>LPNX010706945.1:348517-770694 GCA_001517045.1 Pseudotsuga menziesii | reverse complement strand
TCCAAAAGGATTTGGATTTATGTACACATCCCGATGTACGCGACTATAGGGGAAATATCCGCGTATGTACGCGGTTATCGGGGAAAAAGCCGCGTATATCAATATTATATAGTTTTGGGGATGATCAATGATACATCAAAGGATAAAATGTGGTCCATTGGGTCTAAAGAGTCTGCAGTGGGACAGGGGAAGGCCATACAAAGTGTGATTCACCTAGAGGGGTGAAAATATCTATAACAATGATCACTTGCAAAATCAAATGTGTGTGTGAAGCTTTTAGCTAACTCTTCCCACTCAATAGTTCCTCGTCACAGCTCCAGTGATGTGTACCAATTTCTTGGTATCATATCCAATGTATGTATAAAGCGATGAACCCGTTCTTAACGCAGATACTCTTTCCATGTCGTGCGACAATGCTTAATATATTTGGCAGGACTTGTCAATCCTGAATACTTGCGACCTTTATACCTGATCTCTTCTCCAAATCTACTATTGAGCAATATTTTGTAGTCTATCCATTCAAATATATATTGTTGATGCGTGCCCCACCATCTAGTGGGAGTAGCTTTTAGCACAAATTCCAAGATGAACAATCGTGCGATTCTGTGACTTTTGCTTTAAATTCCATTAGAAAAGACTCAAGGTTAGGTAAAATTTCATATGTAGGTAGCTCACTTTCCTCATCTCCTACCTGTCGCACAGATCTTGTATTTCGTGTGCATCTTCTCATGGAAACTTCATGCACCTGATTTTTCCAATTTTCTAATGCTTCTCCTGAATCAGATGTATAGGAGATAACACTACACCAACTCATCTTTCCATCAGTTGTTGGATTTATATAGTCATCTCTTGAAGACATGATATTATATATCTGATCCAAGTAATTACCTTGGACTTCACTATTCATAGGCTCGACATATCTCTGCCCTTCGAGTAGATCAATTGGCGCGACCACCCTTATCTCTGAATATTCAAATGACAAGATTCTTTTATTAAAATTTATTATGGTCTGATTATCTATTGCCCAATCAATCCCCAAAAGTGTAGGATATGGGTTTGTGTCATCGACAATGTTGATCACTTTGAAGTCTGTGTATGTCCTCAGGCCTTCTACCTCGATAGGTACTTGAGTCATTCGACCAATGGGTAGAACCTTTGACCGATTTGCTAGCCTTATCTGAATGAGAGACCAATTCAATTGCAGTTTATTCATGCTCTCCCATGTATTCCTTGTTAGGATATTGACATAAGAGACCAAATATAAATTGATATATTCCATTCCATAGTCTCCTATATTCATAGTTATTCGCAACTCGTGACCAATTTTTAATCCTTTCCCAATATGGTTAACTCTTTTTTGGGTCACAGGTCTTCTAGAGTTTCTTCTATGAGTGATTTCAATTCTGCAACAACATATTTATCATGGATTAGTGCTAAACAACTTTTGAAAAATTCTTTGAGCTTACTAACCTTTTTCATTGGCTACTTCTTGAGTAATTGCTCAAATCTTTCAGGTATTTGTGTTACTTGTCTAGATGTCGACGCTTTATGGGTATCAACAAATTTTGATCACACATCCAAGAATACTTCCTTTTCCTTCTAGACATCCAATGGTGCTTTCATTTGTTCTGCTATTCGCACCTACAGTTGTCCATGCTGTGTATTTTGGTATGATCTCATCACAACAACTCCTCTTGTAAAGACAACAATATTTGGTTCTCTTGGTTCGAAAAAAATCATCTGGATGTTTTGGTTGGGGTTCTGGTTCTGGTTCGAATTCTGCATATGATTTTTATTTCCCATGGTTCGAGCCTTCCATTTCGCAATCAATTGTAGACACTATTTGAATTTATGGTCAAATTATTTATAGTATGTACATGTCTTCGAAGGAATTGCACAATATCAAGAAGAATGTCCTGGTTTTCCATAATTATAACATATGACTTGGCCTCTTCCTCGACCAAATCCTCCTCCTCCTTGTTGTTGTCCTCAGTCTAGAAAATTTCCACCTGCCCTTAGAGGAGGGTAATGTTGTTGTGGTGGATACTCATTCTATTGATATTGTGGCTAGGGATATTGTGGTTATTGAAATTGTGCTGGTGGATACTGAGAAGGATTGTACTGGGCCTGTGCTCATTCAACTTGCATATGCTCATTATTTTTCATCAAGTAGGTATCCACCGTTTCTCTTGCAACAACTGAAATTATCTGCAATGTTTCTCATCATGTCGTACCGGTTTTTACAAAATTTACAGTACAAACTAGCTTGTGTACTTACAATCTTCTGTAAATAAAACATTCTTCCAAATTATGGCCTCTAGTTTGACATATTTTACACCAAGACATTCGTTGGGTATTTATCAGGTTTGGCACTCTTGCTGCGACATAATTCATGAGCGCTGGGAAATTATCTTTGAGATGTTCACCTATTCTACATATTGTACGACATATCTCTTCTTGAACTTCTTTTCTTTTCTTGATGTCCTAGAAATACACCGTAATATTAGCCAGTTGTGAGTGAATCTGCATCATTCTTGCACTGGTTTCTCCAATCGACAAGGATTCTAGCTTCATGGTTATTTCCATAGATTTTCCCCGTGGCATAATCCTTTTTTGTATCAATTGAATCCGAATGTGTGGTAACAACGCAATAATGAACCATTCCTTATGTTGTACATCCAACATATGGAAGCTTACTTTGGCCATTAATTTCTTGAATCTTTGGTCAAAGTCCCATACATGCTCTATAGGTAGTTTCTTGATTTATTTAATCTGTATAATGCACTGTGACTTATATTTTAGTTTTCTAAACTCATCTATCATTTTAATTCGAATTTGGTTGAGTGTTTTTGGTACAAATCTTACTGGCACTATAGAAAACCTCATGCACCAGTATAGCACATGACCTCGCAGAGTCATGACCATTTGTGCTCTTTTTATGTCCTCAGCTTGGATCTGTCACACAATCCATACAACTTCACATAGAAACCATTGTTGCTCTAGGTATTCTAACCAGTCTCCATTGAATATTGGCAATTTAATGTTGGTCCCAGCCATTGTATTAACTACTGGTACACTTGGGAAAATGTTTTAACTACATGGACTCCCTTATCCACTATTGATAGCATTAGTAGTACTTCTATTTACAAAACTAGTTTGAAACGATCTTATAGATCTTACCTTTGGTGATGTGTGTGGTGTTGTAGGTGTGTCGTACCCTCATTTTGGATCTGGAGCTTCAGTTGATTCTTCTTCTCCTTCGAATATTGACTGACATTCTTCTTCTTCTTCGCAAAAAACTCCGTCAATGTGTGACACAAGCTCATAGGCTTCTTCTCTGGTTGTACTACAACTCCCTCTTCCTAGCAACATCTTTCTTCTCTTTCCTGACCTAAATCTTCTTCCACTTCTTAAATAACCAGCCTCTATTTCATTTCCACTATCTCCAAGGAACATCTCAACTTAGTTTGCGCCATTTTTCACACAGTTATGCTACGACATATCCAACCTTCTTCACACAGTTTTAAACTGTTACATTCGCAGGATTCCTTTTTCACATACGAGCATCTTTATCCAGGTTTTCAGTAACGACAAATACCTTCCGCAAGGTCCTTGGAAAAACATTCTTTTAGCCTCATTATATGATTTTATTGTGCCGACATGAAACTCAGTAACATATCCCTCCCAAATAGTTTCTACAAAAAAATCAACAACCCTTGACAGAGGGGTTCTCACACTTTTCAGTCTCTAAATCAACTGAGCTTTCCACTCCATTGGTTCTCCTCTTGGAAATTTATTTGTTGGGTTTCCAAACTAGACTACCACTCATAAAATATAATGGGAAATTCCAAAAATAAAATCTCATGAATATCCGTGTAGAGGTATCGGCCCAAATACTCTGTTGGGTTCCATCGAGATCCGTTACTCTCTTCTTGTGAAAACTCTAACACTTTGAAATCCACACAATCTTGGATTTTAGGATTTGTCAAATGTCACAACATGTCTCTCACAAAAATGATTCGTTCTTGACAATGGAACCATTTGTTAGCCTTCTTTCATCTCTTCAACTTAGGTTCAGTACCTTCTCTATTGCGCACAACAAATCCCAAGATATCGGCCCAACATATCTTTCTATGGGTAACTACCAGAACCAAGTTTCTGAAGTTGGGTGGGGGATTTCGCGTCCCTTGGCCTTCTTCCAAGGCACTCAACCAAATTTCATGGATGGATTATTTATGCTTACTATGCATAGTTAGATTGCGACACACTTCTTCCTTTGCAGATAATATAACAATAACCCAAGTGCAACATAGATACATTCAAGTTATAACAATGCGACTAATATATATATAAAATCATTCACAAGAAAATACATAAGCATTCATTTATAACAACATATACACATGTTATTTAAACACATTCAACATTCACACATATAACATAGATTATAACATGGAAACCCATCTGGGAAAAACCATAAAGGTTCTTTTCATTTGGCATGAGAAATATATGGCACCTTTGGTATGCGCACTAAGCTGTAGACTTTGTTCTATATCTTCCTTTCTTATATTTACAGAATTCTCTCTCCTCTCATGCTCTCTTATCTTCTATCATTGGTATTTCTCTAATTGACTCTACTAGTTATCCGCACACAACCTGGATCGACTTAGTCTCTTCTACACTTTTGTGCACTCAGCTGTAGATTCTTGACTCAATGCACTTACTAAAAACTAACAAATCAATACAATGAGAGTGTCACAAAGACTCAGAGGATAATGAGGCTAACTTGCATACAGCTCGGGTTCCTCCTTTTATAGACTCTTTACATTTCTCTTTCTCAGCTAACTTCCTACGCTTAGCCAACATGATTTCATTCTTATTCTAGCGACACATTTCAGTAGACATTAATGTCTTGACTTACAAAGATACCTTTATATGTGTGACTTCCTTCATCTCTAGCCAACCTCATACCCACAATATTTTTGACATGTTTTTTTCTAACCATTGCGTCGCTGCATGCCTTCTGACATGGCTCCACTCCATTGCATTATTTCTCTATTGCATCTATTATATCTGAAAATGACACATCTCTACCTGTGACCACTTTCCCATGATTTCGTCGCATGTCGTCACTTCCATGATGACACTTTATGAAAGTCACTAAAAATACACCTAAATTGGAGGACCCATATATGAATTTTTGTAACTCTGTTTGACCACATCTCTACACCGTTGGAAATCTATTTTAGTTAGCTAAAAATTTGCAGAAGAAATCAAAGTCTGAAAATTCCCATAAGTACCCTAAAAATGAGAGTTTTTGATGCATACGCGAGTTTCCTTAAGGAAAACCGCGTACATACATGACTTGCTATACATAATACTCATGTATGGCTTAAGTAGGAAAATTTTGGCATTTCAACCTGTGTATACCTCTTGCATACACGACTGTTGTCTCTACAACCCGCATATTCCTCCTGAAAATGTCAAAAAAATACGTTTTTCAAAATTCGGGTAGTTTGGGTAGTTATTCAATTGACTCCTTCAGTTGTAACTACTTTGTCTTCGACCCTAACTATTCATAAAGCATATAAATAGAGGTAGGGAGGTCCATGAGAGGGGACTTGAATCTTTGCATTGTTATGCTAGAGGATTTGGAGCTCTCTTTTCCCACATATTTTCCCTAGAAGATTTCCCCTTGTGTTGCAGAGCTTGGAGGCTGAGTTCCTTGGAGAAGAGAAGCAACAGAACTAGATCAAGGTTTCGTGAGGTGCCGAACTTGAAGAGAAGGTATATTTGTACTTGTTTTCAAGATTAATAAAGATGTGATGTCCTTTTTCTTCCCAAATAATTGTTCAATGTGTGATTGAATATCTGATTATGATTATATGATGTTATTTATCAGATTATGTTTTCATTTTTCATTGAATATAATCTCCTTTCATATAGTCTATTTGGTTTGAGGAAGGTATAAATTGTTTTGTAGGTCTCTTGGAGCAAGAGAAGCAAGAGGAGCAAGAAGAAGATTGAAGAGTTGCTTGGATAAACCATCATTTGGGTAAGGTATGAACCATTCTAATATCTGATCTTGCTTGTATTTACTTGTAGAACCATTTGCATCTCTCTTTCAACCCCAGTACGTTGATGGCCTCTTAAACCCTAGTCATAGGAAACTTTCCTTTACAATAGAACTGGTGACTCTGCTGGGGAGAGCCTTGTCTATTTGGGTTTTCTATATATTTCTTTTAGTTTTTTGCATTGTTTCAGGTCCTTCTTACCATTTAGGAACACCTTCTAAGTCTGATATCATACTTCCCCTGCCTTCCTAAGGTAGTTTTTGACCTTTTGGGGATTTTTTACACCCATACGCGAGTTGCAGACTCAACAGTCACGTGTCTAATTTGTACACACAACTTGATATACTGTCAACCCGTGTATGACACATGACCTATTAGTAGTACAACTCTGGTGTGCCCCTAAAACAATGTTTTTTCCTCATTTTTGTGGTTTTTTCTACTGTTGTGGGCTATTTGGTAGGTCTTTTGGGGTTCTCTGCAGGTGCATGACTCCAGGGAGTTAGTTCCATCCCTTTTGTTTGTTCTTTATATATGTGGTAAGTCTTTTTATAGCTTTAGGTTTTTCTCTTAGCTCATCCCCTCACCCCCTTCACTTGGCATGATTTTTGGCTTATGTTTTTGGTCAGCCTCTATTAGTGATCTTTGTCTGAACTTAGAAGCTTATTGGTCTTTGTTTCCTTCTTCTTTTGTTGGTTAAATTCACCTTGCTAAAGTATTTGACTGGTCTCTTATGCAAGCCTTCTTTCCAAGTAGGGTTTATACTGACTTTAGGGCATTCTAGAGTTTGTTTGGTGGTTGTATAGCAAAGTTCCTTTTGCTTTGTTCTTATTATCTGCATACTTTTGTTTGTAGGTAGTTTTTATTTTGCATTTATAAAAGAAAAATAAAAAGAACATATAGTGTTTTAATATGCATGTAGATTAGGGTTTTGTCTTTAATACACTGCATATCATTATTTTTGAAAAAATAAAAAAGAAATTGTTCTTTTGTGGCTTTCAAGTTTATATTTGAAAAAGAAAGAGAATAGTTTTTGCTTTTTTCATTTCATTTATCTTTCCTTAGTCATTTTTTTTCAACTTTGAGTCAAAACACCACATAAGTTTCATGCCATTTACCCTCTGACTAAAAACAACCCTTAAAATAAATGATGTAATTTAAAAATTATTAGTAAGTTTTATTTTATAGGGTCATACACCAACTAGCTCAGGCTAGACTTGTGGATTAGGGAGTTTTTAACTCTCCACAAGTATTAAATTTCAAACGTAGTTGGCCAATCACGAGGTAAACCCTTTTCTATGTTGATTGTATCTGGGAATCTCCTCTCAAACGGGATTTAAGCACGAGGCCATGTGGAGGCTTGGACTGAGGAGATAACCCTCTGATTCCTTACCAAAGTGTAGACCAAGGTTTTTGCGCATATTGGGACTTCTGTCAATACCACCCTCCCGGCCTCGTGTGGTGCCTGGTGTTGACAGGGATTCGATATTTGCTACCCTGCCCATGTGTATGAACTAGGCTTGCGACTAGCCCCCCATACTGCCAATATAGTTAAGGTATCCTTTAGTCTCTATGACATCTAGGGTTCATACACAGGTACACCGGAAGGCTATTTCTGGTTGACCTTGGACGGGCTTGGAAGTTAACCCCGGTAGAAGGTGTGGGAGGTGGTGGGTGATTCCTCCGCTTGTGCTTGAGAACATATATAGGGACACCAAGTAGATGTCTATCAACATTCTTCTAGAAAGCATATCTTATACCTATTTTTCTGTTTGGCTTTAGGAATTGTTTAGTGAGTGTTGTGTGGTTTGTATGTACTTAGTTTTCCTTCAGGTGTATGCTTTGTACTTTTGGTTTCCTGTTGACCTCAAAATTTATCTCCTTGTTTGAAACTATGGCTAACACCCCTTTGAACACCAACCAAGAGATCCCCATGCTAGGAACTCCTTGTACTATTCCTCTCACGGGGAATGTTGGTGTTCCTTTAAAGGCCACCTTGAATCTACCTAGATTCACCCTAGGGCTACCGATGTGGTTGTTTTCCACTCCAATTGTCCTGAATGCTCATGAATCTTCTCAAGTAAGCTCCTTATATCAAGGGCATCAAAACACTACTCCTTCACCTACAGTTGATTCTCCTCCCCCTTCTACCTCACGTGGTGAAAGTACTGATACTAGTAACCAACAATATAAAAGGAGTAAAAGAAGGAGGAATAGGAAGAAGGAACATAAGAAAGGGGGCACCTGTTCATCCTCTGCAATTCAAGTTGAACCTCACCACCCAGCCTCTGTAGTTCATGTTGAGGGAACCCGTCCAACCTCTGCAAGTCATGTTGGATCTAAGCACTCAACCTCTACAAGTCAAGTTGATCTTCACCATCTAGCCTCTGTCGATCATGTTGGTGGGATCCTTCCAACCTTTCTAGGTCATGTTGGATCCAGTCACTCAGCCTCTACAGTTCATGCTGAGGGCACCCGTTCAAGCTCTGATGTTCAAGTTGAACCTCCTCATCCAACCTCTACAAGTCATGTTGGACCCATCCACCCAGCCTCTGTAGTTCATGCTGGGGGCACACACTCAACTGCTGCAAAGCATGTTGATCCTAACCATTCAGCCTCTGTTGTTCATGCTGGTGATGCTCGTCCAACCTCTGCAAGTCATATTGAACCCAGTCTCTCAGCCTCTGCAAGTCATGCTAGGGGCAGTCTCTCAGCCTCTATGGTTCATGCTGAAGACAATCCGTTAGCCACTGCAAGTCATGTTGACACTGTTGAAAAGACTACCCGTTCAAAACACAAGCCCAAGTTTCCTTGTAAGCTTTGTAAGGGAGACTACCTTACTTATAAATGCCCTTTTTTTATCACTCCAGGAAACTCCTCTAGGTTGTAGCTCGAGGATTCCTGGTAACTTACAATATTTTTACTGTTTTATAATATGGATCAAGTCAGTTGACCTATATAACCTTTCCACTCTCAAGGAATGCATAAAACTCACTTGTTTATAAGGCTTTTAGTTGTAATTGCTCAAAAGTTCGACAATAAGGTGCAAGGATGGAGAACTCACCAGGCTGGCAGACTTACATACAAAACACATGCATATAAATGGATAAATCCTGATGAGGATGGTATTTATAAATCAAATAGCACTAATAAACCAATAGGATGACAGCTATCAGCTTTTTAATCGATCTAAAAATGACCTAAATACACATTCAGGCATAAATACAGTAAAGAAAGAGATGATGCTTGAACAGATCACAACAAAAGAGCTTATATCTGAATAAGTAAAATGAGAAGCTTGAAATAATTATCGACTCATAAATCCTCGAATTTGAACCTCTATTATAAAATCAATCATGGGCTTTATAGCCTTCTACAAAAATGACAGATCCTAAAACTTCGATTTGTTTTCAAAAAATACTCGAAAGTGATAGTTTTTTTATATTAGGGTTTTGAACCCTTGCTAACTATTTGTCTACCTATTGTGAAGATCTAGTTCACTGAGCAAAATTTTAATAACTGAAGTGGTTGCTGATAATTACCATTGCTAGTTCACTGTCCATTAACCCATTGATTTCTCCTTGATAAATAGGGTTGACAACTTTATGGCGTTGTTTTGCAACTTAGGCATCGACGATCAGAAGTACTAGGTACTGAGGATCATATTTTTAGAGCTGAGTGTTGCCGCAGTGTCGGCCATTGAAACCTCTAGCCTCGTGATCGGTGATCGAAGGCTCTAGCCACTATCTCATCGAAGTTTTATGGTGGAGTGCTGCCGCAGTGTCAGTGTCCCACATCACTAGCATTACAATGGTTTCTTCATCAACAATCAGAAGCTTTGTCTTCTATCCCATCGGTGCTCCAAGCCTGAACGTATCCGTGCTTTCCATCACTATCTCATCGGTGATTGAAAGCTGTAATCATTAACATGTTGAAACTTCTTTTCTGAACGCTACCGCAATATCGAAGCTTTAAACCACTAGCTTCGCGATTGAAAATTGGAAGCTCTGTCCTCTATCTCATCAACTCCTTAAGTCTCAATGCTGCCACAGTGTCGGTGCCTCAAATCACTAGCGTTGCGATGGTTTCTTCATCGACAATCGAAAGCTTTGTCTTCTAGCCCATTAGCGCCCCAAGTCTTAATGCTTCTGCAGTGTCGGTGCCTCAAATGACTAAGGTCACTGCGGTTTATGCATCGGCGATCGAAAGTTATGTCTTCTAGCCCGTCGATGATCGGAAGCTGTAATAACTAATCCATCGAAACCTCAAAGATGAATGTTGTCGCAGTTTCAGAGGTTCAAACGACTAATCTCTAAGCATCGGTGATCATAAATACTAACCACTAATCTGTCACCGATCAGACGCTCTAGCCATTAAACTCTTCATCGACCATCAGAACTCCAAACCATTAACCATCGGAACTTCAAACCACTAGCCTTTGTGATCAGAACTTCAAGGTACTAGAATCTCCATAGTGGCAGTGCTGTAGTGGACTAAGACTCTGAAACATCAGTGTAATAAAGGAATACACCTCCTATTGTTGTTTAAAAATGTTCCGATGGTAGTAAAATTTTTAGCAATATGTCTAATCATCGAAAGGGTTTTCCACCTGTTATTTTTCTACCAACTTTCGATGGCTAATGAGATGTTCTGATCCTTGCCCAAGCCACCGAAAGCTAGAACTTGTGAAATTTCCATCCAAATAAAAAACAAATGCTTTCAAACCGCCAGTGATATTCATATCCCTCATTGCGTGAATTAAATTCTTCATACTATCGAAATAAATTATTTTGGGAGATAACATCTAGCTCCTACTTGGGGATGGGAACCTCCCAGTGAGGTCCCAAGAACGCCAGACCAAAATTCCTTTCCTGAAAAATAATAATTGAATTTATCTTCTAGTGTTCCATTGGGCATTGAGTCATTTGTCTTTTATAACTGATCTACTGCAATCTTCCTGTAGCCCACTTTTCTTATTCACGAAAACAACTAAAAATGACCTAGCTGCTCATATTAAGAGCTTATTTTCCTATCTACTCCTACTCCTAATTCTAATCAGTAGAGTCTTCTTATCACGTGACATGATTCTTCCAATGAAGCCATGTTAGAAACTGATCTGCTGAACTTATCCTTGATCTTGACCCGAAAAATAAATGAAACCCTAGCATGCAGCAATGTAGTTTCGAAGGGTGACAGAACTAGCTATCATCTGACAAAAATATCTTGATATCTATGCTGCTCATAAGTTCCAGATAGTCAGCAATAGGGTCATAAATCCAACAAGAAATACCTTTTTATGCTGATGTTCCAACGTAATGAAATGCTACTGCTGGCTGCTTTCAATGATCTCCACGTTAACTGTAGATTGCTCAACCTCTGACTGGGAAGGATGAGTTATGCCTTGCTGTTCTGGACTTTTCAGATCATCATCTTCCTCTTTATATCTATTGCGTTATTCCTTTATCTACAAGTCAGAAAACTGAGGGCTGCCTTTAGTATTTGCTGTAGATCCAAATTTGTTACATGCTGTTCCTTCAATCTACTCATTATCTTTCGGGTTTCCAAAGGGGACAATCTGATCTTCTTGACACCCTAAGTCAGTAGATGCATTTGGTACAAGGTCAAAAGCATCTCTATTATGGTTAACATTCTAAAGATCATTATTATCTTGATCACAATGAGAAGTGTCCCCTATTGCAGCATACTCTTCATAGCTATCATTAACCACAACATGCATATGTCTCTGATCATCTCTTTGCTGAAAAATAGAACTAAAATAAATTCCAGAAGTGGACAAATCCTCACAAAACTTAAAATCTTCTTCTCTATTTACCTTTTCATCCTCGCCATGAAAATTATATCCTTCACAACAATTATCAAATGCAAAATCATCTAAATAGTACCTTTTACAATGCTCAGTGAATGCTTTGTGAAAATACTTCAATGATGAAATACTGGAAGGAGGTAAAGAAAAATACCACTGACAAACATCACCATATAATGAATACATGAACATCTTCATACGAACATCTTCATGCTGCTGATCTAATATATCCATGCATTCATGAAAATTGAGGAGGTGTTCTACAGGACTGTCTTCTTCCTCCTCTTTGAAGAAATGTAGAAAATCTCCCCATTCAGTCATATCAGGTATTGGATGTGGGAAACCAGGAACGAAAGATAAGTCAAGAGGTGCAAACCTCCGAGCCAAAAGAGCAGCAAATGCTTTTGACATATTTATACTATGGATTCGCCACTGAATTCATCCTTCATGGAGTCACCAGGGATGAGATCTTCACAAGCAACAGTGCTTGAAGATGTTGAAACCCCATAATTTTCTAATGTATTTATAAATTCTTGAGAATTAATTGTTTCAGCAGAAGAAATAATAGCAGAAATATTTCTTGAAATACCTGATGTATATTTTTGTGCAGCACTGCCGGTCTATCTTAGTAAAGCCCTAGCTTTCCTCAAAATTTCTTTTGGATCTGAAACTGGTGTTGCTGGTGGCCCCTTTGGGTTTGCTTTGGTACTTGGTCTTCTCAAAGCCACCTTATATCAATGGATTTGACAGGTAGATGATTACAACCATAATAGTGTCCAATTTTTGTCTATCATCAAAGCATGGATCTATGTCATCTCCCAGGGAAGCTGAGCTTCAATCTCTTGTCCCCGGCAACGGCGCCAATTTGTTATCACTCCAGGAAACTACTCTAGGTTGTAGCTCAAGGATTCCTGGTAACTTACAATATTTTTAGGGTTTTTTGATAAGGATCAAGTCAATTTACCTATATAAGCTTTCCACTCTCAAGGCATGCATAAAACTCACTCGTTTACAAGGCTTTTAGTTGCAATTGCTCAGAAGTTTGATAATAAGGTGCAGGGATGGAGAACTCACCAGGATGACAAACTTACATACAAAACACATGCATATAAATGGATAAATCCTAATGAGGATGGTATTTATAAATCAAATAGCACTAATAAACCAATAGGATGACAACTATTAGCTTTTTAATCGATCTGAAAATGACCTAAATACACATTCAGGCATAAATACAGTAAAGAAAGAGATGATGGCTAAACAGATCACAACAAAAGAGATTATATCATGAATAAGTAAAATGAGAATCTTGAAAGCATTATCAGCTCATAAATCCCCAAAGTTGAACCTCTATTATAAAATCAATTATGGGATTTATAGCCTTCTACAAAAATGACAGATCCTAAAACATCAATCTGTTTTCAAAAAATACTTGAAAGTGATAGTTTTTTCGGATTAGGGTTTTGAACCCTTGCTAACTATTTGTCTATATATTGTGAATATCTAGTTCACTGAGCGAACTTTTAATAACTGAAGTGGTTGATGATAATCACCACTTCTAGTTGACTATCCGTTAACCCATTGATTTCTCCTTGATAATTAAGGTTGACAACTTTATGGCGCTATTTTGCAACTTAGGCATCGGCAATTGGAAGTTCTAGGTACTGAGGATCAGATTTTTAGAGTTGAGCATTGCCGCAGTGTTGGCCATTCAAACCACTAGCCTCGCAATCGGCGATCAAAGGCTCTAGCCACTATCTCATTGGAGTTTTATGCCGGAGTACTGTCGCAGTGTCGGTGTCTCATATCACTAGCGTCGCAATGGTTTCTTCATCGGCGATCAGAAGCTCTGTCTTCTAGCCCATCGACACTCCAAGCCTGAACGTATCAACGATTTCCATCACTAGCTCATCGACGATCAGAAGCTGTAATCATTAACATGTAGAAACTTCTTGTCTGAACGCTGCTGCAGTATCAGAGCTTTAAACCACTAGCTTAGCGATCGGAAATCAGAAGCTTTATCCTCTATCTCATCGACGCCTTGAGTCTTAATGCTATCGTAGTGTCGACGCTTCAAATCACTAGCGTCACGGCGGTTTCTTCATTGGCAATCGGAAGATCTGTCTTCTGGCCCATCTACGCCCCAAGTCTCAATGTTGCCACAGTGTCGGCACCTCAAATGACTAACGTCACGATGGTTTATGCATCGACGATTGGAAGTTATGTCTTCTAGCCCGTTGATGATAGAAAGCTATAATAACGAATGCATCAGAACCTCAAAGATGAATGCTACCGCAGTGTCGGAGGTTCAAATGACTAATTTCTAAGCATCGGCGATCGAAAATACTAACCACTAATCTATTGACGATCATACGCTCTAGCCATTAAACACTTCGTCAGTGATCGGATCTCCAAACCACTAACCATCAGAACTTCAAACCACTAGCTTTTGCGATTGAAACTTCAAAGCACTAGACTCTCCATAGTGGACTAAGACTTCGAAATGTCGACGTAATAGAGGACTACACCTTTGATCACTGTTTAAAAATGTTTCGATGGCAGTCAAAATTTAGCAATACATCTAACCACCGAAAGGGTTTTCCACCTCTTATTTTTCTTCCAACTTTCGGTGGCTAGTGAGATGTTATGATCCTCACCCAAGCCACTGAAAGCTACAACTTGTGAAATTTTCATCCAAATAAAAAATAGAGGCTTTCAAACTGTCAGTGATATTCATATCCCTCATTGCATGAATTAAATTATTCATACTATCGAAATAAATTATTTTGGGAGATAACATCAGGCTCCTACTTGGGGATGGGAACCTCCTAGTGAGGTCGAAAGAACCCCAGACCAAAATTCATTTCTTGAAAAAGAATAATTGAAGTTATATTCTAGTGTTCCATTGGGGATGGAGTCATTTGTCTTTTATAACTGATCTGCTGCAATCTTCCTATAGCCCGATTTGCTTATTCACGAAAACAACTAAAAATGACCTAGCTGCTCATATTAAGAGCTTATTTTCCTATCTACTCCTACTCCTAATTCTATTCAGTAGAGTCTTCTTATCACATGACATCATTCTTCCAATGAAGCCATGTCAGAAATTGATCTGCTGAACTTATCCTTGATCTTGACCCGAAAAATAAATGAAACCCTAGCACACAACAATTTAGTTTCGAAGGGTGATAGAACCAGCTATCATCTGACAAAAATATCTTGATATCTATGCTTCTCATAAGTTCTAGATAGTCAGCGATAGGGTCATAAAATCCAACAAGAAATATTTTTTTATGCTGCTATTCCAATGTAATGAAATGCTGTTGCTGGATGCTTTCAGTGATCTCCATGTTAACTGTATATTGCTCAACCTCTGACTGGGAAGGATGAGTTATGCCCTAATGTTCTGGACTTTTCAGATCATCACCTTCCTCTTCATATCTGTTGCATTCTTCCTTTGTCTGCAAGTCATAAAAATTAGGGCTACCTTTAGTATTTGCTGTAGATCCAAATTTGTTACATGTTGTTCCTTCAATCTGCTCATTATCTTTTGGGTTTCCAAAGGGGACAATATGATCTTCTTGACACCCTAAGTCAGTAGATGCATTTGGTACAAGGTCAAAATCATCTCTATTAGGGTTAACATTATGAAGATCATTAATATCTCAATCACAATGAGAAGTGTCCCCTATTGCAGCATACTCTTCATAGCTACCTGTTGCCGCCTTTCACACACCTGGGTCACGTGGCAGAAATATTCAAGCCACTCGGTGTGTCCTTGGGGGAAAGTCTCGAGTCAAGGCTGTCACCTTGTTCTTGACTCCTCTGTTTAGGCTCAACTCCTAACGAAGCCAAGGGGGTAGACCCTATTAAGTTACTAAGGAGAATTACTTAGTGTTGTGATGTTTAAATTGATTGAGTTATTTAGGAGTTTACAATTTAACTATGGATAATCAAAGATGGCAAGATGTAAAAGATGAACACACGAAATAATAATACTGAGACAAAATATACATATAAAGCAAGAAATTAACCAGTGCCTTAGAATGGAGTCAAAAATATAATCAATATGCTTGCATGTGCTTGGAGTGAATGTTTTACGATTGCATCTTGGTATGTTTTAAGTTAAATGTGAAGTATGAGTTGATTAAATTAGGCAAAGGGGGACTCCAGATATAACCGAGAGTACTTGGAGTATGTCCAAAAATAAACCTTTATGGCTACCTGAAAGGAATATGTGGGATGAAATGGAGAATCAGGGGCTATTGTTCGTAACACACCCGTTAGGGTGTGACAGAGATAGATGCCTTGAGGTCACTTTTCAGAAGTTGTCGCTTCCTTTGGGTATTTTTCCACCATGGAGGTTTGATCTAGGTGTTGGACTTTCACCTGATGGTTTTTCAGTTGGGGAGAGTGAGTCCTAATTATACTAGTCACCCAAGTGCTTTTGATATAGCTTGACTGATCGGATGAACTGCAGCCAAGTGCAGAGCATACACACTAGAGTCTTGTCAATTTTAGTAACTTTTAAACCGGATGTTCTTATTTAAAAGAAAAGCCTCCAAGAACCTCTTTCGATCCAAGTGGATCTCAATCAGGGAATCAAGGAGGGGCTAATTTTAAATTTTTTGATAAGCAAAAGATAGAAAAAATCAAACAGATATACAGTTCTAGTTTCTTAATTAATCCTACCACGAATCTCTTTCCCCTTTCGGGTCAATTGGGAAATCGTGGGGTAAGTATTATGATTGCTTTGAAATACAAAAAGTGGAATATGAAATTAATAATAGAATCAAGTATACTACCCTGCAAATTAGATAAATACTAGTTAAAAAAAAAATAAGCAGAAAGCGACGAAAAGGACACCGACGCAAATCCCCCTAGGGGGGATGGGGAATGGGCTCGAAAGAGCCTACTCCAAAAATGAATTTATTTATTATTGGTTATAGAATCAGTGAACTGAAATTATCAGAAACTTCTTGGTCCTTATACAGGCTGAAACCAATATTTTACAATTATACAAAAATTTTAAGAATTTTGTCAAAAAGGGGAGACCCCTAGGGGGATTTGAACGCTCCAAAAGCCACTTCGAAAAGCATATTCCTTTATTTTCTGTCATACCTGATAAAATACAGTGAGCATTTTATAATTACAAATTCCAAAAAGCACTTTAAGAGTACCTTTGGATCAACCTACCTTATCTCACAAAAATGAAGTTAAAACTAGCTAAACAGGAAGAAAAGGAACCAAGGAAAGCGATCTTTCCTTGGGATCTTGGCTTGCTGTTTGTGAAGCCAAAAAATATGCACTGATATTGCAGAATATTGAATTTTATAACAGTGAAAGGAAATCTAATGCATGCGATCTACAAGTTTCCTTTAAATTTTTATTCAAAAAAGACGATTTCCCTACAGCTAGATCTAGGATGCTTATGAAACTTTTTTAAGTGCAAGATCTAGGATATGATCAATGAAATATCAGATATATGTATATTTTACTTTGATGAAATAGATCCAAATGAAATCACAGCTATGAATTGAAAAAGTAACCAGGTAAAGTGTTGATTTTGAGGGAGGAAGAAGAGGAGAAAAGTGTTGTTTTCCTTGAAGATCCACAGTGGAGCTTTCAGGTGGAATGTCGAGGGACTATTCCTTTTGGAAGGTTTTGAAAATAATTAAGAAACAAAATAGATCAGCATCCTCTCCAAATTATGAACCTGCAACTCAGCTGAAATCAACGAACTTGCCAAGAAACTTGTGAGATCTGATTAGTACATACAAAGAGATTCAAGATAACATGCATATAAGCTTATAGGACATGCTAAATCTAGATCTCTAAACATGCATCAAAGGAGAGTGACAGTCAATAAAATTATTGAACAACACCTTTCCTATCAAGATTGTAATAAGCTAATTACCAATCTTAACCACAGATCTACAAGAAATTAGTAAAAAATGACCACAGATACAGGTTACCTCAGTAAAACAATGGCAATAATCATCCACACATGTAATGGCACCACACCGTATTGCCTCCAAATCTTTTCTTTATTTCAAATGAAGAATTACAACAATACAATAGCAGCAGCACCTCAATCCCAGTTCTAACTCCTGGAAGAGGAGGCTGTGCCTAGATATATACAAAATACAGGCCATCCATCCCAGGGGGGCGCAAATACCAAGGAGATACATCAAATCAGCTGAGGGAGAGTCCATCAATGCCTGATCTATGTCTAGCTGAGCCAGATCTGAGTCTCACTGAGTGCAACTGTCAATCAGGGGGCTGATCTGAGTGACACCTCAACCTGTTGACTGAAGTATCCACCAAAACTCATCCAGATGAGCCAAAAACGTGTGGAGGAGAGAGGGAGGGCGAAACCCCCCATAAAGGATGCTAAAGATCAACTCTGGATCTGATTTGATCACCTCCTTTAGTCAAGGATTTGTCAGATTCGGTCAATCTGCTTCAGATCTGACTAATTTCAATCAAATCGGCTGAGAATCCACTGATTTTGGATTTTGGATTTGCTCCATTATTCATCAATTTATTAATTAAAATAATCAATAATTGATTTTTAGGGCTTTCTGACCTGAGTGATGGAAAATCACTCAAAACTAGGAAAAAGTGGGTCCATAGGTTTACATGGTGCTCTTAGCTTGAAAATGAGCACCTACATGACTGAAACCGATTATTTGGCCCACTTTTATTAGAAAATCAATTTTTCCAATTAAACTATTAAAAAATAGCCTAAGTTTTGGAAAAATTAAAATTTAATAAAAAACACTGAAAAAACTAAAAAATTGAAAAAATTGAAAAACACCTAGGGGGACTTAGACATGTTCATATGACTCAAAAATGATGTCTAGCATGCTTATACATTGACACATAGACTCTAATAACCTCAATAGGCCTAAATTCCAAGCCGACCATCCCAACTTTGGAGGTATGGAGTGAAAAACTCAGAAATTATGAGTCGTTTGTTCAACAACCAATAATAACCAAGTGAAAAAACACCCTGGGATGATTGGATTGACAAATGAAGTCTAAGAGACTGAGTCTTTTATAGACACTATCATGCTAGAAAATTTATTACAATTCCCCCATGGGGTATGAACATGTGACATAGTACAACAAGCACTTCCCAGAAGTACTTCCACAGGTCTTCTGAAGTCCGAACAAGTTATCCTTGTCCGGTTCACCAGGCTCACTTGATAAAAAACCACTAAGTACAACTTAGGTGGTAACATTCTGGCTCCAACTGTGGGACATGTGCTCGATCTGGTCTTTGAGGCAAGGAGAGGATACGAGAACACCAGAATCTCTGATTTATATACCCTGTAAAAACATCTCAACTTGACAAGAAAAACCTCAGTAGCACAAGTTTTATAAAAAACCAAATGAACCATTAAGCTGATTTATTTAAACAAAGTAAATGTAACTAACTAAAAGAAGCAAAGTTTTATTATAGCTAAGTATAAAATAGAAATGCAGAAAGTAAATGCTCTCTTTCAAGGAGCTTATTTTCCTACTCTAAGCATGACATACAAAGGGTTAAGTGTAATAAGAAATCCAATGTAACCACCTAAGAATTTTATTAACATAAAAAAATTTCCTTGTCTTTGGTTACCTTCCAAAGTAAGGATACTTTATTCAGAAAATGCAAACCTGCGTGATGATCTAGAAGGGGCGCGATGGATGGCACAACATAGGCATGAATAATGTCTTCAAACTTTGTCCCAAACTGGTAAGTGCTCACGCAGGCTACTTCTATCCATGATTGGATAGGGTTGATGTACAAATTGGAATGATGAGGCAGATTGACTACACCATCATACTGATCATCAAGGCTCACCAGATGATAATTTACTATATAAGCCCCAAGCAGCTCCAAGTCATGCGGAAACTCTATATGTGAAGATGATAGTTGAGACTGATATTCTAATAACTGCATCACATCTGTCTTGTCACAAAACTGCTTCTCCATGTCTTCATTACTTATACCCTTGTGTGGCTCTGCATGATATGACTCTAAATGATCATATAAGAGTTTTGAATGCTGCTTTTCCATACTAGGATTTTCCAAGGTCTCCAGATTCATGCTTCCCTCTATGGAAGTATAGTAGATTGGACTTCCACAAATCTCTAAACAGACACTCCCCTTGCTGGATATAGCATAGATAGGATTCTTAATAAGATATCCACAAAAATCCCAATAGTCATCACCATCATCTATGTTAAATGTGATGTATTCCCCATTGCTGATATCAGGTTTCGATATCGAGTTCTCTTTGTCTTCATTACTGATATCGATATATGTATGAGACTGATCATGTGGATAAACTGCATGCTCCTTTTTCATATCAAAGTTTCCCAAGGCCACATGGTCCATGCTCTCTTCCTTAGATATGCCATCAACAAAACCATCAAAGGTTTCTGGTTCATTATTTTTCTCTTTATTCATTTCATAGACTGGATTTTCCATGAATGTCCAGTATTCCTCATCAACATATTTGTCAGGGATAAGGGAGTCTTCGTCACTTGTATCATGCTCCAAGCTATACTTGTCCTCATTTTCATACTTATCTTCTTCAGAGAAAAGGTCACAAGGTAGTAAACCTTCCAGACTGTCATCATTATATGGAGAACACATAGGAGTCCCATCATGTATATTACAGTTTTCATCATAAGTTTCACTATAAGATTCTGCAATGGTTTCATCCTCATGCTTGTACTGTTTAGATGGTGACAAAGGGTAGGCCTGGCCTACCATGTATATATGATCATGATTGCTTGAATTTGTTTCCTGATTACTGAGCTCTGCCATCCCAAGTTCTATAACTTGGTTTGCTATGTAGCAAGTTCTTTCTGGGTGGAATTGCTCACAAGGTCTACACCATGGAATTACTTCATCTACCAGGTTAGTTGAGTCTAACTGGTTTGGAATCCTAGGATTTTGTTGAGGAAACTTCTTTTGATACACTTGATTCTGTTTTGGCTGAAAATTGCTAGGTCCACTATTTCTCTCCAGTGTGACTATTCTGTTTTGGATTTTATTCAATTGCACAGATTGGTTTGTCATGAATTGGTCCTGACTAGTCATCACTTTTTCAAACATGCTAGTTATCTTTTCCATGGGGTCTTCAGAGGCTCCCTTTTCTTCTAATTCAAAGGATTTCCCCTTTATGGAACCTGGAATGTTGGATTTTCCTGAAGACTGCATATTCTTTTCTATTTTCTCGGCCAATTCCTGAGAAGTCTTTAGATCGGCCGGCTCTTTGTCCCTTAACTGGTACCTCAAATCACTAGTGAAAGCTTCGATGTAGTATATGAGGATGGAGGCATCCCTTGGCTTGATTTCTCTAGGGAGGTCCGCAACCACATGCATGAACTTAGTATTAAATTCATCCATGGTTTCATCCTCCATCTTCTTTATATTATGAAGGGCAGCAAGCAAATGTCTTGGTTCTTTCCTTTCCCCCCATTTCTTCTTAAAACCTGCTAAGAATTCATTAAGGGTTTTATATGAATCATCACCAAGGTTTTCATACCATTCCACAGCATCATCCTCTAAGGATAAAGCAAAGAGCTTCATTTTGATATCTTCATGTTTAGAGGCAACATTATCGTAGTAACTGACTAGGTCCCTTTCAAACTTTCAGAGATGAGTCTTGGCAGTGGTAGCATTATTTCCCTCGAACCTGGGGAGCTTCTTGATAGCATCATTCAGAATGTAGTGAGGACTACCTGCTATCTGAGAAAAGTCAAGGGATTTGTAAAATTCTGTCATTTCTTGAGATTAGTGAACATGACTCTACAAATATGTGATGGATATCTGAGAGGGATTGGTCTCCTAAATATTCAAGGTTTCTACGAGAATTTTGCCTATTCAATCTTTCCCTAATAAACCTTTCGGGATTAGGGAGAGGATTGAATAATTGTTGGCAGTTTCTTCGGGTAGAAATTCTTGAAGGGATGTTAGACAGTGGAGTCGCTAGATGGATCGATTTTTATTTTTTATGTTTTTTAAAGACTAGATCAATCAAATTTTTTTATCGTTTTAGTTGTTTAGAAAAAATTTAAGCTAAGTCGTACTCGGGAATAAAAATATTTATCCCCAGCAATAGTGCCAAAAAGTATTGCCTCCTTTCACACACCTGGGTCATGTGGCAGAAATATTCAAGCCACTAGATGTGTCCTTGGGGGAAAGTCTCGAGTCAAGGCTGTCACCTTGTTCTTGACTCCTCCGTTTAGGCTCAACTCCTAATGAAGCCAAGGGGGGTAGACCCTATTAAGTTACTAAGGAGAATTACTTAGTGTTGTGATGTTTAAACTGACTAAGTTATTTAGGAATTTACAATTTAACTATGGATAATCAAAGATGGCAAGATGTAAAAGATGAACACGGGAAAGCATAATACTGAGACACAATATACATATAAAGTAAGAAATTAACCAGTGCCTTAGAATGGAGTCAAAAATATAATCAATATGCTTGCATGTGCTTGGAGTGAATGTTTTGCGATTGCATCTTGGGATGTTTTAAGTTAAATGTGAAGTATGAGTTGATTAAATTAGGCAAAGGGGGACTCCAGATATACCCGAGAGTACTTGGAGTATGTCCAAAAATAAACCTTTACGACTACCCGCAAGGAATATGTGGGCTGAAATGGAGTCTCTAGGGCTATCATTCGTAATGCACCCGTTAGGGTGTGACAGAGATCGGCGCCCCGAGGTCATTTTTCAGAAGTTTCCGCTTCCTTTGGGTATTTTGCCACCGTAGAGGTTTGATCTAGGTGTTGGATTTTCACCTGATGGTTTGTCAATTGGGGAGAGTGAGTCATAATTATACTAGTCACCCAAGTGCTTTTGATACAACTTGACTAATTGGACGAACCACAGCCAAGTGCAGAGCATACACACTGGAGTCTTGTCAATTTTAGTAAGTTTTAAACCGGATGTTCTTATTTAAAAGAAAATCCTCCAAGAACCTCTTTCGATCCAAGCGGATCTCAATCGGGGAATTGAGGAGGGGTTAATTTTAAATTTGCTGATAAACAAAAGATAGAAAAAAACAAACAGATACACAGTTCTAGTTTCTTAATTAATCCTACCACGAATCTCTTTCCCCTTTCGGGTCGATCAGGAAATCATGGGGTAAGTATTATGATTGCTTTGAAATACAAAAAGTGGAATATGAAATTAATAATAGAATAAATTATACTACCCTGCAAATTAGATGAATACTAGTTAAAAAAAAATAAGCAGAAAGCGATGAAAAGGACACTGACGCAAATCCCCCCCAGGGGGGATGGGGAATGGGCTTGAAAGAGCCTATTCCAAAAATGATTTTATTTATTATTGGTTACAAAATTAGTGAACTGAAATTATCAGAAACTTCTTGGTCCTTATACAGGCTGAAACCAATATTTTACAATTATACAAAAATTTTAAGAATTTTGTGAAAAAGGGGAGATCCCTGGGGGGATTTGAATGCTCCAAAAGCCACTTCGGACAGAAGATTCCTTTATTTTCTGTCAGAAATGCTAAAATACAGCGAGCATGTTAGAATAACAAATTCCCAAAATCACTTTAAGAGTACCTTTGTATTAGCCTACCTTATCTCACAAAAATGAAGTTAAAACTAGCTAAACAGGCAGAAAAGGAACCAAAGTAAGCAAGATTTCCTTGGGATCTTGGATTTATGTTTGTGCAGCCAACAAATATGCACTGATATTGTAGAATATTGAATTTTATAACAGCGAAAGGAAATCTAATGCATGCGATCTACAAGTTTCCTTTAAATTTTCATGCAAAAAAGACGATTTCCCTACAGCTAGATCTAGGATGCTTATGAAACTTTTTTAAGTGCAAGATATAGGATATGAGCTATGAAATATCAGATCTATGTATATTTTACTTTGATGAAACAGATCCAAATGAAATCACAGCTATGAATTGAAAAAGTAATCGGGTAAAGTGTTGATTTTGAGGGAGGAAGAAGAGGAGAAAAGTGTTGTTTTCCTTGAAGATCCACAGTGGAGCTTTCAGGTGGAATGTCGAGGGACTATGCCTTTTGGAAGGTTTTTAAGAAATTAAAGAAACAAACTATATCAGAATCCTCTCCAAAGTATGAACCTGCAACTCAGCTAAAATCAACGAACTTGCCAAGAAAATTGTGAGATCCGATTAGTACATACAAAGAGATTCAAGATAACATGCATATAAGATTATAGGACATGCTAAATCTAGATCTCTAAAC
Source organism: Pseudotsuga menziesii (assembly GCA_001517045.1). Classification (NCBI taxonomy): domain Eukaryota; kingdom Viridiplantae; phylum Streptophyta; class Pinopsida; order Pinales; family Pinaceae; genus Pseudotsuga; species Pseudotsuga menziesii. Next base: position 746,540 of record LPNX010706945.1, on the reverse strand, counting down.
ATACATCAAAGGAGAGTGACAGTCAATAAACTTATTGAACAACACCTTTCCTATCAAGATTGTAATAAGCTAATTACCAATCTTAACCACAGATCTACAAGAAATTAGCAAAAAATGACCACAGATACAGGTTACCTCAGTTAAACAATCGCAATAATCATCCAAACATGTAATGGCACCACACCATATTGCCTCCAAAGATTTTCTTTAATTCAAATGAAGAATTACAACAATACAATAGCAGCAGCACCTCAATCCCAGTTCTAACTCCTGGAAGAGGAGGCTGTTCCTGGATATATACAAAATACAGGCCATCCAGCCCAGGGGGGCACAAATCCCAAGGAGATACATCAAATTAGATGAGGGAGAATCCATCAATGCCTGATCTGTGTCTAGCTGAGCCAGATCTGAGTCTCACTGAGTGCAACTGTCAATTGGGGGGCTGATCTAAGTGACACCTCAATCTGTTAACTGAAGAATCCACCAAAACTCATCCAGATGAGCCAAAAATGTGTGGAGGAGAGAGGGAGGGCAAATCCCCCATAAAGGATGCTGAAGATCAACTCTGGATCTGATTTGATCACCTCCTTCAGTCAAGGATTTGTCAGATCCAGTCAATCTGCTTCAGATCTGACTGATTTCAATCAAATCGGCTGAGAATCCACTGATTTATGATTTTGGATTTGCTCCATTATTCATCAATTTATTAATTAAAATAATCAATAATTGATTTTTGGGGCTTTCTGACCTGAGTGATGGAAAATCACTCAAAACTAGGAAATAGTGGGTCCATGGGTTTACATGGTGCTCTTAGCTTGAAAATGAGCACCTACATGACTGAAACCGATTATTTGACCCACTTTTATTACAAAATCAATTTTTCCAATTAAACTATTAAAAAATAGCCTAAGTTTTGGAAAAATTAAAATTTAATAAAAAACACTGAAAAAACTAAAAAATTGAAAAATTGAAAAAAATCTAGGGGGACTTAGACATGTTCATATGACTCAAAAATGATGTCTAGCATGCTTATACATTGACACATAGACTCTAATAACCTCAATAGGCCTAAATGCCAAGCTGACCACCCCAACTTTGGAGGTATGGAGTGAAAAACTCAGAAATTATGAGTCGTTTGTTCAACAACCAATAATAACCAAGGGAAAAAACACCCTGGGCTGATCGGATTGACAAATTAAGTCTAAGAGATCGAGTCTTTTACAGACACTATCATGCTAGAAAATATATTACAATTCCCCCATGGGGTATGAACATGTGATATAGTACAACAAGCACTTCCCAGAAGTACTTCCACAGGTCTTTTGAAGTCCGAACAAGTTATCCTTGTCTGGTTCACCAAGCTCACTTGATAAAAAACCACTAAGTACAACTTAGGTGGTAACATTATGGCTCCAACTGTGGGACGTGTGCTCGATCTGGTCTTTAAGGCAAGGAGAGGATACGAGAACACCAGAATCTCTGGTTTATATAGCCTGTAAAAACATCTCAACTTGATAAGAAAAACCTCAGTAGCACAAGTTTTATAAAAAACCAAATGAACCATTAAGCTGATTTATTTAAACAAAATAAATGTAACTAACTAAAAGAAGCAAAGTTTTATTATAGCTAAGTATAAAATAGAAATGCAGAAAGTAAATGCTCTCTTTCAAGGAGCTTATTTTCCTACTCTAAGCATGACATAAAAAGACTCTGGAACGTCGACGTAATAGAGGACTGCACCTCCGATCGCTGTTTAAAAATGTTCCGATGGAAGTAAAAAATTTAGCAATACATCTAACCACCGAAAGGGTTTTCCATTTGTTATTTATCTTCCAACTTTCGGTGGCTAATGAGATGTTTTGATCCTCTCCCAAGCCACTGAAAACTACAACTTGTGAAATTTTCATCCAAATAAAAAACAAAGGCTTTCAAACTGTCAGTGATATTCATATCCCTCATTGTGTGAATTAAATTCTTCATACTATCGAGATAAACTATTTTGGGAGATAACACCTTCTATCACGGAGGTGTGAAGAGTTTGGTTTCATGGTAATCCCGTTTTTGAATATTCTGAAGTCTCTCAATAACCTGCCTCTCTTAGTTAGGTTGGAGCCAGTCACCCAGCCTCTGGTGGTCATGATGGGGGAAAAATCTCAGCCTCTGTAGGTCATGCTGAGAGAAAATAGTTAGCCATTGCTAGTCATGTTGACACTATTGAGAAAATTGGTCATTTGAAGTGAAAAATTAAGTTCCCTTGTAAGCTATGTGAGGGATATCATCTTACTCACCAGTGCCCTGCTATCGCAGAGGTGCAAAAAGTGTGGTCTGAGACTCAAGAATCTCCTTCTCCTAAACAACCTATAGTTTTTCATCAACCTACTCAACCTTTGGTTGATTAAGTGGTCGAACCAATCTCAGCTTCGGTCAATCCCACTCTTCTTTTGGAGAGTGATCCTAATGTGATTGAACCAATGCTACATTTGGTCAATCCCACTCTCCCTTCAGATGGTGACTTTCATGAATCGTTTGAATCGGTTCCATTATCGATCAATCCCACTCTTCTTTTGGAGAGTGAAGTGTCTTTAGTCACATTTTCTTCACTGCCAGTTTAGAACTTACTGAACAAGGGGGCACTGAACTCACTTCGGATGAACCCCCACCAAGCTATTGGATTGCTTCCTTTGATTGGGATAGCCTAGTTGAGCCGCGCCTTCCTTCTGATGCACCTTTCCAGATCAAGGTCAAAGTTGAACCATTCATGATTGCTTGTTGTATTGTTGATGAAGGAGCCTTAGTTATAAGTATCTTGTCTGCTCGTTCTTGGCGAGGCATGGGATCTCCTAGCCTTGTGTCGACTTCTAGTCAGTTACTATCATTTGATAGAAGAAATTGTATAGCCTTGGGAATTCTTGCTCAAACACCTATTACTTTGGGTGGGAAGACTGTCTTAGTTGACTTCATGGTGATAGAAGACCCCTTGGACTTCAATATGCTCCTTGGACATGATTATTTCTATGCCATGCAAGCTGTGGTGTCAACATTCTTTCGTGTGATGTACTTTAATCATGGTGAAGAAATTGTCACTATCGATCAATTGGATTTTCTTGATCCTTCTCCTGACCCAACTAGAGACTAGATCTTTCCTTTATTGATTCCGAGTGTTTCTGTAGACACTCCCTACCACAGGTGAGCTATGTGGACTCATGTCCTTTGCGTTCAATTGCTACTGAGAAGCAGCCTTTGTTTTCATGCTTACCTTCTCGAGACTTGGTCCCAACAGTTGACCAAGTCAGTCATCCTATATAGACTATGGATCTTGATCTCCACTCTGTCGATCCATTTGAAATTTTAGACATGTGTCCAATCTCGGATGATCTCCTTTCTTCGGATGAAGTCTTCCTAGAGTCTTTGGTATAGTCTGACCTTCTTTTGGATGTCGGTTCAGTTATGACTAAGTCTAACCCTGATTTGCTTAGTAAGCTTGATATTCCCATGGATTGGTCTTCTTATGTTGATCTTGTTTAGTCTTTTGACTCTTCCTTTGAACATCAAGTCAATGATCCTGATGAGTTTGATTTTTCTTATGAATTTTTCAAATCCTGTGATATTGAGTTTGTTTCTGTAGAATCTACCTCCCTTGTTGATCTTTGCTTTTATTCTGAGTTGATCTTACTGATTGTGAACCCTCATGCCTTGGCACTATAGAGTCCTCTTTACTTGATTCTTCCTTGACTACACCCTTTTTAGAAGATAGCAAAGCCACATGTGTTTCTGCCAAAGTGACCTGCATCGGATATTTTCTTCTGAATATGATTATGATATTGTTGTTTCTTGGAGACGGGATTTTTTTTTGGATTCAAAATTGTTTACTAGCATCACCTTGTTGTTCAAGTTGTAACTACATTTGCATGTATCCTGCTTGCTCTTTTGAGCCTGATTCTGGCTTCCACACTTTTAGCTCATTGTATAATCCCTCGTCTTTGTTCTCATCGTCGCTAAGCCTTGGATCATTTTGCCTTTGCAACTTGACACCCTTTACCTTGAGGAGACTTTCCTTGAGTGTCTTTGTCTAGTTCATGTTCCTTGCATTATGCATAGGTTTGTTCCTCGTGCTTGGAACTAGTTTCGCTTTCCTATGACACTCGTCTCCTCGCATTTAGAGCATTCTTTCTGCTCTCCTTCGAGCTCGTTAAAAACAACAAGGAGGGCGAGAGTTGAATTTTTTGGATTCGTTAAAACTTACGGGAAAGATATTGAGTTTATTTAGGCCGAGGTCTAACTCCTCAAAATAGACTCGACTGCCGAGTAAACTTGTCCATTTAGGCTCGTTAAGAATATGTGAATGGGCATCCACATTGGTGGTAGGTTATCACTTTCTCGGACCATGTGGAATAATACGAGAAAGGAACACTCTATTTTCTTCAAAATTGAGAAGAGTATTCTCAGGCATAGGTTTATCGCTTTTCTGGACTTGAGGGACTAAACTTACGGAAAAGGAACCCTCGGTATGAGCTTAGTTTTCTCTTTTTCGTGCTCTAGACCCAAACATGAAAAAGATTCCAAGTGTACTTTATGTCTTTGTCATGCTTGTTAAACCATAAAGAACAAAGCATCGAGTTTACTGTTGTAAGCCCCATTTCTCATAATCAAATGGATTTTTCCGAGTGATCTTACCTTCCTTCACACTCGTTAAACTCAGGCTATATGATGCTTTTGAAGGAGCGTTGGGTAGGTGGTAATTTAACCTTTTTCGGACCTCCCTGACTAAGTACGAAAAAGGTGCACCTTACTTCTTCGAAAGCTAAGAGAGTACTTTTGTGGTTTGTTTTATACTTTTCCGGCCTTAGGAGATTAAATTGTATGAAAAATCACCCTCATGGAGTCTTCTTTGTAGTTTTTAGACTCTCTAAACTATGAAAACACCGTCGAGCATGTACTAGTTCGAGCTCGTAAAATCCATGAATCAGTGCTTTATCAAGCATTCTTCTATCTCTTCTTCGAGCTTGCCAAAAATGAAGAAGGTCCCGAGTTTGATTTCTTGGACTCATTAAACCTTTACAAGAAATAGGGGAAGAGAAGTTCATTCACATGTTTTTTACATCATGGCAGCAAGTCTTGTTTCCTTGAACAAAGCACCAGTTTTGAGTCTATCAACAGTTGGGTCCTAGTATTTTGACCTTATCCTGGTTCAGAGTTTCTTACTCCTCCAGTTGGTCTCTTTTCCAATAATATGGGGAATCTATCAATGTCTCCTACATTGCAGATTTGTGTCATTGGTCCTTTTGTGTCAAAAGCTACCTAAGTCACTTTTGTGTTGTGCTCACTGTTCAAGGATTAAACCTTTATTAGTCATTCTGCAGTTTCCTTGACCTTTTGTGTCGTCCATTCCCTGGTATCAGTTCATTACATCATGTGTTCGACGGTCCTTGTCGTGAAATTTAGTACCAATTCTAGATCCAATTAGTCTTTGACTTACCTCATGTTGGATGATGAAGGATTCCTTAATGCCTTCCTTCCAATGGATCTCTTCCTATCGACTGCAACACATCTTTCTTTGGGGATGAGATTTTTAGTTTTATGAAAGTACCTTGGGGATTGTAGTCATCAATGGAAATTTCCCTCGCTATTGGGTAGTGGGAATACCTTAATGTCTCCTACTTGATGGATTATTCGAGTTTTCAATTTCAAGTCCTTGTAATCACACTTGTTAGAATGTACTAGGTACCTTAGGGACCATTTTCATTAATGGTGGTTTCCCTCACATTTGTTAACGGTTCTAATTATTGACCAATAATCAAACAGTTTCCTCCATGTTTGACTTCAACTCCTTTATTCACATGGTTAGGATTCATACCTTTTGGGTGGTTTGGATTGAAGACCTTGGGATGACAGTATCATCGTCATTTTTTCTATTGCCTGAGTTGCACAAGACCTTGTCACACTTCATATGACATTTTACTGAGACATAGATCCACCTTGGATTCTTGTGGCAATGATCTATTGTTGACCATTGATCCACCTTGTTAATTTGTGGCCATGACTCCTTTAGATTTTATATGGCTCCTTTTTGCATATTGAGCAACCATGATAGTTTCATCAGTTATAGATATGTTGGATCCTCCTGTATCTTTATGGAAATGTTTTGTATATGGACTTGTATGTCCCAGAGATCAATTTTGTTTGACATTTATCTCTCTTTCAGCTACCTTCATTCGAGCCTTTTGATCTTGGATTCTCTGCTCTCTCCATACTCAGCTGTTTCCTTTATAATGTATTTCAGCTATCATTTCCCCCTCTAACCTCATACATTAGGGGGCATTTGTTATAGCTGAAAATGACACATCTTTCCCTGTGACCACTTTCCCATGATTCCGTCGCATGTCGACACTTCCATGATGACACTTCATGAAAGTCACTGAAAAAATACCTAAATTGGAGGACCCATATCGAGAGTTATGTAAATCTATTTGACCTCATCTTTACACCATTGGAAATCTATTTCAGTTAGATAAAACTTTCCAGAATACATCAAAGTGTGAAAATTCCTAGAAGTACCCTAAAAATGAGATGTTTTGATGCATAAGTGAGTTGCCTTAAGGAAACCCATGTACATACGCAACTTGCTATATATAATACTCACGTACACCTTAAATACATGAATTTTTTCATTGCAACCCATGTATACCTTCTGCATACAAAACTGTTGTCTTTGCAACCCACGTATTCCTCCTGAAAATGTCAAAAAAATATGTTTTTTGAAATTCAGGTAGTTTGGGTAGTTACGCAACTGACTCCTTTAGTTGTAACTACTTTTTCTTCGACCCTAAATCTTCATAAAGAATAAAAATAGAGGTAGGGAGGTCCATGATAGGGGACTTGAATCTTTTCATTGTTATGCTAGAGGATTTGGAGCTCTCTTTCCCCACATCTTTGCCCTAGAAGCTTTCCCCTTGTGTTGCAGAGCTTGGAGGCTGAGTTCCTTGGAGAAAATAAGAAGTAGAACTAGATCAAGGTTTCATGAGGTGCCAAACTTGAAGAGAAGGTATATTTTTACTTGCTTTCAAGATTAATAAATATGTGATGTCCTTCTTCTTCCCAAATAATTGTTCAATGTGTGATTGAATCTCTGATTATGATTATATGATGTTATTTATCAGATTATGTTTTCATGTTTCATTGAATATAATCTCCTTTCATATATTCTATTTGGTTTGAGGAAGGTATAACTTGTTTTGCAGGTCTCTTGGAGCAAGAGGAGCAAGAGGAGCAAGAAGAGGATTGAAGAGCTACTTGGATCAACCTTCATTTGGCTAAGGTATGAACCATTCTAATCTCTGATCTTGCTTGTATTTACTCATAGAACCATTTGCATCTCTCTTTCAACCTCGGTATGTTGATGGCCTCTTAAACCCTAGCCATAGGAAACTTCCTTTACAACAGTGTCCTTTCCTTCTATCGTGTATTTTCTTATGTTGCATTTTCTTCTTCTGTCCCAAATTCTTCTTCTATCACGACTTCTTCTTCTGTCACAGTTTCTTCTTCTTTATCTACCTCTATTGCACCTCATTTTCCTTCTTTTCCTTCATCTACTATTCCTTCCTTCTTCTTTTTTCGCAGCTCCTTTCTCTTCTTTTTCCTTATCTATTTTCATACTTAAGCATAATTCTAAGTGAATTCTACTTACCTTTCGTAAGGGCCAACACACCCAAAAAAATGACTAAGAATGAGAGTCTCACTGTGGAGAATTCATATGATAAAGTTGGATCGAGGCATGAGGAAAGTGATGATGGATAGTACTCCAAGGTCACCAATATGAAGTTTATATTAGAAAAATTAGACATTCTTATTTAATAATCCCTGTAGTAAGAGAAGCTAGCCAAGGAGTCTGTGCAGACAATGGTGAAACATTCCATTCAATCATGCAATGAGGAAACACCACTGAGTTTGGATGCCATGACCTTAACTAAGGGGGTGGAAGTGCAATTGACGCTAGTTGAGGACTTAGTGAAGTGCATGGTTGTGCAGGTATAGAATAATGAAGAAACCATCAACCTCTTGAAGTGATCTATCATACATGGAAGAAAATCAGATAGAGCAGTGGAAATCAAGATAAAGGAGATAGAGTCATAGGATGGTACCCATGATGCAAAGATGCTAAGAAAATTACGTTGGAGATGTAGATTAGTAATTTGAGTAGTTAAATGTCAGTTAAAATGAATCCAAGGTAAGCACATGTTGGAACAAAATGAGACAATGGTTCTTGCATAGGGGCCAACAAGGGGCCCACTTTAGTTCACCCAAAGCACAACCTCTACCCATTTATGATAAGGAGGGTATCTTGTAAGAATAAACTAGGATATAGTATATATATTAACCATGCTAGGACATACATTCCTTATACATGCATATATAATCATGACAGAGTTAAGAAACTATTATAAAGCAAAGAACAAAGACAACACTCATAGAATGCACTCATAAAATTGAAGGGGCCCAATAATTTTCATTCATAAATCTTAAAATATTTATTTATACAATTGGATTTATATCCTTCTTTCATTCTATGGAATGAGCCATCATATATCTAGATATATAGATAAAACCCACAACCCCCATGACCCTTGTACAAAACCCAAAACTCATGTTTGGATAAAATACTATCTTTGGATTAATTATATCGCCCGATCATGCACTTATTCTATTCTTTTGGATTTCTTACCTCGGTATTTTCTTGGACTACTTATAATTATTGATGATTTTTCTCTTCTCACATGATGGTTTTATAGTTGCAAGATTGGAATCAATATAGTTTTGATCTCTTCACACATAAATTGTACATCCCTCATAAGAAAATTGAATTTTATGGAAACAACTCATAAACCTCAAAAAGCTGACTTACCAAAATATAGCAAAACCCCCATAGGTGGATAAAGCACTTACTAAATCTATCAAGGACCTCATGAGTTGGAAAAAGCATGAGTGATTTTTCAAGGAGATGGAAATAACATGCTAATCCTAGAAAATGGAGAAAAACTAATGGAGGATGGGTTGGAAACAAAAGCTCCCAATTTCCTAGTTGACTAGCTTTTATCTTATCCATAGAAAAACATGAAAAGCAGAAAAAATAGAATAAAGCAGAATCTGCTGTAAAGTCCTGTATACTAATTATGGATGGTCAAAAGGTGGTCAGTATCAACCGAGAATTGGAAATAAATCATTCCTAGGATATAGATGGCATGTATTGACTTTAAGGTGCAAGTGGATGCCAACTAATTAAGCTAGTGGGTGAATAATTAATCAAATAATGATTAATTATTTTATCCTAAGTTGTGAGTGGGTTTAATATATTCCTACACCCCCCTATAAGTCTGAATTTATGATGGTATGACAAAAAATATGGATGCATATAGGGCCCAGCAACAAGGCTATGGTCACCCTTTAACAATTATTATGTCCAGAAAAGTGAGGAAAGAGGCAAAACCACATGGGGAAAATCCTCCCTCAATATAGGACAAGGCACAAAATTTGAATAATATGTCTTCAACATATCCTTATCTTCACTTGAATTATCTGAGTGAACTGCTTCTGGATGGAAGACTTGTTGAAGAAATCATGAACTCCATGACCATGTGCTGGAGTGTAGAACCTGCAAGAAGGAAGAGGAGAGACTCCTTGTATCTCATCATCTGATGAAGTAGGAGAATTATCTGAATGCTTCTTGATGCTTTCAAACTCTGATCTGCAAAAATAATCTGAAATGGAAAATAGATCTGTGCATACTCCTTCCCAAAGAGTACAAAAAATAAGGCAATTTATTTCACATCCAATTTCCTGAATAGCTGTAAAATTGTGATGTGAATCATATGTAAATATTCCAATATACTGTAGCACATGTATAGATCTGATATGAGGCTGATAAAACTCTGATATATCAGAAACATTAGCATATGGAACAGAAAAGACAAAGGCTTCAGTGGCTCCATGAGGCTATAGGGCTAGACTAGGAAAATTATGAACAACTGGGGAAAACTGATAGGTGTAAAAATATGAATGATGGATGGGCTTAAGATCTGAACAATAAGTGTTTAGAACATATCCAAACATGTTTAATATCAGTCCAAATATGACTAAGGACATGGATAACCAGCCAATGAAAGATAGGAAAGACTTCAAACCGTGTAAGATAAATACCACTACATAAGAGACCAATAAGGAATCGACTAGTGATCTTGGGATTTGTATAGTCTTTGGATTATTCAGAGGTATGGTAGATGGTATGGATGGTGGTATTATATGTGTCATGACATGCATATCATCCTGCAAACAATATTCTAAATCAGATATAAAATATTGTGAGGAAGAGCTGCTCAAAGGTAAGTCAATATCTAGTGAAAAATCACAATTTTTGGGAGATGAATCTAGTAGACTGAGAGGAGGATCATCAAAGAAAGGTTATGATATTTATGATTCTGATATATCATAAAATAAATCTATATCAGAGACATGAGAAAAGGAGAGAACTCTGGAACTCAAAGCATAAGTTATATCACCTTGGAACTGCGCAGTATGACATTGTTCTAAGGAATCAACAGGCTTCTCTAGTTCATCTGGAACTTCGATCTTGTGCTTCTCAAGAAGCTGAGAAATTATGTCCATATTATTATTGAAACACTTATTCTCTGAATGGAAACCCTTTCTACAATAATAACACTTGGATGTGCTCCCTTTCTTATTAACTTTCTTCATTAAATCTTCATATGAATCTTCATCTTCAATTTCTGACTTTCGCTTCTTCACAATTTGCTTCTCTTTTGACTTGAATTTCTTGCTTCCTTTAACCAAGAGAGAATTATCCTTGACCTTTTAAGAATTAAGGACATCCATATGGATCAATTTATCTTACTCCTTTGTTAGTGAATCAAGAAAAGAATTTAAAGAAGGCATTTTCCACTTAGGAACAACAAGCCTAGTTGCATGAAAAGTAGACACAAAAGCTGAGTAATCAGGACCCAATTTTGAAAGAATGGAAAGGATTAATTGATCATATAATTTATCAATACCACATTGCTTGAGCATTAGAAAAATAAACTTGAACTTGGTGAAGAAACCCTCAAGAGATTCAAAATTGCTTGGACTCAGTGAGAACAACTCAATCTCCAATTGATGCGCTCTTAGCTCATCTTGAACTCCAAAGAGAGACTCCAATTGAGTCCATACTTGGTTTGGAGTGGTCAAACCATCTAGATGAAAGAGTATATCAGGAGAAATAGAGATTCAAATCAATCCATAGGCTTCATCCAACCTATTATGCCACTTAGCTTTCTCAATCACAGCATTGGGCTCATTCTCCAAAGCTAGTGTAACTCTGTATAATCCTCTATTGCGTAATAGAATGGAGATTTTGGATTTCCATTCATGGTAGTTGAAGGACTTAAGAATTATAGCTGATGAAGAATCCATATTGTTGAATTTATGAGCTCAAGAATAAAATCTCTACAACCTGCAAAACAAACTAGGAGAAAACCTTATAAGCTAGACAAGCTCTTCTTCAGAGAGGGATAGGAGACTGGATGTGCTCCTCAACTCTGTAGAAATTGATCAACCTTGCTGCTCTGATACCATGTAGAAATAATATATCAATTCTATGTTCAAGGATGATAATAAGAACCATAGGAAATAGATCTTGCTACTAAGAATTCTCACAAGCATACACAGGAAAAATAGAGAGAAGAAAAGAGACTGAATCACATGAATGAAGAGATGAATATTGGTGTGTATCCTTCCATTGAATAATTATGAATAATATTGTACATAAATAGTACATCCCTCATAATAAAATATAATTGTATGGAAACAACTCATAAAGCTCAAAAATGCTGACTTACCAAAATATAGCAAAACCCCCATAGGTGGATAAAGCACTTACTAAATCTATCAAGGACCTCACGAGTTGGAAAAAGAATGAGTGAGTTTTCAAGGAGATGGAAATAACATGCTAATCCTAGAAAATGGAGAAAAACTAATGGAGGATGGGTTGGAAACAAAAGCTCCCAGTTTCCCAGTTGACTAGCTTTTATCTTATCCATAGAAAAGCAAGAAAAGCAGAAAAAATAGAATAAAGTAGAATCTGCTGTAAAGTCCTGTATACTAATTCTGGATGGTCAAAAGGTGGTCAAGATCAACCGAGAATTGGAAATAAATCATTCCTAGGATATAGATGCATGTATTGACTTTAAGGTGCAAGTGGATGTCAACTAATTAAGCTAGTGGGTGAATAATTAATCAAATAATGATTAATTATTTTATCCTAAGTTGTGAGTGGGTTTAATATATTCCTACAACTTTCGGGTAGATTAATTATTGTTTTTTCCTTTATATCTATAAAGGTCAGTTGGAGAAACTTGTTCTTTGTTCCACCTTCAATATATTCATCATTAAAACATTTCTCGCTACCCTCTTATTTGGATCTATTTTCTTTTTTCTTTACCCAACTTTTCTTGTCAAACTTGGAAGGTCCTCTAGGTAAGCCATCAAAATGATTAATATATTTTTCAACAAGAGACCAGACTCCTTTTGTTATTGAGCCATGGAAGAACAAGAGCTAAATCTGTACAAAGAAATTGGTATTGAGCCATGAATGTGTATGCACCATTCTTTGTAGCACCAAGGATACCCGAAACTAACTCTGTACAAATAAATTGGTATTCTGGATAAGTACCAAGAATATCTCCCATATGTTCTTTGAATCGAGCAGCAAAATTGTGGATCTTGGATTGTATCTTATCAAAATTTGGTGTATCCCATGCAAGCAAATAATTCACAGCTTCCATGCTTCCAATAGTTTCAATACATTGAACATATCATATCCAATAATATGGGAAGTTTTCACATGCATACAATTTTACTATCCGATCAAAATTGTGTGCAAAACTTTGTATTGAGGGATTCAAGCTCATGAAAATTGAATTCTGCAACAACTCAAAAATTGGTTTCCATATGGGTACTATATCTCTATTTTCAAAAAAGACACAATCCGAATAACATTTTGGGATCATATCAAGGTAGCTATATCCATTCAAAAGGTCACAATCGAACAATCTAGGATGGTGAAATTTCTCCATCATGACTTTCACATGGTGTAGGTAGGCAAGTAGAGTTTTAGGCTAGCCTCCTTCTCTAATGCAATGGACTCCAAATTTTTAGGTATGTAGGGTGATCAATAGGATGAGGTTTGATAACAAATGATTTTTGACTTGGAAACAATGTAATGGGGATTCAGTGGTATTCAAAGATCAAAATCATTGGTTTTACACGAGTCACAATAAGTGTAATCTAATAATGGTGTAATGGTTTGGATATAGAATATCTTGTTCAGTGTAATGTGAAATGGGAATTATTAGCTATGAGTACGGGGTTCTCCAACCACATTGGTTTGGTCTAGCTAGCTCACAAATATGAAAAATGCCACATCAAACATAAGTGATTGGTGCAAAAATAAAATCATTTAGTCTGACGTAACAAATCAAAACCAAAATTGCAACACTAACTCTTGCTCTAATTCACTCCCTGTGACAGGAATTCTAGCTTTATGGATTAGTGGGTAGAATTATTGGGCTTCGAGCATGCACCATTATTCCATCCTTGTTTTAAAATTCCATTGAGTTGTGCAGGCTAGATAGAACCAAAATATTTGACTTCAGCAATAATAAATGGTCCCAACCAATGAATCTGAAGATTTCTTGGATTTATTAAGAACTTTCTATGATATAGTAGAACTTGGTCACATTTTGTAAAATAATTATTCTTGATGTGGTGGTCATGCTAGTATTTATGTCTTTCTTTCTCCATTGTTGCATGATAATTGGCTAAAAAGTGGAATTCTTCTAGTTCCAATAATTCGGCTAGCCTTTCCGCAAATGAATCTTCTTCGATCAGGTGAGTTGCATGTGCAAAGTATAGACTCAGAATGAACAATTCAGTATGAACCATTGCTTATCTTTTATATAATATCTAGAACAAGGTCTTCTTGTGTAGTTTCTTTGTAGTAGTCATGTACAAACCATAATATCAGATTAACTCTTTCATCCCAATCATTTCAATTTGCGAAACATACCTTGGTTAATACCGTATATATAATTTTGTTGAAAGTTTTGACCATTCCATCTCCTTATGGGTGATATGGACCACTTTTATGATGCTATATTAGAAAATCCTCTATCAAGATTGCAATGATATTTTTTATGAAATGAATACATTGATCGCTTGTGGGGATTTTAAGGCACCCAAAGTGAGTAATGATATTCTCACAAATGAATTGGGTTGTTGTTCCTATGGAGAAATCCTATATTGATGCTAGTTCAGTCCATTTTGTCAAATAACCTTTTGTGGTAATGATCTAGTGGGAGTTTGAGTTCTTTGTCAAAGAGTTGATGGGGCTAATAAAATCAACCACCCACTTCTAAAATGATTATAATGCATGTACTAAATGGAGTGGGAGCTCTTCTCAATGAGAAGGCCTCCCAACTCACTAACAAACATCGCATGCTCTGATGTACGATTTAGCATCCTTAAACATAGTTGGCCACCATAATCCTACCTACACAATTTTCCCTCCAATTGATTTTTTATCAACATGTCCACTAGCAAAAAGTATGTGGCATTCCCACAAGATATCTAGTACACATTGGTGTAAAATTTGATTTTCCCCATCTTGTATAGTTTTCCCACAATCGATTGCTATTTTGTAGCTCATACAACCATGTGGCACTTCTGAGTTGCGGTATAGTCATATGATGCCTTTCCTATTTTCAAAAACAAGGAAATCTCTTCTAACTGATCTAGAATGGATTCAACTTGGAACAAAGTTTCATTAGATAGCTAATCATCAATTGAGATTTCAAATTTGGTTGTTTCTAGTTGTGATAAATTACCAGGTCCATGATTTTTCTTTCCCGTATTAAAAATTACTTCGAAAGAGAATTATTGAAATAAGAGAAACCATATACAAATGAACTTCTAACATAGGTTTATTAACTAGGTACTTGAAATTTGAATGATTTATGAAAACTTATAGTGTCCTCCTATAAAGTAGTGGAAAAACTTCTACAAATCACAAATCATCACCAATCCTTCCCTTTATGTGGTCGTATAGTTGCACTTAGCCTAACAAGTTTTCAACTAGAAAAGTAGATGGTATGGTCATATCACCTTCACCTAGTTGAAATAACATAGATCTAAGGGAAATACCTAATGCACCAACATGTACATGGAATTATTTTTCCCATTAAAAATATGTATGAATTGGGGAATTTTCCATTTTCCCCTCAATATTGAAAATTCTCTTTTACACTCTTCGATACAATTGAATTATTATACCTTATTCAAGTGTTCTTATAAAGGCTATATGATAGAGGGGTATACGATGATCTATAAAATATTATGTGAAAATAAAAAATATTAACGAAATTTCGCACTTAGTTTTCTACAACACCTGGTATGTTGCCGTCTTTCTTCGTGAATGTACTAATATTTGGGGATGGGTCTCAATTTGTGGAATAAATAGTGAACCCAAAACTATTGCCGGCAATCCATATATGTTTCATTGTTGTTTATACTAATCAATGTGAACAAACCAATTTGTCTCACACATATATATTTCCACAACTTGGTTGGCATGGTTGGAAGGTTTCAAACAGAGCATTAGACATATCGTAGTTGTGGACCAATCAAGTATATCATCTTAATGTGTTTCCCACTATCTCATAAGAGTTACTCTAAATTTTGTATCCATGACATCCATTCGGTAATTTTCCAATACATGGGTATCATTTTCTAGAGAAATTCATCCAATATGTTGATGCCATCGTAAACTAGGAGATATGCAACTTCTACTACGATCCATTGGACTGAATTTATCATTGCACAATGATTGGAGGATAGCTCATGTCATTCTTTTTTCCAATCATCCAATGCTTCTTTGGAATCACTATCAAAAGTGTGAATGTTTCTCCAACTCATATAGCCATCTACTATAAGATTCACATAGTCCTATCTTTTTCCTTTTATTATAGAATAAATGTTGTCTAGAGAATCCCTTTCCTTATTCTCATGTAGAGGTTCAATGTGCCTCTATCCTTGAAGTAGGTCCATGTGTTGTGTATCCTTCATACCATCATCTTCAAAGGTCATAGTTTCATTCTTTACGTTGATCACACATACTTTTCATAGGCCCATTATATTCACAATAAAGCTAGATATTGATCAAATCCTCCCATGATTTCAATTACTTTTAAATCAGTGAAATTATTTACACTAACTAAGTATAGTTCTACATTCCAACTGGCCAAAAGGGAATATTTGATACTAGTTTGAAATTCTCAATTTAATAGGAGAGTAAACAAGGGAAGGATGACCCATGGCTTCCCAGGACTTCTTTGTAAGTATGTTAAATTTAGATCCCAAATCTGTCATATCATATCCATGGACTTGAGCATCCAATATGACTTCTCATCCAATGCTTTTCTTCCATTTGTACTGTACAATACGAATTTTTATTTTATGAAGGGGGGTGCATATTTCTTCATTGTCTTCTGCAACACCTTAAATTACATGAATAGTTTTCTATAACTCCCAACATCTGCCTTTGTCTTATAATGTATCTCTTAATAATATAAACTACAGAAGGTTAAGGTATTACATTTCCTGAATATCCTAGAACTGTATTCTTTCTACAAATTCTTAACACATCATATATCCTAGTGTTTTAGGATACTCCCACAACATCTATGATTGATGAATTCAACATGTGCTGAAATATTTCAACTACATCCTTAAAAATATCTTTCTGGTGGAATGGGATATACTTCATAATTCATGGATCTACTTTCTGAATCATAGGTAAATCTCGTTTTTCCAAATATCCACTTGTTCTAACTCATCCTTGAGTAATAGTGAAACCTATTGGATTGTGGTATCTTTTCAACTCAAAGTAAACTAGATTCTTTGTCCACCATGAAAAATCTTCACATTTTTCAATGATCTCTATGCATTCTTCAATAGTATGAGTAATTCATTCAGAAATAGTTGCACTATGGAATTTTTGGGAAGGTTGCAATATTGTTCCAATTGTCCTATCTCATCAAAAATGTATCATCATAATGAGCATATGTGTGTTGGGTGTGTTCTACTATATTAAATACACCTAATATTTAATTATCAACCGGGGTTGGTAGAGTAAGAGTTGCTACAAAATATATGCGAAGGTAGAGGGGTTCCTAAGGCGTTGTAGAAATACTATAATAAACAAAATATTGAAAGGTCTTTCGAAATGAAAAACTGAGTCAAACTCCTAAAATTTAATTATTAATGTGATTAAAGAAAAACATCATACTAGGATAATATCAGACTACTCATTAATTAACTCTTCTTCTTCTTAATCTAAGAATGGGAAAATTTTCATAAACAACTTTAGAAACTAAGAAAGGTCTAATTTATGAATAAGTAGAAAAAATAAATAAAGAAGCAAGTAGAAAACTTAATAAAGAAAACTTAAATAAGAAGACTTCTCTAATTCTCTAGCCTATAAGCGTTTTTTAGTAAACATACAATTAAAGGAATAAATCCTATGCTAGTATCAATCTACAAAGTATTGGCGTATTTTCAGAAATTAACATATCTAACCCTAAATTCAATATAAAAAATAGTGAAGTAAACTAAACTAGAGATACAATTATCAGATATTACAGCGATCATAAATGAGGAAATCAAAGACAAAAGAAGCAAATCAAATCATAATTCAAAAACATGCTTTGATTGAAAAGAAATACAAAAAGGGATTTTAATAATTACTTTAAAATAATCTAACCTAAGGTCCTAGAGGCTGATGTAACTATTACCTAATTTAGAAAAACATAACATAATTCAAAAAGCCAAAGAAATAGAACTTTAAACAGGCTTAAAATGACACTAAAATATTAAATGTTGGACGAATGACTGAATGACAGACTGGACAAATGGCTAGATAACAGGCTGGCAGATGGTCTAAATAACAGTCTATATACAGAAAATAGTAAAAACAGACCTAAATGATTTAACTATCAGCTGATTTTGTGCATATGAGAACAAAATGCATAAAAGACAAGAATTAAACCTAGTTAATGATTTGAAATAATTAAAAAGACTTCTAATACTAATTTATGCTTTGAAATGGATAACTTCTATTATAAAATAAACAAATTGAAATATAACTGAACTAATCAATATCTAAACAAGGATTCGTAAAACTAACTCCAAATACAAATTAAACCTAAGACTGACTGGATTTTATCTAATTGCAAACATACCATTAAGCATTAAACTAAAAATAAAGCTAAAAGGAAAACTAAAAACAAACTACATATGACTGGTCATTTTAATTTATATCAAAGACTACATTAACAACATAATGTAAATTATATTAACTACAACAAACATATATCACAAAGAGTAAAGAAATGGACACTTATAGTAACATAATCAGATAAACAAATTAGAACAAAACTACTTATCTGTGAAAGAGAGGATAACAAAAACACATATGGACATGGAATTCATTGGTTGTTGAGGGGCCCTCTTAGCAATCAGGGGATGCCTACCTAACGCCTACACAAAAGAAACCATGAACAACAGAATGTATATATTTTTATTTAGAATATGGGACAAAATTACAGTGTACTTAGGGACAAATTACATGCATAAAACTGGAACTTTCCACACCAAAAAACTAACTAACTAACTCTCTCTAGCTCTCAAAAGAGGCTGGTATATATAACATATACAAGAGATGAGCAAGTCAACCCTTTAGTCATCGACTGCTCTCTAAATTTAGTCAATCTTAAAGGCATATAACAATTTATAGGCCAACGTATGAACATCTACCTCCTTCAACAGGATTCTGATGTTTTTAATGGAAAACCAACACATAGGTTCCTTCTTAAGAGTGGGTTTAATATTTTTCATTACACGTCAATCCTCTTTAGCATGATCATGGCGTCAATTCCTTACTTAGCGTGTTGGTGAAGTAGTGTTAAGCGCAGATAATGTACATCATGGTGAGTTTCTAGAACACAAACTGTTCATCATTTAAGCACATGGGTTGGTGACATGGTGGCGAACAAGGGTAGCGTGAGGGAGATCTTCTAGAACGCAGGGCATTCATCGTTTTAAATGCATAGACTAGTGGTGAGTTTGGAGGAGGCCACGAACAATTCTAGAACAAGAGTGCACCTTCTTTAAACACGTGGGCAGTGAGCAGCTTGGTGTTGGGGGAAATCAATGCACCGATGATCCTTTTAAACTACTGGTCATGTTATCACCTGGGAACTTGGTCAACAAAACGGTTTGTAGATTGCTTCAATTTTTAATACTTGAGATCGGTTATGGACAGTGCGCAAACTGATTAGTGATCTGGACAGAAAGCTGGAAGGTGAGCTGGATGACGATTGCACAGATCGGGATAAATGGTAAGCTGAACAGCGGTTGCGCAGATCGGGCTAAATGGTAAGATGAATGCGTACTTATTATTAATTTGCCCAAACATACTACATAAACTGTAAAAAAATACACATATTAATTAATATATCAAATATGCTTTAAATAATATAGATTTGAGTTAATAAAATCATAAAAATGATATTAATAACAAAAGTTGGATAAACATTAAATTTGTTCTTACCTTGTGCTAAATAACAATCTGCATGACATAAATTATGCAAAAACATAACAAAACATATTTTTAAATGCGTAATTTGAATGCCAAAAATGATAGCAAAATGAGGCTCAACATCCCCCCAAACCGGAGAAATGCTAGGTCCAACTGAGCAACAAAAAAGATAAGAGATCATACTGTGAAAGTGAACTTTGAAATGTGAGCCAGCAACAGGCATATGCATGAATGAGTGAGTTCATAAAGTTTATAACCAGTTCAACCATATCCAAAGTAAAACTTTGGAGAAGTTGAACATATGACACAAAAGGTATAAAATTATTCATTTGATAGTTTATATGCATGATTGAGTAAAAGGATAGGGTTAATAACAGTGAAATGATAACTAAAAAACTTTTAAGATCAAAGCATTTTTCATGGAGGTAAAAAACTATTTTCAAAAACAAAATTTGGTTAGCAAATTTTAGTCATAAGTGCTATAATATCACCAAGTTTAGATCGTCATGTGGTATTTCATTTGGATTATCCTTCGATCCTTCATATAGTCCTCCATATTGATCTTCTGTAAAAATATACTTCATGCTATAACCAAGTTCCATTGCTAATTTATCCTAAAAAACACTTATCATTTTGTTAGAGAAAATAGATCTGTCATAAATAATGAAAATAAAAATAGTCTAATTTTTAAAAACATTCTAATTTTTCCTAATCCTCCTCCCCCCCAAAACCAAAGGTATGGCATGTCCTCAAGCCATGAGAAAGAATATTCAATTGTTCCATATAAAAAGTGTGCTATCATGTTGTTTTATTATTTTATAAAAAGAAAAACTAACTAGTAAATGGAAATGATTCAGATATGTATATTCATGAAAAATATAACAGTGCTTAGAAAGACCACTTAAATGGTGATAAGATAACTGAAAGCATGACATAGGAAAAGCTATTCATCCCTGCCTTACTTTAAAGATATCTTGTCATCATAAGATATTTTGAGTTTACCTCAGAGTGTCTGAGATTTTATAACTATGGGTTCCATTTCTAGGATAGTGACATCCCAGGTATTTGTTAAATTAGATGGCTAGGTCCAATCCCAACTTACAACAATTCTCAAATGACATTAAAAAAAATCGGCCTTAAAATAAAATTTGAAAAAATTTCTTCATATTTATCATTATTCTCCGAATCATGTGCATAGTAGTGCATTAACCAGATCTCTTTTACTCGATATTGCCCTGCTACCAGCAGGCCTGTTCAGTACCCCGACGGGTTTACTTACATTTATCGAGCGTCCTTGTTTTAAGTTTTTACTTAGCATTGACCCGCTGCCAGCAGGCCTATTTAGTACCCCGACGGGTTTTCCTTGTATAATGATATTAAGTAGATGGAAGCCGATTGGTACTAGAGTGTGCTAATCCCTGCTAAAACACATAAATCAATTTTGTAAAAATTTATAAGTAATTTTCATAATGGCCTTAATCATAGATCGTGTCAAAATAGAATAACTTAAAGCTGTTCTTTGACCTTATAACCCTTCTTCTTTGTAAAAGATAAATAATGTTCCCCATAGGCAAAAATTCCACTTACTATCGAGTTATCACACAAAGATACTCAAGAGACAAGTTTTGATAATAAGGATAGAATGAAATAGTAATCCATAGGCACAGAGTAAGATCTGAAAATATGATAATAAAAGTAGGTCGTATCAAGCAACTAGTTGAAATAACGAATCAGAAATATACATGTCTGAATCAAAATACCAAAAACTATATGAATAAAAAAAATGGTTAAGAATGATATACAGAGAAGTGTTTTTAATTTTCACTATAAGAAACAATTTTTAAGGAAGGTTTAAGATATATAACGATCATAAATTGTCTTTCAGATAATACTCCATGAGCTACTTATAGATAAAATTCTTATAATCAGACTGCAAAACCACTTGTTAGATGATTCCTATTTATTTATAAAAGAATATATAACATTATGGAAAGAAAAAGAGTCACCTGTAGTAACTCTTATTTATTTAATAAAACAAAAATATATTTACATAATATCCTATTCTACTAAAAAGAAAGAAAACAATTCAAGTATATGAGTTCTTCCAATGTAACCATGTTCGAAGCAAAATTAGAAATATACCTTTATCCACATACAAGAAAAATATTACAATGATTAACAGGATATGAAGAATCAACCGAGCTATTTGATTTAGCAACAATAAACATTGAAGAAGAGGATGGTACCATGGCTTGGTTCCCTCTTGGAACCATATTTCAATGTGACTTATGTATTCTATGTTTTCTTCTCCATTTGTTATGTCACTGGATCTTTCATTGAACTCTAGGATGTATAAAGAATCTAAGTTTGGTGACGGGGAATATTCAGGTTCTAAGGTCCCTCCCTCATCGAATGAGAGGTATTCCAGGTTGATCTTGTCTTCTTGTGGAAAAGGCCAAGTAGAAACTTTAGTTTCTTTCATAGTCTTCACAATCTCTTGATCTATAACCTCTCCAAATATCGTATGAATTTCTTACAATAATGTTGGTGAGGTAGGTAAGGTGGGTAAATGTTGCAGTTCAACACTGTAAGCATATTGTACTGCTTTATTGTTGTTAGAATGTGGAATCTATTGAATAGGAATGTGCGTAGGGCATAGAGGAGGTTTATGAGAAGGTGATTGTGGCAGGTGTAATTGACTAGCTTGTGTGGTTGATCCTGCCTGGAAAATGGGATATTGTTGAAAATCTTGTAGAACAAAAAGTGTTGCATTATAAGAGAGAGTATCCCTATAATCATCATATGAGACAGAAAGGATTTGTGAACAAGGTTGACAGGGGTTAAGATGAGGCTGAGAAGAGGGTATATTCTTGCTAATCTTGAATACCTTCTACATAATTCACAAACATTATCATATGATAACTGAAATACGTCACTTGTTCCCATCAGACTTAAAATTTATAAATATTCATTTCTTATTCCTTAGAGTAAAAGTATTTTCAAGGTTTCCTTTCTTGACTATCTTAGTTTTGATCTTTGAAGGTTGTATTGAAAGCGTTCGACATAATTTTTTGAAGTTTCTTCTTCTCCCTGTGTTATTTCGAAAATACCTTCATTTACCCTACAATAATATTGGTATCTTTTCAAGAACATGTATTTCATGTCTTCCCGAGTTTGAATGTAGTTCCCACCTAGGCTCATGAACCATTGAAGGGCTACTCCTTTCAATGTAAGAGGAAAAATTTTCAGTTTTTGAACATTGTATGCTCTATTGAGTATTTCCAGTTGAAATAAAAATCCATCAGGGTCTTCATTCTCTAGTCCATGAAAGTTTGGTAAAATGGATGGGGGAACGTACTGTATTTGTGCCACTCCTCCTGGATCTCTAATATGGAATTAAAAGGTAACAACTTCTTCATCCTTCTCTCCTGCCATATCTTCCCACAATATAAATAGTTTTTCATGTGTTATCTCTAGCTCTCCTTTCAAATGTTCTTGTTAGTTTGTTAGCTGGATGGTGGTGCTTACAACACCACTAAGTGATTTAATTGTAAAATGAGTCCCATACTTGCATACAGGTAAATTGTACGAAAGTAAATTACCTAAAGGCACACGTACATCAAATTGAACTTATGAAAAAGTAAACTATCTACATTTGTGAAAAGAAAAGTACGATTAAGGGAAATAAATCAAACTTTGCATAAAGTAAACATACTTGTGTTAAAAAAGAACAACAAGCCTTTGGGGCGAACCACTAAAGTGGATGCGTTAGGCTATCAGACTATGGAAATTTTGTAGTGAAGTCATCTTTGCGTCTTACCGTTTTCGCTCCCCCTTGCTATGTAATGTAAAGGCAACCTATTTATCCTTATCTACCTAGACTGTGTTCATGAAAAAATAAACTAAAGGAAAAACTAGACTACTACTACTACCAGCTTTGGGGGCACCTGTTATAACGCAGGTTCTTACCTCTCATCATACCGCTCCCACCGCCACCATCCTGTTACTAAACTTTATAAGCAAATTATATTTTTTCTACCTTATAGAACAACTCCCCGGCAACAGCACCAAAATGTTCAGTGTGTTATACTATCTTAAATACACCTAATATTTAATTATTGATCGGGGTTGGCAGACTTACAGTTGCTACAATATATATGTGAATGTAGAGGGGTTCCTAAGGCATTGTAGAAATACTATAATAAACAAAATATTGAAAGGTCTTTCAAAATGAAAAACTGAGTCAAACTCCTAAAAATTTAATTATTAATGTGATTAAAGCAAAACATCATACTAGGATAATATCAGACAACTCATTAATTAACTCTTCTTCTTCTTAATCTAAGAATGGGAAAACTTTCATAAACAACTTCAGAAACTGAGAAAGGTCTAATTTATGTATAAGTAGAAAAATAAAATAAAGAAACAAGTAGAAAAATTAATAAAGAAAACTTAATTAAGAATACTTCTCTAATTCTCTAGCCTATAAGCGCTTGAATAAATCCTATGCTAGTATTATACTACAAAGTATTGGCGCATTTCTAGAAATTAACATATCCAACCCTAAATTCAATATAAACAACGGTGAATTAAACTAAACCAGAGATACAATTATCAGATATTACAGCAATGATAAATGAGGAAATCAAAGATAAAAGAAGCAAATCAAATCATAATTCAAAAACATGCTTTGATTGAAAAGAAATAAAAAAAGGGATTTTAATAAGTACTTTAAAATAATCTAACCTAAGGTCCTATAGGATGATGTGACTATTACCTAATTTACCAAAACATAACATAATTCAAAAAGCCAAAGAAATAGAACTTTAAACAGGATTAAAATGAAACGAAAATATTAAAGGTTGGATGAATGACTGAATGACAGATTGGATAGACGACTGGATAACAAGCTGCCAGATGGTCTGAATAAAAGTCTGTATATAGAAAACAGTAAACACAAACCTAAATGATTTAACTATCAGCTGATTTTGTGCATATGAGAACAAAATGCATAAAAGACAAGAATTAAACCTAGTTAATGATTTGAAATGATTAAAAAGACTTCTAATACTAATCTATGCTTTGAAAAGGATATCTTCTATTATAAAATAAAACAAATTGAAATATAACTGAACTAATCAATATCTAAAAAAGGATTAGCAAAACTAACTCCAAATACAAATTAAACCTAAGAATGACTTGATTTTATCTAATTTCAAACATACCATTAAGCATTAAACTAAAAATAAAGCTAAAAGGAAAACTAAAAACAAACTACATATGACTGGTCATTTTAATTCTATATCAAAGACTACATTAACAACATAATGTAAATTACATTAACTACAACAAACATATATCACAAAGAGTAAAGAAATGGACACTTATAGTAACATAATCAGATAAACAAATTAGAACAAAAATACTTATCTGTGAAAGAGAGGATAACAAAAACACATACGTACATGGAATCCACTGGTTGTTGAGGGGCACTCTTAGCAATCAGGGGATGCCTACCTAACGCCTACGCAAACGCAACCATGAACAACAGAATGTATAGATTTTTATTTAGAATATGGGACAAAATTACAGTGTACTTAGGGACAAATTACATGCATAAAACTAGAACTCTCCACACCAAAAAACTAACTAACTAAATCTCTCCAGCTCTCAAAAGAGGCTGGTATATATAACATATACAAGAGATGAGCTATTCAACCCTTTAGTCGTCGACTGCTTTCTAAATTTAGTCAATCTTAAAGGCATATAACAGTTTACAGGCCAACGTATGAACATCTGCCTCCTTCAACGCGATTCTGATGTTTTTAATGGAAAACCAACACATAGGTTCCTTCTTAAGAGTGGGTTTAATCTTTTTCAGTACACATCAATCCTCTTCAGCATGATCATGGCATGTTGGGGCGCGTACCCTAAGGATTATTAGTTTTGGTAACTTCGCGGCTGTTGGTAAGCGGAGTATGGGTCAAAATAGTCTTAGGGGTGTCAGGGTAAGTCAAAAACCCTTTTTTGTAATAAACCTATGGTTTAAATCCAGGGTTTAGGGTTTGGGTGCCCATGGTTTGAAGCCATGCTTTTGTAATAGCGCGATGTATAAATAGATATCTTTGTAAATAAGAAAAGGTTAGGTTTTATGATGAAAGAAATATTAAGGCGAAGCTAAGATTGGTTTTGTAAGAAAAGGTTAAGTCCCAGCTGTGTGCGTGGACGACCTCTGCAGCTGTGTGCGCAGAGGGTTTTTGTAAGGAAGATTAAGGAACGACCTGTAGCTGTGTGCGCAGGGGCCTGCTGCTATGTCCGTGGCTTTTGAGGACTGAAAGGATCTGCAGCTGAGTGCGCAGATCAAACTGTGGTTTTGTAGCAAGTTGAATAGAACACAGTTTGTGGACGTAGCCCCTACACTGGGGGTGAACCACGTTATATCTGGTGTTGTGGTTTCTTGTGTTGTTTCTGTTTCTATTTCTTTTATGCATTAATAATTGTATACATCTGATAAGTTAGATCACTGCTAATATTTAGCTTCGCTGTGAATTCCCTGTAGTGGGTTGAGCAAGTCACGACTGTTTATTTATTTGC
The DNA here is from genome assembly GCA_001517045.1 of Pseudotsuga menziesii. Taxonomy (NCBI): domain Eukaryota; kingdom Viridiplantae; phylum Streptophyta; class Pinopsida; order Pinales; family Pinaceae; genus Pseudotsuga; species Pseudotsuga menziesii. Next base: position 720,247 of record LPNX010706945.1, on the reverse strand, counting down.
GAAGTTATATGTGAATGAATGGTAAAGCTTGTAATCATTGATTAATAGGATTGTTAAAGAGCTAAGGTACAGTAATCCCCCTCTCTGCTTGCAGAAACCCGATTCTGCGGCACCCCCATAGCTGTTTCGGGTGAGACTGCAACCTGTGCGCAGGTTGTTGCTGAAAGGGCCAACTCTGTGGGTCTTTTGTTGGTGCGACATTAAAGGATTAAACCCGGGTCTGCCCTATTGCCCAACATGGCGTCAATTCCTTCCTTAGCGTGCTGGTGAAGTAGTGTTAAGCGCAGATAATGTACATCGTGGTGAGTTTCTAGAACACATGTTGTTCATAATTTAAGCGCATGGGCTGGTGACGTGGTGGGGAACAAGGGTAGCATGAGGGTGATCTTCTAGAACACAGGTCGTTCATCGTTTTAAATGCGCAGAATGGTGGCGAGTTTGGAGGAGGCCACGAACGATTCTAGAATAAGAGTTCACCTTCTTTAAACGTGTGGGAAGTGAACAACTTGCTATTGGGAGAAATCAATGCACCGACGATCCTTTTAAACTGTTGATCATGTTATCACCTAGGCAAATGGTCAACAAAATGGTTTGCAGATTGCTTCAATTTCTAATACTTGAGATCGATTATGGACAGTGCGCAAACTGATTAGCGATCTGGACAGAAAGATGGAAGGTGAGCTAGACGATGATTGCACAGATTGGGTTGAATGGTAAGTTGAACGATGGTTGCGCAGATCAGGATGAATGGTAAGCTAAATGCGTACTTATTATTAATTCGCCCAAACATACTACATAACCTGCAAACAAATACACATATTAATTAATATATCAAATATGCTTTAAATAATATAGATTTGAGTTAATAAAATCATAAAAATGATATTAATAACCAAAGTTGGATCAACATGTTTGTTCTTACCTTGTGCTAAATAACAATCTGCATGACATAAATTATGCAAAAAACATAACAAAACATATGTTTAAATGCGTAATTTGAATGCCAAAAATGATAGAAAAATGAGGCTCAACAATGTGTCATCGTCCCGGCTAGTTCTAAAACCTCTTCTATGTCATATTCCACCTCTTACTTCTTGCGTTTGATATCACACTTGGTATAATGATCATTCTAGCGTTTTGGTTAGAGCATATATAACATTGAATTTGTTTATACTATGTACTGTAAATCCACAAAAATCAACAATATATTGTGTTTAGTACTGATGAGTAATTTTGTAAATAGGATAGAGACAATGTGAATTTCCAAACACTTTTCACATATCATAGTATTTATTTAGTGAATATCTATAAGGATTTTGGTATTTTGGGAAATTGGCAGTATGGAATGGGCTCGCTCCAACTACTTGCACAACAGTTGCATTTGTCCCACTAGTAAATGGTCCTCCTAGTAATGTTATTTATCCCATCAATTGTGGAAATTCCACTACGTGATGGCCTTTTGTCATACATATCATACACCACACGTGTGCTCGATTTGGATTAGGTATATCCAAATACTGAATATTCTTAGTTAAAGTAGCAATTTGATTTTGCACTTGTGATAAATCAATATTAGAGTATTATTCTCAAGTCAAAGAACCAACCAAATAACTATCCATTGATTCAATATTCAATGTCTATTCTAAAGTGACTCAAGGTGAGGAAACAACCTATTGCAATAAGGGAATCCATGTCAATGGTAATATTCCTTGAATAAACCATACCTTATTGTGGGAATCATGCATAGGGAAACAATCTTGGCCAACACATCTCTAAATCATTGTGCATATTCCCAGGTAGATTCTCATTAGTTAGATTTCCCTTAGTTTCACAATTCCTTATTGTTCTAACTTTGGAAACTAAAATTCATCTAATAAAAACTTCTTCACCTCTTGTAGGATTAGGGCTAGCGCATTGGGATCTCTTCATGTTATCAACTTCATATACCATTATAGGGCTCTTCCAGGAAATGTAGTTTGTAACTCAATCAACATCAATGCAGGGGGGTTCACTGTGGAGCTCCAAATAGCTTCACAGAGAAACCAATATTGTTCAACTTCTACTTCATTTCCTCCTCCTCAGAACTCTAGTAATTTCATAAATAAACTTTCTTGTAATCTATCCCTACTAGTGACTCGAGTTCTTACAAACAAAAATCATTGGGGTCTTGGTTGAGTGATAATGTTACTACTACTACTTCCACCCACTACTATAATAGCTTTTAAACTGTTAGAACTACCAACTATTTGATTATTCTAAGGAAACTATAAAACACAATTATTAGAATGAATTTCCAAATTTTGTAGGAGCACTCATGGGGTAGTTGAAGGCATGATGTTGTTCTTAATTTTGGTATCTCCTTCCAAAAAAATGGGGGGTTCACTTTTCAGGGTTTCTTCACATTCCTTAGGCCTTGACAATTCTAAATGTTCCACAACTTCCTCGAAGGATAGCCTAGGTGGCTACATGGTAAATGAACTTTGCAATTTCTTTCCTCATTTACACCTTATCCCAATTCCTCCTCACTAGGTCATCCTCCACTTCTATTCCTCTTCATCTCAACCATGAAATGACTAGTTTCTCTCATCACTTTAACTTTTCACAAATTACTTTCACTACCTGCACTATCTTCTCCATTCTTCAGCTACTCTTCTAGTTGTGCACCTCTTCTCTTCTCTCTTCTCATCCGTGTATTCCACAACTTTTCACATATTTCCAATATTCTTTATCCAAGATTAGCCATAACATCACTAATACATCCATCCCATTGCATCGTATTTCTATTTACACAACTTGGAAACATCACCTTGACCACTCCCCTAGTGGCATGCGGGTTTTACTCCTCCATTCTAATTAGGTTAAGTGGAAAAATTATGTATTTGACCATCCGAAATTGTATCTACAATGAAACTTCCTTCATTAGCATTCCCCTCACTCCTTTTTTACAATAAGGGTAAGTATTAGACTTTGACATTGAGTACAATAAGGGTAAGGTGAATATTGTTGTCGATACCTTTTCTAGAAAACCAATACTTTCCTTGATAAAGTTTCATGATGATTGGAAAGCACAACTAGGTAGTTGAGTATGCAAAGAATCATTTTGCTTGTGATTTCTTTGATGAACTAATTCATTATGATTCTTTCAAGATCCTTAATGATATCATTTATTATAAGAATATAATATTCTTAGTTCCATAATCATCATTAAAGAAGAAGGTCTTAGAGGATGCCCATGATGCAACCCTAGTTGGACATATGGGATTTATGAATACATACATGAAGGTGAGGGAAATATTCTCTTGGAGGGGCCAAAAGAAATAAGTGATGGAGTATGTTAGAGAATGTGTATCATGCCAACAAAATAAGGTAGAACATACACATCCAGCGGGACTCTTAAAACCTCTTCCTATTTTAGAGTAGAAATGGGAAAGCGTGTCAATGGATTTAATCACTGGACTCCCTAAAAACCAAGGTAAATATAGTATTTTTGTTGTGGTTTATAAGATGAAAAAATATGCACATTTCATTGTTGTCACAACCTCTAATTCAGCCATCAAAGTGGATAAACGTTTCATTAAATAAGCATTCAAACTTCATGGAATCCCCAAGTCTATCATTACTAATATAGACGCCAAGTTTACTAGCAATTTTTGGCAAGAGTTGTTCAAGTTGGTGGGAACAAATCTGAACATGAGTACGAGCTACCATCCATATACTGATGTCCAAACAAAGAGAGTGAACTAATGGCTGGAAGTGTACCCGAGAAACTATGTGACTAGTAAACAAATTCATGGACAACTTGGCTCCATTTGGTAGAATTCTTCTATAATACTACGTTCCATCTTTCCATTGTAATGTCACCATTCAAATCTCTTTATAATTATGATGCACCAAATGTTTATGATATGATATTTTGTGATTTCAAGGCACAAAAGGAAAAGGATTGGATTGAAGAGAGTCAAGACATACTCAAAAATCTTAAGGACAATTTGTTGACAACATAAATCCGACACAACTGTTTGCAAAGAAATAAAGAGTGGAGTGAACCTTCCAAGAAGGAGATCTAGTTTATTTGAGGTTGCATCCCTATAGATAGTCCTATTTGAAGTCTAGGGGATCAGAAAATTTGCAGCCAAGGTTCTATGGCACATACAAAGTCTTGAAGAAGGTTGATGAGGTGGCATATGAGTTAGAATTGCCTCCCAAAGGTAAGATTCACAATGTTTTTCATTTGTCGTGTTTGAAGAAGGTAATAGGGAAACAAGTGAGAGTTTCAAAAGAATTACCCCACTTAGATGATGAAGGGAATTTGGTGTTGGTTCCAAAAAGGATCTTGGAGGTTAGGGAGAAGAAGCTAAGAAGCATAATCATTAAGGAGTATTTGATGCAATGAAAAGGGTTATCTACTGAGGATGCCACTTGGGAAGGGGAATAAATATTACATCATCCTAGTTTGAAATTGTTTGGGGACAAATAATCTTGGGAAGGGAGGACTATCATGTACCCTCCTAAATGATGCATTGCTTAGTTCCTAACCCAATAAATCCCTTGGGTTAATTGACTTATCTTGTTTATCTTCTTGAATTATCCTTATGCTCACTCTTATGGATTGAAATCCCCCTACCTATTCGCTTGATTTGAAATATTCTTGTGCAAAAGAGTTAATCATTTGCTGAACCTGATTTAGATAATTATAGGAATAGATGTGTTGGTATCAACAAAGGAATACCTATAAATACAAAGGAAATGATGGTTCCTTTATAGGAGAATGATGCATACAACCATAAAGTGGCTAGAACAAGATACAAGGCTAAGACACGGTAGGTAGGTAGAAGGGTGAATGAGTAATGGGAATCAAACTTCGTTTGTTTAGGGTATGATGGAAAGGCTGACCTAGAAACATATGTAAATGATATTGAGGGAATATAACATAGATATAGGGGGAGACTAAACTAGGTATGAATGCAATGGGATAACCTTAGACAAGAAAATATTGATCATGGAAAAAGGGACTTCAAGGGTGACTCATCACATAATACTTTGAACAAAGGCAGCTGGAAATGTTGTCATGATATGGGACTATATGTAATATGTAGTGGTTCTATAAATCATCATTTGGGCCTTCTTCATGGTTTAATGAGATCAAATAAGGTATATAAGTGTGCTCAATATTGTATCGTCTCATGGATTTTTATCAAGCCTAAGACAACTAATGCTTGTCGGTGTTTTCAATTTTAGAGAGTCTTAAAATGTAAAGAAAACTACACAAGTGTTCTTTTTTCCTAAAGTTAGTCTCCAAAGCTTGAAAAGCATAAAATTATACTAGGGAGAAATATTCTATCCTAAAGGGGCTAGAGTATTCATTTTTTGTAAATAGTCCATATGACCCATCAAAAAGTGGTAAACGTATACTGTAATATGGAAGATACTTCTCATCCTTTAATGAGAATGAAGGAAACAAGAATACTCGACAATGTTTTTTGTTATTTAAGGAGTCATAAAAGAGCTTAACAATAAACTTTGTGTTGGGATTTTGGAGGAGAGGCCAATGGGTGACAATATGGAAGGATGCATGAGGCTTCATTGTTGGATTTCAAACTACATGGACTCCGATTCCTATGGGGATATAAATGGCATGAGTGCTGAATTTAGGGGGTACTAGATGGTCAGCCATGTTAGGTAGGTTCTAACTGTCGAGTAAGGGAACATGCAAGGGTGGTTAGGATTTTCCTCTTACCTGAATAGAGTGGGGTGTTCCTACATGCATAAAAGGGGATGAAATAGGTTGATGCATATGGTATTTAGTAAGGGTGATTAACTATATGCAAGTTTAACGTGCTATACTTGTAGTGATCGATCATTTCTTGAAACAAGTGGATTTCATTGTGACTTGGACATGTAAACATGGAAACGATAACCAATTCTAAAAAGTGCATCTATAAATCAAACCAAATATACAAGTGACATGTGACCTCGTGAAATTGTCGAGATCACACATATGAAAAAGTGAGAAGGGTTAAGGTCCTAGCCCCATGCTATGGGAATGGTGTTTGTGATTATGGATCACATATGTGTTCGATCGAGCTATGGAATCATTGATATAATGAGATATATGTGAGGAGGAAAGGTCAAAATGATTGAACCTAGAAGCTCTTATCCCAAGGTCGATATATTTGATCATTTCCCCCAAGCCATAGGTGTTAATGGAATGTGGATGTTATCCTAAGGAGGTACCAATAGGGCATTGATTAGATGCTAGAAGGGGGTGATACCAAGAGGCTAATGGCCATGATGGCACACTAACTTGGTTATATGATGACATAGGGTGCCTCCTGTGGGTTGGATTCCCCCAATATCATCGACAAGGACAATGATGATGAGTAGGAAAGTTTGGGAACCTTCCACCATGTTGTGGCCATGATATTTCCTTATAGGTTTGGAAGTGTCGAATGGCTAAGGAATAGGGAATTATGTTTATCAATACAACCATATGGGAGTGGTGGACAAGGAAGGCTCATTAGAATATAAGATTAGATAAATGGTGTCTATCCCACTAGAAGAAGCCACTAGAGGGTTAACTTCTTCAAATACTATGACTTGGGGATCTATGGAGAAATGTCACAGATTAACGAGTATCAAATGATACTCAAGCAAATATTGGAAATTATTTGAGTAATGGTCATGGAGGCCACACACTACACAAGGATGGTTGGTGCACAATTACTTATTACATGGTTTGGGGATATCATTTATATGGACATTGCGATCATTAACTAAAGTTTACATATGAGTGCGTAAGATAGGAAACTTTAGAAAGGTCTGGGTAGCATGACCTAGAACATGGCATAAAGCACTAGTTGTCATGGATAAAGTTGAGGTAGAAGAGGGAGGGTTCATGCTTTTTTTTTCTAGTTTTTTGGTGGTGTTGCACTCACTGCATTTCCCTAGCCTTCATTTTGGGAGCAAGTGGGGTTGTGTTTGGTTCTAATTTGGACACTCCACAAGGAGGGTGGTTGGAAATACCAATAGGTTGCATAGGTTTTCAAACAACCTATGGTGTCTAAATTTGATTGGGAGGTGTAAGGTACCAAAAAAGGAGGCTCAATGTCAAACCCAAGATATTGAAAGTATCTATGAGTGGTGTTCTCATGATTATAAATGGTGGAAAAAAGGGGATTCACTAAATAGGTGTTTCTCCCCATTGGTTCCTAGGTAACTGATTGGTAAAGTGGGTTGTTTGGGGTTAGGTTGGGATGGGGTGTTATTGGAAGAAACCATCCAGAGCTCAAATATTTCCACTTTCGATGGTGGAGGTGGCATATCTTGTAAGGTTCTAATCATGGGGGAATTTTGAAAAATACTTGGCCCAATGCTGGTAAAATATGGGATGGAGGCAAAACTAGTAGTGATATCAAGAAGAGGTAAGACATTCTTCAGAGAGGTTTCCCCCTTGGGATCATAGTACATCAACTGGTCTAACTTGACAACCTTCTCATCGTGAGGGAACATCATAAGTCAAAAAATGGATTAGGCAAATTATTTCATCGCATACAAATAACTACATCCAAGGAGTAGGTTGTAGTCTAATTAGCCATTGACTAATTCAATTTATATTTACATTGTTTTTATAGATAAATATATAGGGACATTCAGGATAAGGCCCTAAGGTTGTTCTACATGAACATATTAAGCATGTAAATCCATGAGTGATGGCTCTAGTTTAGGGTATCCAAGATTTTTCCAAACATGAGTTGAAATGACATAGGTGGAATCTCCCTCATTAACAATGCACCAGTGAATGGCCAAGTTACAAATGATAAGTGGGATTTGGAAGGCTATCGAGGAGGGAATTCATGGCTCCACTTGATCCAAATAAAATTTCATAAAAACCAAGTCATAGGGATAGATTAAAAATAAATTAGAGAGTAATGATTTATGTTGCGTAAGGAAATTTATAAGGACTTCCATGATTGACATGGTATTTGAGGGATGCAGTATGTCATCTACAAGGCTGTAATTAGGGGTTGTCTAAGCATTGGGATTATTTGCAATGTGACTCAAAGTAAATTTAGGGACTTTTGGAGTACTTCCACTAAAAATCTCGGGGGAGTGCAAGGTGTCATCCATAGGAGTGGTGTCTTTCTGTCTATCAGTAGTTAGAATTTTGATTGTTGGGCCATATTGGTTACATTTTACTTTGAGGTTTGCATTAGAGGACATCATAAGAAGGTGTTGAAATCTAGATTTAGGTGATTGACTTGATGAAGCAACTTGCGTTGGATAAGGTGACATTGGTTGTCTTGTTATAACTCCCTATGCAGGGAAAGAGTTATGTAGAATTGCAGGTTGAGTCTGGGTGGTTTACGTCATGGGTGGGATAGATTTACCTAGTAGGGCCACCGTCACTTCATGGCATTGATTTTCCTCATTCCATAATTGGAGTTCCTTAGCTAAGTGGAGACAATGATGGGTATAATGCCTATACACACTTCAGAAAGAACACAGATTGTTTGTCTGTAGTTGAGCATTCTTGGCTTGTTTAGGTGGCTTGTCAGGTCTTGGTCCACAAGATTCACACCAATGTTGTTAGGTGGGCTTGCATGTTTTTTTCCACCTCCCTTTCATTGGTTATTTCCCTTTTTCTTTCCTTGAATATTTTTGCATTTCTATTCTTGTTGGGTATTGGGTGCAGCTTGAGGGGGCATGTTTTGCTGAGTTTATACTTTCCCTTGCAGAAAAGGAGAAGCAACAGGGTGTGGGTACATTGGAGAAACTTGTGGTGGGATGGGAAAAGGATAGTACGGGTTCATGGTTGGAGGGGCAACGGAGGTAGTAGAAGCACTGCCAAACAAGGTTCCATGACAAGAGCGCCCATGAAAATGGGGGGTAAGGAAGATCAGAGTATGAGGAACTTGTTCCTATGTGTGATGAGGCATGTGATAAAAATGGGTTGTAGCTTGGAGTTGCGACCAAAACTAATTAGGACGCACTACATTTTGGTCAGATTCGTATACATAACCACGCACTAGGGGAGGGTAACGTACATAGAGGTTGGGTCTAATGGAAATGTTTCCAATGATACCTTATGTAGAGTGGGATTCCCCCATGAGATATTTTTGAGAGGAGTCTTAGTGAGGAGCATCAAGGATGGTGGTATATAAATACCTAGATTTCACATAGACTAGGTCGAACTACTGATATTTTAGGATAGCCTCTTCCTCAATTTGAGGTCACTTAGAGTCTATGCATTTAGCAATAGAGGGGAGTAGGCACTTGAGGAACCAGTCCAAAAATATTTTGTCACGTCCCCAACCCTCTACTTGGCGGCGAGGACACGACTAACATATATCAACCCGGGCAATCTAAGCCCCATGAAAATAAATAAATAAATAAATAAATATATGCATTGAACTGAAAATATACATAGATGAATAAATTATTAAAATATAGTGGATGAAAAATCATTCATTCAAGCATTCATCATGTTCACAGTAATTCATAAAACAATTACAGTTGAGGAAAATAAAATATAAGAGAATACTTATCTTTGAAAGAATATTGTCCTGCAACCAGCTATGTTGCTGCAACATTCCACCCAACCATAGGCTAGTGTGCTCTTTAATCTCTCAGCAACACTGCCTCCCCCGAGCTGGGCATGATTTTCCCCAAGGAATAAGGAACACTGACAGAATTCCCCCATAGCCAAGGATACCATAAAACTCAATCAAGCCAACACAATTGGGTTTAACAGACTTACACAGGAAGTGATTTACACTTAGCCAAATTCGCATGATACACATCCAAGCCAACAGATGGGTTATCATGCCACCAGCCAAGCCATCCTTCCAGTTGGGTTTATCGAGATGCCAAGGAGGTAGAAGGGATGACTGTTAAGCAAGTGATCTCAATCCAAAGTTATGAACACCCACACTGGATCTAACCTGACTTCTAAAAACTTAAACACACAACAAAAGGAAGCATCCCATTCTCTTCTACACAGCCCCTCAGGCCATGCATTCCCTTCCATTTCTATTCAGTGCATGCAAAGAAGAAAATCATCCCTCTAGATCGGTTCGTGAGGTGCATTCACATGCTAGGTTTATCAAGAAATTCTAGGCTCCATCTCCATTCCCCAAATTAGTTCAGATGCCAAAAAAGGATGCACACATAGTGATATCAGTCCTGGGATTATTGAACGTAAGCAAAATCCAAGGAATTACACATCCACACAGTAATTTATGAATTTCTAAACATTGCGGGTGCCAAACCAACTGCTGCAAAATACCAAAACAAAAAATGTTTGTTGGTTATTCAAATTAGAGACAGAAAATTAGATTCATGGAATTCCTATTCAAGAAAATGACTAGTAGACTGGAAAAACATGAAAAGAAACAATCCACATAGGAAAACCCAAAACTTGAAGGATCCAGATCGTCAAACAAGAGAAAATCATGAAGGGTTTAGAATCAATGTGGTTTTTTTTGTTTATTGCTATTGTGTGAATGAATACTGGGATACAAAAATGTTACACACAGTCAAAATCATGAGGGAAGGTGAAACGGTGCCGCATGAGGGAAAAGTGGACATTTTCTTCAAGAAAATTTAAAAAATGTTTTTCCAGAAATGGTCTTCTTCCCATTTCGAATTCCTCCCCACTCTTCCAATCCTCCACTCCCTTATCCTTAGGTAAATCATGCCCCCATCTCATGTGGCTGCGTTGACATAGATGACTGTGGGTTTTTAATTAAAAATTGCAAATTTAACGTAATGTCCAGCTTTTTAATCTTTAGCTAGCATAAAATACCATTGGTTCAACCTTAATTTCCGAAACATAAACACTAAATCAATGGTGGGGATTTTTCCTATCTCCACACCATGATTATTTACATCATATTATTTAAATTCCAATAGGGTCAAAATTGGGGTGTTACATATTTTCTCAACAAGTTTTATCTTTCATAGACTTTTGCGTCTGTGCCACTCGTGGATGTGGTTTGTGATGTGGGTGGAATAATTATGTTGACAACAGAGAAGGATTTATACTCTTTGATTGTATCTGGAAGGTAACTAAAAGAATTAGAGGAAGGTGGAAACCAATGACAAAAAACTTGTTAGAATAATCAACCCATAGTTACCTACATTAGACATTAATTTAATTATTTTTGTCTTATTACCTAGTTTCCTAGATTCCATTCTATTCTAGTTGCCTTCTACATGTCCTAGAGGTCAACACTTGCTAAAACTGTCATGGAATGCTTGGGAAACATCCTGGAAAGCCAATTTAGCATGTCTTCTTTATTCCAGATTCTCTAAAGTGCATATCTGCTTTTTCTGAAAAGTTGCCTTGTTTTATTTCTGATTTAAGGAAAAAGGAAAAGCTAGACTAGGTGTAGTTGACTTGTTTTTTTCCCACATCATCCTCCCTACTTTTCTCCAAATAAAAGCATGTATGACTTGTCTTTCCATCCCTCTTTAGATTTCCCACTTGACTTACAAATTTGTGAGCATCTAATTAGATTGAAGGTAACTGAAAGAATTATAGGAAGGTGGAAACCAATGACAAAAAACTTGTTAGAATAATCAACCCATAGTTACCTACGTTAGACATTAATTTAATTATTTTTGTCTTATTACCTAGTTTCCTAGATTCCATTCTATGCTAGTTTCCTTCTACATGTCCTAGAAGTCAACACTTACTAAAACTGTCATGGAGTGCTTGGGAAACATCACGGAAAGCCCATTTATCTTGTCTTCTTTATTCTAGATTCTCTAAAGCGCATATCTTCTTTTTCTGAAAAGTTGCCTTGTTTTATTTCTGATTTAAGGCAAAAGGAAAAGCTAGACTAGGTGTAGTTGACTTGTTTTTTTCCCACATCATCCTCCCTCCTTTTCTCCAAATAAAAGCATGTATGAATTGTCTTTCCATGCCTCTTTAGCTTTCCCACTTGATTTACAAATTTGTGAGCATCTACTTAGATTTGGAAACTGCTTTATGCACCTATGAGGGAATGACTAGATTTAGTAAGCCTACTTTTTGACCATTTTGAATGGCATCCTTATGCATTATATTCTCTCATGTTATTATATATTACAACAGCCTATTACTTCACAAGGTTGGCTATTGTACACTTAATACATATTAGTGTGATGCTCCAATTTCAGTCTCCTTTGGTGTTAATTTTGCATGTTTGATTAGCAAATTTGTGAGTGTAATTGTTCTATCTCTTGGGTTCAATTTCCACATGGTATCAGATCCTTTGTATATCAATTTATCTCCTTCCAAATTGTTATTGCGAGTTCAACATCATTGACTAGGAGCGCATTCTGCTGACTGGAGGGCACAGTTTTTGAGCTATGGACTAATCTCAGAAGATTATCTTGACTCCATTCAATTTCTTTGAGTGGAAAGCTGAGATGGAGATATTTTTGAGAGTGAAAGGTCTCTACAGGGTGACTATGGAAACTGAGGTAGAGCCCAATGCAGCTGTAGAGAAAATTAAATGGCACAACAACAGGGATGAGGCCTATGGTCTTTTGTGTCTGAGCATTTCAAGAGACCTCCTCTTCCATCTTGATGGATTGACATAACCTAATGAACTGTGGGAGAAGCTAGAAGATATTTTTGGAAAGACAGATGAGATGATGGGACATCAAATCAAGAATGAGCTGATCTCCTTGAGTCCCAGTAGCTTCAAATCATTGCAACTATAATTTTCCAAGTTTAAGGCCCTTGTTTTGCAGTTGAAACAGTGTGGGATCGAAAAGAAGGAAGATATAATAGTATTGGATATAATCTCTAAGCTTGGTCCTAACTATTCAGTGTTTGTTTTTCCCTTCCATGCCACCAAGTTTATAGCTTGAGCCTAGAATATGCCTAATCTTGCAGAGTTCATGGAATTGCTCACATAAGAGCAAGATAAGTTGGTGATGATGGGCACCATCAAACCTTCCAAATACAAATATTTGGTTTCTAAAGATTCAAGGGCGGATTAAAAAATCAAGAAAAAATCTAAAAATCCACCTGAACAAAAGAGAGACAAGTCTAAGTCTCAAGACGAGCCCCAAGGTTCCAAGAAGAATTCCCAGAAGAAGAATAACAAAGGAGAAATGAGCAAGTGCACATACTACAGTAAGGGATATCATATTGAGATATCTTGTATGAAGAATTAAATTGACATGTTGACCCAAGTCTTGGAGAAGAATAACATCTCCCTTCCTGATTGCTCAAAGAAGAAGGAAGGAGGATCAAATTTAGAAGACAGAGAGAGAGTACATGCCTTGGTTGCTGGCACATCAAGCTCACCTATCTTCATCATAGATTTTGGAGCTTCTAGACACATGGTTTTGACAAAAGAGATATTCTCTTCTCTTGACATGTCAAAAGGACCACCAATAGTTTTGGGAGATGACTCTCTCATTGACATTTTGGGAAAGGGTAGGATTGATCTTGACCATGGTAGCTTCATTAATGTGTTGTATGTTCTAAGTCTTGCCTCTAATCTCTTGTCAGTGTATCAGATGACTCATACTAGGTATCCAAAGAAATTTATATTCTCCCCTGATGATGTTTAAATCACTAAGATTTCGAATGGTAAAGTCGTAGAAAAAGGTGTTGTTGATCACACTTCAAAGGTATACAAGTTTTCCCATTTTCTACCCTACTCAAACCCCTTTTCTCTTCCGATTGATGCTAATGAAGAAAGAAAGCTTTGGAATGAAATATTTGGCCATCTTAACTACAAGTATATTTCTAATTTGAGTGAAAACAATATGGTCATGGGGTTACCAAAGATCAAGTTTTCTAAGGGAGTCTCTCAAGGTTGTATCCTAGGAAAATACCTAGAGCACAAGTATGAGAAAGCTAGTCATGAGAGAACCTCTGCACCTATTGAGTTGATCCACAGTGACATTGCTTGTTCATTCCATCATATGTCCATGATTCAATAAAAATATGCATTGACCTTCATAGATTACTTTTCCAGGTATTGTTGGGTTCACTTCCTAAAGCATAAGTCTGAAGTTTTTGACCTCTTCAAAGTCTTTAGAGCCTTGGTTGAAAACCAGTCTGGGAGGAAACTCAAGATCCTCAGATCTGACAATGGTGGTGAGTATGTCAAGTATGAGTTCATTCAGTATTGTAAATATGTAGGTATTCAGATGCAACATTCGATCCCTTACACACCACAACAAAATGGTGTTGCTGAGAGGAAGAACAGATCACTAAAGGAGATGACAACATGAATGATGGAGGCTAATACTTTGCCACCAAAGTTTTGGGCTGAAGCTATAAAATGTGAATCCTACATCCAGAATAGGGTGCCTTATAAGTATCTATATGGTATGACTCCTTTTGAATCTTGGAGTGGGCACAAGCTAGATGTGACCCATTTTAGGATTTTTGGCTCAAAGGCTTGGGCTAGAATTCCGACTGAAAAGAGGAAGGCTTTGCAACCCCAAAGCAAAGAGTGCCTATTTGTTGGGTATTTTGAAGATTAAAAAGGGTACAATATGACAAACTTGAGTACTAACAAATCTTTCATTGAAAGAAGTGTTCAGTTCTAAGAAGAGCCTTTAGTAGTAGTTGAAGTTGGAGAGTCCTCTTCACCACCAGAACCACTAATTGTAAGTGGAGAGAATAATGAGTTTACTGATTCTGATATGTCTGATAATGATGATTTGATTTCAGATCCTAACATTCCTACAATACCAAAATGGGAATCAAATACCATTCATACTGATGGGGAACTAGGTGGAAATTCTAATGACATTAGGAGGACTAGATCTCAATTTGAGAGTGCCCTTTGTGTGAAAGATCCTCTATTTGCTCAAAAGTGCTATCTGATGGTTGAATCAGATCCATATACATATGAATATGCATCACATAATCCAATATAGAAAACAGCCATGAAAGGAGAATTCACCTTGCTCCAGAAGAACAACACTTGGGAACTGGTTGATCTTCCCCCAGGGAGGAAGCTAATTCAATGGAAGTGGGTTTTCAAGAATAAGTTTGCTGCTGATGGTTCACATTTGAAATATAAGGAAATATTGGTAGGCAAGGGCTACTCACAATTACATGTTATTGACTACAATGAAACCTTTGCACCAATGGAAAAGATGGACTCCATAAGGCTAGCTCTATCCATTGTAGCTTTGAAGCAGTGGGAAGTGCATCACATGGATGTAAAGTGTGCTTTCCTAAATGGAGATATCACTAAGGATATTTACATGCAGAAACCTGAATGGTTTGTTTCTAATCCATATTTAGTGTTTAGGTTAAAGAAATCATTGTATGGGCTCAAGCAAGCCCCCAGGGCTTAGTATGCCAAGATTGATGGCTTTTTGCTATCACTGAGTTTTGTTCAATGAAAGTATGATACTAATATTTATTTGAAGCTGATTCATGTTTCTTTGATGATTATTGTCTTGTATGTGGATGACCTACTGATTACAGGAAATTCAAAGAAAGAGATTGCCTCCTTGAAGGGTGCAATGAACCGTGCATTTTCTATGACAGATTTGGGATTGTTGAGCCAGTTCTTGGGTCTCCAAATTTATCAATACCAACATGGAATCAAAGTACATTAGTCCAAGTATGCTTCAAATTTTCTCATCAAATTCAACATGAAATATTGCAAGCCAAGCAAAACTCCCTTCCTTTCACGAGTTAAACTTGAAGAAGCTGGTTCTTCTCCTATGGTAAATAATACACTGTATAGGCAATTGATTGGGTGTTTTCTTTATCTTACACACACTCAAAATGATATATCTTATGCAGTTAGTGTGTCTTCGAGATACATGGATCGACCTCATGAGATCCATTGGAGAGCAGCCAAAAGGATCCTAAACTTTGTTTAAGGAACAAGAACTCATGGGGTCTTCTAAAAAGCAAAATCTGATCTTGATTTGATTGGATTTACCGATTTACCGACAGTGATTGGGAAAGTGACAACATAGATCAAAATTATAGATCAGGATACGTGTTCATGCTTGCAAAAGGACCAATCAGTTGGTCAAGCAAGAAGCAGAGTGCCATAGCACTCTCATCTTCAAAACAAGTAACATACATCTTCACCAAAGTTTTTTGTGAGAAGACCTTGAGTAATCTCAAATCACTGTTGAGGATTTCTGATCATGCTATGAAGCATGATTGATGACAAGATTTCCAAATTTTATTTTTCCTGTCCATGTACAAGGGAGGACTTTCCCACTGGGTTTTTGCCTCTTTCCTTGGTTGTATGGATAAGCTGTATGTAAAGGGTGACTAAGCCTTGTTGATAGGCCCTATATTTTTCTGATATTTACTCATAAATTCAGGATTAAGGGGGGATATTAGAATAATAAGCCCATAGTTACCTACATTATACATTAATTTAATTATTTTTTTCTTATTACCTAGTTTCCTAGATTCCATTCTATGCTAGTTTCCTTCTACATGTCCTAGAATTCAACACTTGTTAAAACTAAGTCATGGAGTGCTTGGGAAACATCCTGGAAACCCAATTTAGCATGTCTTATTTATTCTAGATTCTCTAAAGTGCATATCCTCTTTTTTTGAAAAGCTGCCTTGTTTTATTTCTGATTTAAGGCAAAAGGAAAAGCTAGACTAGGTGTAGTTGACTTGTTCTTTGCCCACATCATCCTCCCTCCTTTTCTCCAAATAAAATCATGTATGAATTGTATTTCCATCCCTATTTAGCTTTCCCACTTGAATTATCAAATTTGTGAGCATCTACTTAGATTTGGAAACTGCTTTATGCACCTATGGGGGATTTGAGTAGATTTAGTAAGCCTACTTTTTGACTATTTCAAATGGAATCCTTGTGCATTCAATTCTATCATGTAATTATATATTATAGAAGCCTATTACTTCACAAGTTTGGCTATTGTACACTTACTCAATATAGATTAGTGTTATGCTCCAATTTCAGTCTCCTTTGGTGTTAATTTTGCATGTTTGATTAGCAATTTTGCGAGTGTAATTGTTCTATCTCTTGGGTTCAATTTCCAAAAAAACTAGGATGTGTTATGTGGGATTGGTTGATATTCCACTTGGCAGTGAAATTAGTGAGGGTTCACTATAATAGGCATAGCATGATGGAATATTATATGGTACTATTTGACGAGAACAACAGGTGAAACAACATGATATGATTCTAGGGACCTTCGTCAGCCTTCCCCTTGAATTTAAGGATATCCAAAGGGAATTTGGTAGGTATCGGTGGCCAAGTTGGATCATGAAGAATTATTTCATTGTTCAATCATATCATATTATGAAGATTAATGCTAGCCATAAGTGAAAGGATCCTAGGAGCAAAGGATTCATGTGGGGGTGTAGTCATGGGGTGTTCTTGACAGGTGAATTTCCTATATGGAGGTTACTAGAAGAATGTTTTCCCATAAAAAATTAGTATGTGTAAGGGTTTCCCGTTATGGAATGCCTAGTGGGTGGGTTGTCGATGGGGGGATTTCCAAAAGGGAGGCTCCCATAAGGTGATTTTCCCATAGGAGGGTTCCCCGTAGATGGTTTCCCAATGGGAGGGTTCCCAATAAGTGGGTTTCCAATAGGAGGGTTCCCAGCGAGAGGGATTCTAGTAGGTAGGTTTCCCATAGGATGGTTTTCAGCTCAGGCATTCCCCCCACTAGAACCACCTTCAACTAATCCTCCATAAAAGGCATTAGGATTCTGCCACTAGATGAAGGAATGCTATAATCCATAGGTTTATGCATGAGTGGTGGATCTGATTGGTATTGATTTGTTTCAAATGAAATTATCTCATAAAAGGGTTCTAGAGAGAGTGAACGATGTTGACTAGGGGTGCGATGAAAATGATCCAATGAACCAAACTGTTGAGACTTCCCCTAAATTATACGAGAGTACCTTGGAGGAGAAATGATGGTGTAGTGATGTAAGTGCATAGGGGGCTATAGAAACACTAAAAAATCCAACTACATCCAAGTGTGTAGAAGGAGAGATCTAAAAAAAATGACAATCAGGACAACAACACATTATAAAAATATACTGCAATCCCATATTACAGTAAACAAGTAGCAAAACAAAGTGGTAAGAATGCCAACAAGCAGTCACTACCTAGAAAAGAAATTCTCACTAACCTATGAGGTATGAGAGTATGCAAACACCTAACTAAATATTTGGAATCCCTTGTAAATTGTATCCTCTATAGGGTGATGAACTCTATAGTCAAACAATATGGGTTGGAATACAAATAATGGCTAAGGGATATACCCTTAACAAGAGGGATCCCGGGAAAAATATCCCTAGAATAATGGTAACAAGGATACCTCGTTCATGACATGTTTGAGTAGGTGAATATTCCACTTCAACCTTTGGTCGTTGTGCCTCCACCAGGCCTCACACAATTAGGACTACGAGTAGGTTTCCTTCAATATGGAGTGGAGCGCAGAATTCCACCCAAACATCTGAAACCACTCTTGTGACATAAACCCTACTAAGTGAGATTCATTAGAGGAAATTTCAACTCAAAATGGGCCTCCTAAGGAAAATTAATAAAATAATGGTTAAAATAATAAAATAATATTTATTAATTTTGGAGCAAGAAAATAAAAAACTACTTTTTTGTCCATATTTTCGACATATCTCCTTGTGTTTTCACTCAAATTTCGATCAAGAGAGCTTGTTGTATGAGGAATTAAATTCCACATCCAACGAGTACCCACTCGGCATACTTTTGACAGGCCCCGCTACCCAAAAAACAAGAAATACCTGAAAAAACATGATGATGATGTCATCATCACATTTTTTTAGGTATTTCTTGTTTTTGGGGTAGCAGGGCCCATCAAAAGTATGTCCCTTGTTTAATTCTGCATCCAACGATCTCTCCTGATTGAAATTTGAGTAAAAGAATAGGGACATATGTCGAAAATACGAACAAAAAAGGTATTTTTTTTATGATACCTATCCCCAAATTTATATTAGAAATTTTTTTAAGAGGTGCTCCCTTTTTTAATTTTAAAGCATTTTGATTGGCTAATACATGATGACATGGAATTTATGTTATTTTTGGAAGGCCCATTTTAAATTGAAATTTCCTCTAATGCCTACCCAGCAAATTGGTTGTAACCATGTCAACAAATACTATGATATTTTGGTACCATAATGTCAACAACTATGTCTCAGATGTAAATGAAAAAGGAAAATTATTTGGATTCCTATCCCTAGTGTCCTAACTTAACTGCAATTTTTTTGGGGGTCCTCAAATGAGGTTAATGGGTGTTAAGTTATGGTTTGTTTTAAGGTTTCGTTGGCAGCATGAACCAACAATATTTTAAATTAGGGATAGTTTTGTGTGCACTGGTGTTATGTACATCATATAAATTAAGAAAATAAATGATAAAAATAAATGAAAATTTTCCAACACTAATTTTAGACTTTTCTTGAAAATATCACTTCAACATAAAAAGGCTATGACTAAGCATTCAATTTTCAAAGCATATAAATATTATTAAGAAAAATTAAAAAGAAAATTCTTGCTAACACTTTGTTTTAGGGTGGAAATAATATATATTTCTATAACTTTTGGAGCACAATTAACAAAAACAAATTACATAATTAATTCCTCTTGAAAAAATAGATGGTTTTAAAAAACACACACGTAAATCCGAGTCCGGGAGGCAAAGATATCTTCGTTAAAAAAATGACAATTTTCAACACTTTAATGCGTGGATGTAAATATATCAGAGGACATTTTGAAGGAGAAAATGATCAACTTGATCAAAAGAGGGTGGATAAACTCCATTTTCATCACTATAAAAACTCAGATAGAATAAAATAGAGAAACAATCAAGTAAACAAAGAAAGATCAACTAAAAAAGTTAAGAGAGACAGGTGGTTGAACAGAACCAGAAATCGATATGGATCGAACCCAATGGAGTCGCCAAAAATGTTACTGGTTTTTCAAATCAGTATCTACCAAAAGGAAGCTACTAACGTTAATGGAAAACTTAGTAGCATTCTAAATAGGGAAAAATTTAAAAACTAGTAAACATAAGCAAAAACTATGGTAAGAATGCACATATTTAGAGTTAAAAACATACACGCAAATCTAAACTAACATTAGATGCATTCTTTGACACACTTATTGAAAGATTCAAAGAATAATTTTGTTTTTCTTTAAAATTATGTTCTATATAGTGATAAATGGTTACCTCATAGTAGAAATGATAGGGTTCCCCTACAACTTTCTAAAGAATAATGAACCCAGTCTCCTAACAGCTCGATGTTTTTCAGCCACACGTCACAAGGTGCAAATCTCCAATGAAGGTGAAATGGGTATACTTAAGAGAGTTTTGGATCTCAAGGGGATATTTTGGCAAAGTAACAGTATGGGAAATGAGTGTAGAATTTTTTCTTTAACGGGGGACCTTCATGGTAAATTTATAGGAACAGTAGAAAGGATGGAGGAATAAGGATCAATTGGATATTTTTCCATTTTTTGGTTTATTTTTTATTTTTTTACGTTTCTTTTCTTTTCCATTATTTTTAGGATACTTATCCATGCTTTTGGCTGAGTGCCATGTTTTTTTTTTGTGAAAAAGGAAATATACAAATGTTAGTTTAGGAAATATGATTCATAATATTTGTATTTAATGAGTCAATTAATATTTAAAGAAGACTTTTATGGTTGATTTAGATATTTTGGATAAATGAAGGTCTATGTGGTAGAAATGAAAAGTGGTCAATGGCATATAAGTTTGATGAGGCTAGGTCACATGTAAGGTGGATAAATTTGGTGTTAACATAAATAACCACAAATAAATTGAAATGTAGTTTATTTCATAAGAGGTGTATTTGATAGCCCAAGGATATGTGTAACATGTTACAAATAAAAAATAAAAGTATTTTCAAGTTGGCCTAAAAGTTAAAACTTTAGTCAAGTATTGACCTGAAAAAGAGGTGATCACCTCGATATATTTGATCCCTCTTGGCACTTGTAACATAAGCCTCACTGAGAATTTTCATCATAAAGGAAGTAGCTTAGAATGTTCATGCGGTTTGGGAATTATTTGATTTAATACTATTGGGAAGTATGCCATAACTGAACACAACAAGTAACATAGTGCTAGACAAGATTTGAAAGAAAAATAAATGCAGTAATAAGGTATTATTGTTGACGATGCAAGAGTTACAAAAGAAATCGTTATAGCCAAAAAAAATTAGCATGTAGTTAAGAAAATGAACGTCCCTTCACAATGCATGAAGAACATAAAACAAATATTGGAGAATATTTACAATTCCCCTGGTCAATTTTATGATTAGATTGAGTTGAACCCTATTTTCTTGTTTGTCTTCAAATTATAGCTAGTTTTGGATTCTAAAGCACAAGAATATTTTTTAATTTTGTATTTTTTGTCTGTTCTATGGGATAGTACTTGACACATTTTTTGTAATGAAATATAAATTTAGTGTGCATTGTGTACCATTTGTTTAAAAAAATAGAAAAATACCAGGGCTTCATTTTTTACAAATAAGAACATCAAAAATTTTTAATATAATGATAAGTAGAAACTATGTCCCATTAGGCCATTAACTATATTGTTGGGAATCATGTTTGTTTTAGACTAATGTAACATGCACATGTTGGCAGGAGGTTTTTTTGCGCAAAGTGCACAAACCAATTGGATGGTGCGCAAGCCGAATGGATGGTGGAAAGTCGAATGATGGGGCACAAGAAGAAGGATAGTGCACAAGGAGGAGAAGTCAACAAAGATTCGGATTGGTCATAATTTTGTAGTTTTTGGTCCAAGTAAATTAGAGTGTCAGTTAATGTGGACCATTTTGTAAAGGCGCAAGCCTATATATATAATTAGTAATGTAGTAGGAAGTGAAGGATATGGACAAGCATAATTGTATCTATGATGATATTTTTGACATCCGCAGAAGATCGATCTATGTGTTTGTTATTTGTTGCAACTCTAAGAATGTATTTTGGAAACCTGTTTTGATGCGTAGAAGTAATATGACATTTGCAATGATTTTGGAACCACTGTGTCTTGATATATGATGTTATGTTTTCTAATTTTACTATTTTAATGATGTGATATGAATGAATGTTGCAGTATGATTTATGTTCTTGAATGATGTGATGTATCTGCATACTTGATGGTTTCATATTTTTTGATCTATTTATAAATGAATATCATGATGTGATATAATGTGAATGGTTATCGGTGCGACTAAACATGAATACATAATCTTAAAAACATTGGCCTAAATCTTTGGTTAATATCGCGACAGTAAGAGATTAGTGACAAGTATATATGCAGATCCTCTTCTTTACCATGGAAACATGGTTATGACAGTTCTCTCTCAAACATCTCACCACTCAGCTAGATGAGTTCCAAGATGTTGGTAAGAAGTTGGAACTAAAGGTAGTGAATGCGCTTCAAATTGTGAAGGATAGTCGAAAGGAAGTGACTACCAAACTTGCTAAACATCCATCTGAGCAGGATGCAGAAGAATGCACGATGATTAGTGCAAAGGAAAAATTTGTAGTAGATGAAGTTAAACAACACTATGAATATTTCAAGATAAATATCTGTTGGAATATATTAAACCCACTCACAACTTAGGATAAAATAATTAATCATTATTTGATTAATTATTCACCCACTAGCTTAATTAGTTGGCATCCACTTGCACCTTAAAGTCAATGCACGCCATCCATATCCTAGGAATGATTTATTTATGATTCTGGGTTCATCTAGAATTAGTATACATGACCTTATAGAAGATTCTGCTTTTTTCTGCTTTTTCTGCTTTTTTCTTGCTTTTCTATGGATAAGATAAAAGCTAGTCAACTAGAAAACTGGGATCTTTTGTTTCCAACCCATCCTCCATTAGTTTTTCTCCATTTTCTAGGATTAGCATGTTATTTCCATCTCCTTGACAAATCACATGATTTTTCCAACTTGTGAGGTCCTTGATAGATTTAGCAAGTGCTTTATCCACCTGTGGGGGTTTGCTATATTTTGGTAAGTCAACCTTTTTGAGCTTTATGAGTTGTTTCCATACAATTCGACTTTCCTATGAGGAATGTACTATTTATGTACACTATTATTCATAATTATTCAATGGAAGGATACACACCAATATTCATCTCTTCATTCATGTGATTCGGTCTCTTTTCTTCTCTCTATTTTTTCCTGTGTATTCTTGTGAGAATTCTTAGTAGAAAGATCTATTTCATGTGCTTCTTTTTAGCATCATTGAAAATAGAATTGATCTATTATTTCTACATGGTATCAGAGCTACAAGTTTGATCAAGTTCTACAGAGTTGAGGAGCACATCCAGTCTCCTATCCCTCTCTGAAGAAGAGCTTGTCTAGCTTACAAGATTTTCTCCTAGTTTGTTTTGCAGGTTGTAGAGAGTATCTCTTAGAGCATATCAACAACTTCAATATGGATTAAAAAGTTCCTATACTATCTCCTTTCAACTATGCTGATTGGAAGCCAAAGATGAGTGCATACTTGAAGAGGCAATGTCTCTTTGATGTCTCCATTGGTGCATTGAGTGAACCTGAGTCTTATGAAGAGAAGATTGATTGGCTAAATAATTGTGATAGAGATTATGGAATTATGTGTTTGGGAATGTATCCAAATATATATCATCTCATAGATTCTGCTGAATTTCCATTTGAGCTTTGGAAAATTTTGGACAAAGCTTCTGGTTTGTACGAAATTGAAGATGAAGCATGGAGCGAACCTAGCATCTCCTCTTGCTCTCTCTCTCAATATTTCTTGGCCTCTACATTCTCTGATGAATTTGATCATGATGAAGAAGTTTCTCATATAGTTCATGTTGCTTCTTCCCTTTTTCATTCAAATGCTTCCTCCTTCAATGAAGAAGCAAATATTGAAGAGCCATCTTTTTCTGTGTCTCTTGAAGGTGATTTTTCTTCTTGTGATACTAATGATGAAAAAGAAGTAACATATGGAGCTGCTGCTGATATTTATTATGATCCTATAACCCATTCATTGTTCTCTCAATCTCCTATATTAGATTCTGAGATCTATGTGCCAGATTCTTTACACCTATTGCATGCCTCTCTCATTGATGGTGCGCAACCCAATGACTTATAGGATGTTTGCTTAGCCACATCAAGCCTTATTTGTGTCATACCACTTACCTTAATTGATCTCATGTGCTTCATCATATCCTCCTTTGTTCTTGGCATCAATACTTAGAGCCTTCTTGAATATTGTGAACATCTCATTCTTTCCTCCTTTCATACAGAGGATTCATTACCAGTGTATTCCCATGAGTCTATTGATATGCTTATATGTGATCCTTTGGATTCTGATTTAGAAGCATATTTGAAAGTTGATACACATATAATACCACCATCCATACCATCTACCATAGCTCTGAATAATCCTAAGACTATACAAATCCCTAGTTCACTAGTTGATTCCTCATTGGTCTCTTATGCAGTGATATTTATCTTACATGATTTGAAGTCCTTCCTAACTTTCAGTGGCTGGTTATCCATGAACTTAGTCATATATGGACTGATATTAAACATGTTTGGATCTGTTCTAAACACTTATGGTTCAGATCTTATGCCCATCCATCATTCAGATTTTTACATCTATCAGTTTTCCCCAGTTGCTCATAAATTTCCTAGTCTAGCCCTATATCCTCATGGAGCCATTGAACCCTTTGTCCTTGCTGTCCCATATGTTAATATTTCTGATATATCAGAGTTTTATCAGCCTCATATAAGATCTATACAGGTGCTACATCATATTGGAATATTGGCATGTGATTCACATCACAATTTTGCAGCTATTCAGGGAATTGGGTGTGAAATAAATTGCCTTATTTTTTGTACTCTTTGGAAAGGAGTATGCACAGATCTCTTTTCCATTTCATATTATGTTTGTATATCAGAGTTTGACAGTAGAAAGAAGCATTCAGATAATGCTCCTACTTCATCAGTTGATGAGATACAAGGAGTCTCTCCTCTTCCTTCTTGCAGGTTCTACACTCCAGCACATGATCATGGAGTTCATGATTTCTTCAGCAAGTCCTTCATCCAGAAGTAGTTCAGTCAGCTCATTAAAGTGAAGATGAATATATGTTGAATACATATTTCAAATTTTGTGCCTTGTCCTACTTTGAGGGAGGATTTTCCCCATTTGGTTTTGCCTCTTTCCTCACTTTTCTGGACATAATAATTGTAAAAGGGTGACCATAGCCTTGTTGCTAGGCCCTATATGCATCCATATGCATCCATTTTTTTTTTCATACCATCACAAAGTCAGACTTATAGGGGGGTGTTGGAATATATTAAACCCACTCACAACTTAGGATAAAATAATTAATCATTATTTGATTAATTATTCACCCACTAGCTTAATTAGTTGGCATCCACTTGCACCTTAAAGTCAATGCATGCCATCCATATCCTAGGAATGATTTATTTTTGATTCTGGGTTCATCTAGAATTAGTATACAGGACCTTATAGCAGATTCTACTTTTTCTGCTTTTTCTTCTTTTTTCCTGCTTTTCTATGGATAAGATAAAAGCTAGTCAACTAGGAAACTGGGATCTTTTGTTTCCAACCCATCCTCCATTATTTTTTCTCCATTTTCTAGGATTAGAATTTTATTTCCATCTCCTTGACAAATCACTCATGCTTTTTCCAACTCCCGAGGTCGTTGATAGATTTAGCAAGTGCTTTATCCACCTATGGGGGTTTGCTATATTTTGGTAAGTCAGCCTTTTTGAGCTTTATGAGTTGTTTCCATACAATTCAAATTTCCTATGAGGGATGTAATATTTATGTACACTATTATTCATAATTATTCAATTGAAGGATACACACTAATATTCATCTCTTCATTCATGTGATTCAGTCTCTTTTCTTCTCTCTATTTTTTCCTGTGTATTCTTGTGAGAATTCTTAGTAGCAAGATCTATTTCCTGTGCTTCTTTTTAGAATCATTGCACATAGCAGTGATCTATTATTTCTACAATACCAATGAGTATACAGTATCCAGTTGACGTGTCTTGAGGACGAGCTACAAGTTTGTGTTGGGGGCCTGTTGGCAGGAGGTTTCGATGCGAAACGTGTGCAAGCTGAGTGGATGATGTACAAGACAATAGATGGTGCACAATTTGAAGGATGGGGCACAAGAAAAAGGATAATGCACAAGGTGGAGAAGTTGACGAAGTGTTGGCTTGGTCATAAGTTTTGTAGTTTTTGGTCCAAGTCAGTTAGTGTCGATTAATGTGGACCATTTTGTAAAGGTGAAAGTCTATATATAGAATTAGGAATGTAGTAGGAAGGGAGGATATGTAGAAACATAATTTTATGTGTGATGATATTCTTGACATCTACGGAAGATCGATCTGTGTGTTTGGTCTTTGTTTCAACTCTGAGAATGTATTTTAGGAACCTATTTTAATGCGCATAAGTAATATGACATGTGTGATGATTTTGGAACCACTGCATCTTGATCTATGATCTTATGTCTTCTGCTTTTACTGTTTTACTGATGCGATCTTGATGAGTAATTGATGCAATATGGTTTATGTTCCTAAACTATTTTATGTCTCTGCATATTGAATGATGTCATGTTTATTGATCTGTTTATGAATGAATATAATGATGCGATATAATATGGATAGTTATCAATGCGATTGAACATGAATAAATAATTTTAAAACCCTCACCTGAATCTCTAGTTAATATCACGGAAGTAAGATATTAGTGAGAAGTATATGCATAGATCCTCCTCTTTACCACACAAACATGGTTCTGACATTTCTCCCTCGAACATCTTGGGTGAGACTTCATTTGCTTTGTAGGTGTTGCTAGACAGGGTAAAACCTGTCTAGGCCAGTGCTTAGCATAGGGTAAATTTTGTACAACTTGTGTAGATATAACCTTCAGAGGCACATCCAACCAAACAGTAATCCCTTGTTGCCTGCATTTCCTTTCAAAGGTCCAACACAAAACAAGGGAATACATTAACTCATTGGATTCAAAATATGTTACTAAAAATGTAAGGGATGCATCAACCCACCATGTAATAAAAAAAATAGAAAGTTTGAATATGAAATCATGTCATAACAAAACAAATTCCTAACTAGAGGCACATCCAGAGGCACATCCAACCAAACAGTAATCCCTTGTTGCCTGCATTTCCTTTCAAAGGTCCAACACAAAACAAGGGAATACATTAACTCATTGGATTCAAAATATGTTACTAAAAATGTAAGGGATGCATCAACCCACCATGTAATAAAAAAAATAGAAAGTTTGAATATGAAATCATGTCATAACAAAAAAAATTCCTAACCAGTTTTCAGTATGAACTATGACACCACCTCCAGTGGCAATAACTAGACGATACGTAGTAGATAATTACTTCATCACTTCACTATGTTAGCCATCAATTAGTTCAATATTAGAAAGTGCATATTCTAATTGGTTGTTAGTACTATATTTGAGAATTATATTTATTTTCAATATATGAAGCAACAACAAGGAAATGAATAATTTGTGAGTTTATAGATCAAAATGGAAGTAATGGCATCTAAACACAAGATACAAGTGAATTAGTCCCCTTTATACTTGTACAAAGTTGTTTTTGGAAATAGTTTAAATATATGCATGAGATATGAAATGGTGGATTGCACAACAATACATGAACACAGGTTCAAACCCATAGGGGGTAGAGTATATACACCTATGTAGACTAAGCATCCAACTTACTACGTGGAGGGGATTTCTAGTTCCATAGTGACACAAATAAGGTAGTATCATATGCTATTTAGGAATATGGCTAGACTCTAACCTTAAAATGATATTATTATTATTTATTATCATTGTAAACAACAAATAACACAACTTCATAACCTTGATTCATTTATAAATGCATTTGCTGTAAGCACACGAAAACCTCTACACTACTCTGCTAGGAATGGAAAAGAGTATAGGTATAAAGATTATTATGAGCAAAAAAACTAGTACCAAAAGGTGTATGTTTGTGTCACTACTTCTAAACTTATCAAATAGACACATGGAAAAGAAAATCAACTACCTCAACCAATATTCCCAGAGTTTACTAAATGACATAACCCCTAAATATTGTTTAGAAGATATAAGTTCCCCACTCATACATTGACATAGAAATAAATACCTTGAGGCCAAATAATTTTAAAAAATACTAGATGACAATGTGTAGTAAATATATAAAGAATATTGTGAACCCAAATTTTTAACAAAATAAAAAATCTTGCACTAAGATTTAATATGGGCGATCTTCCAGTATGAATTCCATCAAGAATTTGAGTGATGAGTGTACTAAAATATTTTTATAAATTTCATCCTTAATACTCATAGGAATTTAGATAAAAATTGCTAGATCATATCTAGTTTTGGAAATCAATTTTAAGAGACAGATTCTCCATTAGTTATGAGTCTATGAAAGGTTGTTCACTTCCTTCCCTCTCTAGGCATTAACATGATCTTCACATTGAAATAATTTTCAATGTTTTCCAATTCCTAAGGGAAACATCAAATCCATATTTAAACATCTGTAAACTTAAATTCATGGAATCAATATAATATTTTCACAAGAAAAGTGAGGTGAATTCTAAAACCCTCATGGGAATAGGGTGATCCATTAACTCTTTAATGGTGCACTGGATATGGAAACTATCCCAAGATAATCAAAGCCATGATCTGATATGAACCTAAAAGTTGTGAAACTCTAAGATGCATATATCTAGTTAACACAAATGACCGATGTATAACATATTTTAACTCTAAATATGAAACCATGATTTGAATGGATTTTAATAGTTTATTTGTTAATTCATATATATTTACTTCAATTAAAACCCAAGTCCTTGGAGTATACACTTATGACGTAATATTCAAACTCAAATAATTGTATCAATACCTACTATATAAAAATGCTTTGCAGTTTATTTTTTGGACATATAAAGGGACTTGCAAGTATGTATTCCATTGGAAGTGTAGGAAAGTGTCTTGAAAGAGGTAAATATGGCATGATTTAAAACAATTATTTTCTCAGGAACCTGCACCTACATATTGTTGTATCTATAAAGCTCTCCTTCTTTCCATTGTCCAACAAACTTCATAGATAACCTTTTCTTATTTCCACTTCCATCGTAAAGAGGAAAAAATAGATGGTACTAGAACTTCCATAAATTACCCAATTCAATTATTCCCATTTACATGTTGAATATTGCCATGGAATATTTAGAGACTACAAAATTAGTGGCCGAACCAAATTTCAAAATGTGTTTGTGATCATAATCCAAAATAACCAACAATGTAATGAGTATTTATGTAGTCACAAAGGTCCCTAGAATACAAGGTTCCCAATAATAAAAACACACAATCTAAATAAACTTCCATGGGCCAAAAATACTCTAGAAAGGCCACAAAAAACCTGGACTATGACAGGAAATTGGATTATCAGTATTTTTTATGCCAATCTACGATTCAAATCTAGGAAATTACAAATTTCTTTGTTGGAAATAAATTGATCATTGCTTTGAACATGAAATAGATCTTGTTTATTCCTCAATTAAAAAATATGAACTAATCACATCCAAAATCGGTTATATGAATCCATTGAAATATTTGGAGAGGACGCATGGGATTCAGGGTTGCTTCTCTACATAAAACATCAAATGTGAAGGAAATAAAGACCTCAAGCAATGCATGTTCCCCCTCACTAAAGAAAACTTTGGGGGTGTTCAAGGAAAGTAGGAGGTTTTCGAG
The DNA here is from genome assembly GCA_001517045.1 of Pseudotsuga menziesii. Classification (NCBI taxonomy): domain Eukaryota; kingdom Viridiplantae; phylum Streptophyta; class Pinopsida; order Pinales; family Pinaceae; genus Pseudotsuga; species Pseudotsuga menziesii. Next base: position 690,438 of record LPNX010706945.1, on the reverse strand, counting down.
AAATCTGGGAAGCTAGTATTAAGGAAGAGTCCTCTCATAGAATTTCTATAACAAACAAGATCATATTTCTTTGTCCAAATTACAAGATATCTAGAACAACAACAATAAACAAAGACCTCTATCACAGTGGAAGAAGCAGTCCAATATCTTCTCTTATCTGTCCTCCTCCCAAGAATGGAGATCTCACCAATCAAGCATAGGAATCCATCCTCCATCCAAATGTATTATCCAATATTTTTAGATTCCCACAGACCAACAAGAAATTCTTATCATAAACCTCAAATATCACAACCCATTTTATGTGAACACCTCTTATATTCACATAAGTAACTTCTATGGATTTTTTTTCTATGTAAAACGAAAGAAGCAATCTTAGAAGAAGCAATGCGTTTTCTATTCATTTCGACTCTATTAATATTTCATATGCTAGACTAGATGTCATTAGTGCTTGATCCAAATTTACAATAGTAACATATACAAAATCACTGAAAGAAACACAATCACAAGATAGACACATTATTTATCTTGGGAAACCCTCAAGGGGAAGAAACCCAACAAAACTTCCTCTTTATAATATGTATAAGATAAAACCCCAAAACATGTATTCTTTTCCTTGCTGATCTCTCTCTCTCTCTCTCTCTCTCTCTCTCTCTCTCTCTCTCTCTCTCTCTCTCCTATGCGCTACTCAAGTGAGCGAGTCTTGTGTTCTAATGAGGAACACAACTCCTCTATTTATACAATTTATGTCAACTGACTTTTACCTAAACAAGTCGACCCCACTAAACTGTCTCGGCTGAATTCACCTAGGAAGACTATAAAAAATATATTGTATTATTCATTGGGGTACTAATGACCCAAATTATAATGGAGGATTTACCTCATGACTCTATGATGACCAAATAAAATAGTAACATCTCAACGAAGGAATATTAACATCTCTCCTAGGGTACATTAGTAAAATACATTTAGAATATCCTTTGAAGTTACAATATTTCAATGCTCCCCCTTAACAAGAAGGGTATTCTACTGACAACATAATCATAAATTATAGGAGTAACAAGAGATAGTATATTCAATAGTATCTAGGTAATACATCTATATGTCATAGGAATTTTTCAACATTCATTAGTAACTAGAACAATTACTCTTCAATGTCTTCATCTTCTGCAGCACACGATCACTTGATTCTTTTGCAGCAATACTTTGATCTTCTGATCCTTCGTAGTAGCACTTAGATTTTCTTTATTCTTCGTAGAAACAACACTTTGATCCTTTTGATCCTTTATAGAAACACTTAGATCTTCTCGATCATTTTCAGCAACACTCTGATATTCTTGATCCTTTACAACAACACTTCAATCTTCTTTCGATCCTTTTCAACAAAAATTCGATCTTTTCGATCCTTTGCAATAACACTTCGATCTTCTTAATCCTTTGCAGCAACACTTTAATCTTCTTGATCCTTTGCAACTGCACTTCGATATTTTTGATCCTTCGTTGTCACTCTACCTGTAGTACACATGATCTTTTTGCAGGATTTCAATCTATATCACTTTAGGACATAGGTCAAAGGATGATGCAATCCTCCATCAACCTACTCGCCCTTAACTAGTATCTTCCAATTGAATCATCTGCAACTGAATGTAGATATCGACCCCACCTAGATGCAAGCCCTATCATCTATAATGACTCATCGTAGAGAATCCTCAGCTTAAAATCTAGGACCACTCCTAAGCGAGTGCTATACTATGGCATCTACATATACATGTAGAAATACTCTCCATACAAGAGTATCGTCTACAGGTGTAGATACTAACCGCACCTAGGTGTTGGCCCTCATCGTAGTACATCCTCATCCTATTAGAGCTAGGGCCACTTCATGTGAGTGTTATACTACGGTGTCCGTGAGAACTCATCATAGAGAATCCTTAGAACTAAAGCAAGGACCACTCCCAAGAAATTGTTATTCTATGGAATCGGATACATATAAATGTAGATATAATCTCAATACAAGAGTAACGTATGTCAGGAATATCTCAACCGTACCTACGTGTCGACCCGATCATCTATATGGACTCATCATAGGACATCTGCATCATGAAATATAGGACCATTCACAAGGGAATGTTATACTAAGGTATCAACAAATGAATGTGATTACTCTCCATGCGAGAGTAACAACTGCAGGGCCATCCTTAGCTAGTAAGGACCACTCTCATGAACATAGTGTTATGCTACAAGACCATCCTCAAGAGAGGATACTATCATCCACAAGTGAATGTTAGACCTTGTCATCATTAGGTGTACTTGGCCTCTTTCATACTGGATCTTCATTATCATCTGTCATCGATGATAGTCTTATCATCACTCCCCATTTTATAGGAGGATCCATATCATCATCCTTCTCCCCCTTTTTTCGAGGAGGGTTCATATCTTCAACTTGTTCTTCCTTTCCCAGGAAAGTCCATATCTTCGACTTGTTCCTCCTTTCCGAAGAGGGTCCATATCTTCATAATTCCTTCTTGCAAGGAAATTTTGTAGTCCCATCACTATTCCTCCTTGCAAGGAAATCCTATTTGAACTACACCAAACTTGTCATGGAAATATTCAAACTTTACTCAATATAGAGGCTTGGTTAGCACATCATCAACTTTCTCATATGTACTCACATACTAGATATTTATAGCTCCCTTTTGTACCATATCCCTTATATAAAAGTATCGAATTTCTTTGTTCTTTGATTTATCATGGAACACATGATTCTCTCTCATCTTTATGAAACTATGGTTGCCACAAATAATCACTGTGGTATCCAAATCCATGTCAAATAGTCTTGACATAAGTTTCTGAAGCCATACCGTTTCACAACTACCATAGCAAGCTGCTATGTACTCTGCTTGAGCTGTGGTGAGAGCAACACTGGATTGTTTCTTACTAAACCATGAGATCATTCTGGATCCCATACAATAACATCCACATGAGGTGCTCTTCCTGTCTGCGGCACTTCCTACCCAATAAGAATCCATATATCTATGCAATCTATAGTCATGATCTCTACCATAGTAAAGTCCAAGATCTATCGTACCTTTTAGGTACCTCATCACATGATTTGAAGCTATCAAGTGAACCTGTCTAGGTTTAACTAGATACTGACTTAAGGTGTTAAAAAAAAGCATATATCCAACCTTGTATTTCTCAAATACATTAATGACCCATTGATCTGTCTATACTGAGTTATGTCGACTGAGTCTGATGACTCATCAGATAACAACTTCAAGTTGGTGTCCATGTATTTACAATCCAACATATCAAATATTTTCAATATTTCTATTGCATACTTTCCCTGGTTCAGAAATATTCCTTCTAGGCTCTGCCACACTTCCAACCCGAGGAAATAATCCATAAATCCAATATCTTTCATCTCGAATTCTTCAGCCAACTTCTTCTTTCTCTTTGTGATATTTTCCCATTTCCAATCAAAAATAGATCATCCACATACAGTAATAGTATGATAGGTTCATCATCAATAACCTTCATGTAAAGGTTAGGATCATATTTACTCTTGGTAAATCCCAAGCTTGTCAAAAAGCTATCTATTCTACCATACCAAGCTCTAGGAGCTTGCTTTATTCCATACATAGCCTTTTTCAACTTACATACACTAGTCACTCTATCTTTGGATTCAAATCCTTGTGGTTGTTCAATGTAAACCTCTTCCTCAATCATACCATTAAGGAAGGATGTATTTACATCCATCTGGTGTAGATCCCACTTCATCATGGAAGCAAGTTCCATGATGGTTCTGATAGAAGTGTATCTTGCTACTGGAGAAAATTTCTCTTCATAATAAATCCCCTCTTTCCGAGAGAATCCTCTAGCCACAAATCTTGCCTTGTACTTTTCAATACTTCCATCAACAACATGTTTTATCTTGTATATCCATTTCGAAGATACCACACTCTTGTTTTCTGGTTTGGGTACTATATCCAAAACATAATTCTTCATTATTGATTGGTATTCTTCCATCATTGCTTCCACCCACTCTTTATTCTATGCATATTCCTCATAGCTGGTGGATTCTTAATCTACAAGGTCACACATCAAAGCTACATAACTAGAATATGGATTTGATCTTTTGCGTATTCTTGTGGAACCTTCTAGAGTTCCATATCTCTTTGATTCTTATATTATTTATCTTACGCAAGTTTGTTTTCTATTTCTATACATATCCATAGTAGGGGGTTCTTGAGGTTCTAGCATATCATGATATTCAGATGCTACTATTTCAAGAGAGGGTTCAAATTCTATCATTCTGGGAGGTACATCCTCTTCATGTACTTCTTCAAGCTGACACCTTTTGTATTTCTTAAGAGCTGTCTCTTCATCAAATGTTACATCGCTACTAATCTTGATATGATGGAATCCTGAAATGTATATCATGAAGGTGTTGAAGACTTCATAGTATCCAACAAACATGCCCTTCTTTCTAAAAGGATCCAACTTGGTTCTCTTCTCTTTTGGAATATGTACATATATTGGACATCCAAATATGTTGATATTAATCACTTCAGGTTTATTTCCTATATGCATTTCTTCAGGAGTCTTGAATCCAAGAGCACCGTGAGATAATCTATTTTTCACATATATGACCTTTCTTGATGCTTCAACCCATAGGTGCATGGGGAGGTCTTGTTCATGAATCATTGTCTCCACTGCTTTCATAATGGTTCTATTCTTTCTTTACACAACACCATTCTGTTGAGGATTATAGGGATTGGTTAGTTCCCTCTTGATTCTTGTCTCCTTGTAGAATGCTTAAAATTCTTTTGAAGTATACTGTCCATCATTATATGATCTCATTGTCTAGATTATACTTTCTGAATGGTTCTCTATCAAGGCTTTGAATTCCTTGAATTTTTTGAACACTTCACTCTTGTTCTTCAAGTACTATATCCATGTCTTTCTTGAATAGTCATCAATAAATGTGACATAATATTCATATCCACTTAATGATATGGAGGGTGTTGCTAGGAATTTTACACCTTCTGCGGACAAAAGCTATTCCTCTAGTTTGAATGGTTCAGATTCAGAACAAATAGTTCAAGACAAGGTTAGTAGACTTTCCCTAGAAGCTGTAAACACCTGGAATACAATATTTGATGGAGTGATGTGGCTCTTCTCTTAAGACAAAAGGTCTCCAAGGGAATACCTGCATAAACACATCAAACACACAAGAGATAAAAGATACCAGAACATTATTTATAGATTTATGCTAGTGACTAAGGAATCTAACAATAATGTGCAAGATTACAACATAACAAGTATATGAGAAAGGAACCAACTTTGCATTAATAAATTGAAGAAAGAGTTTACAACCTATGCCTTAGTATTGATATGCTCCTTCACAAAACCAACATCTTGTCCCCAATATTTCAAACTTGCTCCTTTAAGTTCTCTTGACTGACTTAGGACAGAATATCAAAGTAACAACATAACATTACCCTCTCATCAACCATGGGGATTAAGCCTTATTTTATAGGCTTGGAATGGATAGGGATGGTTGAGAAATTGGTGGGTGAGGTGGCTAGGAGATCCTACAAGGATGTATCTCAAGCCCAACTAGCCCTAGTGATTAGGGATAAGGGTGCAACAAAGCCTTCTTTCGAGAAGCTTTGTGAGAACCTCTCTTTTTCACTTTTTACCAAAGGCACCGCTTCTTGTTCACCATGACAGAGCGGTTTTAGGAAGAACTACACATTAATCAAAGGGTAAAGGTGACACCACCACTTACTTCCAACATATCATAGGAGGCGCTGAAGAAGGTACCACTTTTTTACTAAAGGGTAGAAGCGGTGCTGGATTTTCATATACAAATTTGATGTCTGGACCAATGTTCTTACTTCACAAATTGGGATTGAGGGAAACACTGAAGTTTGGGATCTCATCACATGTTGATGATGAGATTTAGGTATAACACAATGCCCCCCAAAGCATGGGGCTAGAGAGATACGATAGGAAAGAGCTTTGAAAGAGAAAGTTATCACTTCGAGGCAAGAATCAGCTTGATCAGATATCATCAACCAAGCATCTACAATACATCAATAATTTTGACTTATGAGAAAATGTGTCTTCATCATGGCTACAGACCAATACAAGGCAGATCCATGAGAGAGATAAACAAACATGGCTACTAGAATACAATGTAGATCCATGTGATAGAGGACTCAAACTTGGACATATCTACCAGACATACAATGTAGATCTATATCATACAGACGCAAATTCGAGCATAGACATGACCATACAAATGTGGATCCATGCTTATACTTCATACAATATAATCCATCGTAACCTGGGAGAAAGCTATGAGTTCCTTTCAACAAACACCCAGGGTCTTCGTCTCGTCTTCCAAAAAGTACAATTCTATTCATGTGATTACAATGCTCTAAAGTCGAACATGGTAGAAACCACTTGATTACCATTCAATGATGTGAACCGTTAACAAGTACGAGGGAGATCACCATTGATGTCAATGATTCCCAAGTTACCCTCGCACAATCTACTAAGTGTGAATATATGTTTTGATGTCAAACACTCAGTCAAATCCCTCGATCAAAGGTCAATGATGTGAACCTATGTCGAAAGAAAGAGAATCTTCCATGAAGGTATACAGATCTCAAGGTACTAAACTTGTTTCTAAGACTAATTCCTGGATAATGAGCTGATGTCAACAGGAATAGTCTCGTTGAAGGAGGGCTATGATGAATCCCACATCGACGACACGAATCTCGGAACAAAAGTTCTTGAATGTTGTAGATAACATAACCATTGGACTGACTCAAAATTAATGACACAAAGGATGTTTTAGCTATAGAGGTAAACTTCTAACTTCCCTTTAAACATCGAGAGGCATGACAAAAGACTTAGCATCATTGACTCTATGAGGTGGAACACAATATGACAATGGACAATGCATTATTTGAAAGACTCAAAGGAGTGACATGACTCATGAAAGTGGATCAACTCAGATACAAGTTGATTTACCCAATTGACTGAATGAAATGCATACAAGTTCCATGTTCAAAGATGATGACAAATTGCCATATTATTTGCAAAAAATGAATTGATTCCCTTCCCTTAATTTCCCCATCATGATTGATGAGTTCCTCTTTTCATTTTTACGAGTCCAAAGAGGGTAACAAAACTTGTTGTATCTTATTTGAAGACAATTCTATTCTCATACATTTTATGAACCTGAGAAAGGAGGGGTCCATTCCCAAAGAAGGGTCTCTCAGTGTTTAGTTTAACGAGTCCAATGAAAGTTAACTTGGTATCGTTCATGTTTAGAGAGTCTAAACGAAGATGGAAGAAGACTCCAAAGGGTCATTTTTCAGATGATTTAGTTTCTAGGGCCCAAAAAAGTGTAAAATAATACCCAAGAGAACTCTTCCAGTCATGATTGGCTAGAGTGTTCATTTTTCGTAAATAGTCTATCCGAAACGAAAAAGAGATAACCTACCGTCGGAAAGATGACTCTTCAAATAATTTTATGAGTATGAAGAAGACAAGTACTCGATAATATTTTCATATTTAGGGATCCCGAAAAGAGTTTAAAAGAGACTCCATTAGGTCTCTTCTCACGATGAAGGGATTTACGAGTCTGAAAAGAATTAGAAGAAGACTCGAAACTTTGATACTGGGTTTTGAGAGCATGATCAAAGTATCGAAATGAACGCTCGAGGAGTTTTTCCATTTTCTAAAGTATGAAAAATTAAAAAAACAAACTTCCCCATAGACTTTACTTCTCATTTTTGTCCCTACAAGACTTGAAAATGACCATTAGTTTCCCAAAACATTCGAAAAATGACTTTTATAAGCTATATAAAAGGGTATTTTTGTTAAGAATGATTTTAAAACATTAAAAACCCTAAAAATAGGTTATAAAAGCTATGTAAAATAGTAAAAAACAACTCATTTCACTATTTACCAACCTTGGAGAGAATTTTGGGTAGTTTGGAGCCAAAAATTCAGCTAGAGATTATGGGAGCATCCACCGTCCGTTTTTCACACCGTTAGTTTTAGGTAACAGCTAAACTCATCCTATTTTCTTTCATGGTTTCCAATTTTTAAATTTGATGGTTTTTTGGGGCTCATAGGCCAAAACTAGATTAGGAAATGCGAGCACCGCTCCTATCCCTTACAGGAAAGGTAGTGCTCAACATAAACCACACATTTTCAGTTCAACATAGGAGGTGGCATCACTCTATCTTAACTGGACAGAGGCGGTGCCAACCGTGGGATTCAAAAACTAATGGGCCGGAAAAAATAAAAGTTTCTTAAGCAAATTTATTGACTGGGAATGCTTCTAAATGGATTTTAAATTGTTTTTGGTAGGTTTATCAGATTATAAAATGGTTATCTGGAAAGAAAGACAACATGATGAAGATGATGCCACTACCGCAAGAGATGTGGGTTGTTTGGGTGCCCTACGAGGTTGTGGCCTTTTGAAGTTCTTCCGGACCCCCAGCATGATTTCACATACCCGTTTGTTAGAATATATCCTACAAATTTAAAACCTAGAGAAACAATACTTTGAGGTAGGACCTCATGTTTTCACCATAGAGGTGGAAGACATCTACTTCTTGACAGGGTTGTCCAGACAAGGGGTCCCTATCTATCTCACTGGTTCCTGGGGAGGGGACGTGACTACTGAGGAGTTGATAATTTGTCATTATCAGCTTGGCACACGAATGTCAGGTAAGAAGATCCCCATTAGGGTTGTGGTGGATATGCCACTTCACATTGTCTTGTTCATTATGCAGAGGTTGTCTCGAATCCAAGGGAATCATCAGGTATCTAGGGAACATATGCTATATTCCCTGGAAGATATGGCACCTACAGTTTTCAACTAGGCAGAGGAACTTCTTCCTATCTTCAAGGACCAGCTGACAAAATTTTGGCAAGGAGAACTAAAAGAGTTTGGTTTTGGGTCCATTTTAGCTTGCTTATTCTTTGAGAGGATGCCCCTCATGAGACCTCAAGTGATTTTCACTGAGCTTAGGGCTAGCGACCCACGCATGTTGAGGTGGGTTGAGATCATGGCTTGTATAGGTGGTGGTAGGGCCAAGGTGAAATTTGAGGCTGCTTTTTTCCGTTGCCTGTGAGATCAGATCCTCATGATAGAGGATTATGCCTACACAGGGACAGATTTCTGAGGTGACCTTGATCTACCACTACCACCTGGTGCTCAGTGGGGGGATATTGGTAAGAATAAAAGACCCTAAAATGTTGATCATGTTGTTTTTTTTAATATATTTTTATGTCTAGTAACAAGACTCAAAATTATTACATGCAAATGTTGGTGGTGCATGGAATAGAGGATCCTCTCCTATGGATAGATGAGCTAGGGATCAATTTGTTCACAGAGGTGATGACCACCTTACTGATTTGGAGGAGAACTTAGAGCAGATGAATCTTGAAATTCCTGACGCGGTGATAGATGACCTCCCCATGAGGTATCAGAGACATATTGCAGGAGTGCCAGGCCGTTTTAGTCGAATGCTTCGTAGGGTAGTACGGGCCATCATGTGCTATCATGAGCATCACTAGATGGTGGAATGCATGTTATACTACTGAAATCTAACTAGCTTCAAGGTTTTTGTATGATTTTATATTTCCTGAAAGCCATAGTGCTTCAGATGAGGTCTCATGACCACATTTTTTGTAAAAAACACTTTATATATATATAGCCTTATTGCCAGTGCTTATATATATCAAATGGAAATCATATTTATATGAGTTTTATGTGTCATTTATAGTTTATTTTACAATGAACCATGTTTATTTCGTAAGTTATGTATGAGAAACATACCAGTCTAGGATGTAGTTTGCTGATGAATCAACAACTGTATTATCTGACCTAGGGATGTGCCTATAATTAATACACCCAAATGATCTTTCTAACAAACACACTCTCTGAAATAAATGAAGTATAGGGTTTCTGATGGTATAGGCACGGTTTAGATGACACACCACTAGTTGTGAATCCATAAACACTACGAAGTCATGAATGTCTTGAGATGCATCCTCAGTCAATAGACCTATTACCGCATGATACTCTGCTTTGTTGTTGGTAGCAGGACCAATAAAAATTGCTCCTGAACTGATCAAGTCATGATCCGGGGAATAGAGACCCAAGAAGCTGAAGCAAGGTTCAAGGTATGATGACAAGCACTATCAGCGAAGTCGTAAAAATCCATATGATCTGCATAACCAAAACATGGTATAAACAGTTTGGAGACTAAACTCAACACCATACTGAATCAAGACACAACACACTAAAAGCCAATAATATACATATATACAAGGTACCATACAAAAATGATTTAAGCATAGTAACTCTCCTCATACAACCCATTGCGAGGTTTCCCGAAGGGTATCCTGTCATAATCCATGAGCTCGTAATCTCCTTTCTCTAAAACTTTGCTGACAACAAAAGGACCATACCACATTGACTCAAACTTTTCTTCACTGATTTTATCATGTTTCTGATTGTAGGTCAGAACTAGGTCACCTTCATTCAAAAATTGAGGCTGAACAGATTTGTCATACTGTGCCTTGACGCATTTCTTATGTGCCTTATTAGCTAAGGCAACATCTCTTTTGGTTTTGTCAAGATTAGTTAGGTATAGAAATCTCTCTTCCTCAGTGGAAGTGTTTGGTAGAAGTTCTACTGCAAGTTTCAGTGATGAAATATGGCATTGGATAGGAAGGACAACTTCTAGTCCATAAACTAACTAGAATGATGTGAAACCAATGTTTTTTTTACCGAATTCCTGTAAGCCCAAAGAGCAGAAAAGAGTGTCAGGTGCTAGTTGGATTTATGATCTCCAACCATCCTCTGCAGCATGGTTTTTAAAACTTTGTTAATGGCTTCAACTTGACCATTATCCCGTGGATAGTAAGGATTTGAGTTTTCATGGAAAAAACCCATCTTGGTACTTAATTCGGTCATCATCTAATTCCAAAAATGTGATATGTGGTCAGTGAAAATAGACTATGGGACTCCAAACCTAGATATCACGTGATTAAATAAGAACAGGGTGGAAATATTACCATCCTATGCATATGTAGGCATAGCCTCAACCCATTTCGTGAAATAATCAACAACTACAATGATGTAACCATTCCCCCCGGCTGAGGTAGGCTTACAATGCATAAAGTCAATTCCCCATTTGGAAAAAGGGCCAACTGCAATGACGAGGTGTAAAGGAGCAGGGTGGGTGTGATTTTTTAGATAGAAATGTTGGCAGGGTGGGCATTTCTTAACAGCCTCATGACATTCTTTGAAGATTGAAGGCCAAAACTAGCCAGCGCGAAGGATTTTCTAGGCCATAGCCATCCCAGAAAGATGATTGCCACACACTCCAGCGTGGGAATCATTAAGGACTTGTTCAAACTCCTCATGTGTATGGCATCATCGGAGAATGGAATCAATACCACATCTATACAATGTATCATTTAAGATAAGTTCATATTTCGCGTGGTGGCGGATACGACGATGATCGTCACGGGTTATATTGGGATGAAATCTTTGAGTTTGGAGATAAATTATTAAATATCCATACCATGGGTCTGTTGTACTTATCAAGAATAGGAATTCATCCAGATATGAATCACTAGGCCCATTATCCATCAAAGCACAAGGAAGGCCACACATCAGCTCTGCAAAGGCTAAGGATTTATTTGAAGTGACCTTGGCAAATTCAAGGTTGAATTCCTGCAGGATGAAAATCCAACAAGAATACTTGCCCCCTAGCACCTCATGAGTCGGGATGTAGTACATAGGGTTTTGATCTACAAGTACCATTGTAGTGTGAAGCAATGTGTAATGATGAAATTTGTAAACAACAATGATTGTAGCCAATGCTAACTTCTCCACACATGATTATCGGGTTTCAAAATCAATCATATTATTACTAGCATAATATATCACGTGTTCCTGATCATTGGGATCTTCTTGCGCTAAAACCATTCCAAGGGTAGTAGTGGAGGCAACAACATATAAGAGAAAGTCCTTTGAATAATCAGGGGGGTGTATCACAGGTGAATGAGTCAGAGTGTGTTTGAGATTATCAAAGGCTCATTGGGCCTAGTCATCCCAGAATAATGGAGTACAAATCTTTAGGTGACGCATATAACCGTGCGTTTTCTCAATGAAATTGCAAATGAAACAGCAGAGAAAGTTTTCCTTCCCTTGCAAACTTTGGAGCTCAACAATATTTGTTGGGGCAGGTAGGGCCAATATAGTAGCAATATTTAGTGGATCAATCTGGATTCCATCCTTAGAAATCGTCAAGGTAAGGCTCCACAATGTTTTTAATATTGTGAAATGCATAGGACATGGCATGTTGGAATGTAGCTCCAACGTTCTTGAGGCCAAATAGTAACTTTCTATAGGAAAAAGTTCCCCACGGACATATAAATTCCATTTTGTGCTGATCGGCAGGAAATATCTCAATCTGATTATAGCCATAAAAACCATCCATGAACGAGAAGATGATACTTCTAGCACATTTGTCGATAATATGATCGATATGCGGAGTCCGAAAATTGTCTTTGGAACAAGCTTTGTTCAGGTCTCGAAAATCGATGCACACTCTAATGGTGCCCTATTTTTTGTTCACAGGGACAATGTTATATACCCATTTCGTCAGGGGTATAGGATAAATAAATCCTACCTTAAGAAATTTTTTTACTTTGGCTTTAATAGCCGCAACCTTCCAGGGATGGACTTGACACAATTTCTACCTGACAGGTTTTGTTGTGGGATAGGTTTTAATTTCATGTACCACAATAGACGGGTATATCCCAAGAATTTCCTCATAAGTCTAGGAAAAGATATCTCATAATTATTTGAATAATGCTCTATATGCTTCAGTTTCTTCCATTGAGTAGTTCTTCCCTACTTGAACATGCTCAATAGTTCCAGGTTTGATTCATATGTCAATTGGGGTTGTTTTAGTAATGTTGCATAGATTTCCTTCGGATTCAGTATTTTGCAACAATACCAGTGTTTCTGAATGGGTGACAATATTAGTACTGGTAAGTGATTCAAGGTCAGAACCTACCAAAGTGGCGTTGGGAAGAAAAGAAGATCGATGATGGTGATCTTCCCAGATGGGTTCACTCACACTTAGGATCTCCATGATAGAATCATCTGAAGGAAAATTTTGTGTGAGATAATCTAGAGTGGGAAGAGAGGGTTCCAACCAATAAGGAAAGTGGTAAGGATCCAAAGCCACGAGATGAAATTCATCAACATGGTCATTGGAAATGGACTGGATAGCATCATACATTGCTTCATACGGGCCAAGGGATGATGAATCAACAATTTCTTTTCCCTTGGTACTATAGCCAGTTGTGGAAATCATATTTACTGTCACCACTTCTATACTAAGAAGGGCTAATAGAAACACGCCCTTGAGGGTGGAGTCTTTCAGCATACCTACCCCAACTGACTGATAAGGAGGAGGGGAATGGCCTAGCATAGGGATGTTATTTGTCATAGGGGTTGTAACATCCAGCGTAAAATAGTCAAGTTGATTAATAGTCACAATCTTCCCCAAATGTGGAAATTGGAGAGTTCTAAATACTGTTGAAGCGACAATGGTCATAACATAAAACCAATTCCTCCCTAATAGAAGATTGTAATCTAACGGGGCATCAACCAGTTCCACCTGAATGGAAATGGTTTTTCCCCCAAGTTCGACAGAAAGTACTGGCAATAAACCATGGGGATCTAAACCCCATCCATCAAAACCTTTTAATGTAGTAGGTGATTTCATAACCGCAGGATAACCAATGGCCCTCCAATAGGTTATAGACAAGACCGAGGTCGAAGCTCCTTCATTCAGGACGGCCTGATGGACCTTTCTCCCAACTACTCTAGAGGAAATCTGAAATGTGAGTTGGTGAGTTAGTCTTGATTTATAGTTCTCTACGTTGAAATGAATAAAGTTGGTATTATCTGGTTCTAATGTCCCCAAAGTTGTTAGCAAGTTTTTACGTCGTGTTGGATAGCTCTAGAGTACCTCAAGGGTAGACATCAAACAAGGAGCATGAGTTAAATATTCAAGAACATTATAAAATTGGGAATGTCGAGCATTCGGATTGAAAATCGAATTCCTAAGGGTATCCTTAGATGGTCATAAAATTGAATCAAGGTTAGGTTTATCGATCACGAGAGGGCCATTAGACGAAGATGGGGGAGAACTAGTAGAAGGAACTTTGTCAGAACAAGGATTTTCATCCTTTTTCTCTACTGTCTTGTCATATGATTGACTATGAGTAATCAAAATGATGGTCTCGGAAGACATCATCCATATTTCTTCTATGGAATTAGGGTTCCCTTGATTAGACATGTGGTCTATCAGTTGTTGTTGAGAGGGAAAATGATCAGTAAGAACTGTTGGTGTGGGGTTACTCTTCAAAAACTTACTAATATCGTCACGATGAGGAAATTATTTTGTGAAGTGATCTCCTCCACACAATAAGCAGGGATAATTGTCTTTCCTCTTCCATTTATCATTCTCATTGGTCATTGGTTTAGGATTCTCCTGTTGGTTTCTAGGTTTTATGTTTTTACCTTTTCCTTTTTTCTTGTTTTGGGGGTTTGTGTGCTTTGAATAGAATTTACCTCAACGGAAACTGTAGGAGTCAAAGGAGCAGTGGTAGAAGCATTTGGTTTCTTGGAAGGTTTTTCCATCAACGAGGGATGGATGGAACCAACCACCCCATCAACAGGAGTTTCTGCTAGTGGTTTAGCGGGATCTGTGCTGGCGTGAGGAGCTTGCATAATTAACTCATACATCATTCCAGATTGAGAATAGACCAAATCTAGATACTGATCGTGACTGATAGCTTTCTCTTCAATAACAACACCATCCATAGCCACATCTCGGGTGATAGGAGGAAACAATGACTTAGTGAACCAATCAACTAGCAGTTGGTCCGAGATGGGAGCTTTAATAAGTCTTCTCTGCCTTCTCCACTTATGGATATGGTATGATATGTGTGTGGAGTTATTTTGATGAAGTGAAGTCAAAATATATGTACCCATTTCATAACGAATGGGTATCTAAAAGTGCATAAGGAAAATAGTTGCCAAAGAGCTAAAATCCACAAACGAATGTTGTGGAAGTTCAATGTACCATTTCATAGCTGTACCAGTCAATGTGCACTGGAAGAGTCTTAAGCAAATAGAATCATTCATCAAGGAGTTCAAGGAAAACCATAGATGGAAGGTCATAACATGGTTCTTGGGATCATCTCCCTGGTTTCTATCAAACTTAGGAATATCTGATGGCAATTTTACCAGAATAGAAGGCCATGAAAGGTTGTGACGAATGGGATTGTTTATCAACTTGGACAAATTAGGTAAGTCCAAAGTTTCCAAGAAAGGTAACTACCAGTTAGGTTCCTGTTGAAGCCCCAACTGAGTATGTGGCTGATAAGGGTGTTCAAGGTTTAAAACACAAGGAAAAAATCCAGCCAAAGGCTTCAAACAATCCCACGCGGGTATTGTCCTATCCTCGAGCTGTTTGGTATGGTAATTCCACATAGATAATTTTGTAGCCTCTGCTGGCTTATGGATGGATTCGATCCACAAGGGGATCTATTTTTCAGAATGGAAAACAAAGAGTTAACAAAAGAAAAGGAAAACTATCCCTCATCAATGGGAGGTATGCTAATTCCTGTGGATATCAAAGATGAAGTTTGAGTTGTGGTTTGAGAAGGTATAGCCATAGTGATATGAGAAGTGGCAGGGAAGGGAGTAACATTCTGAGCAAGAGTCACTTCAGGTGTTGAAGAAATGTCATGAACAAAAACTTCCACAAAATAAATTTGCACAGTAGCGGCCTTGAGTAATGACGATGGTGAAATCATTGTAATTTTCTTGGACACATGGGATAACACTAAACTGAATGAAGGGATATGCAATGGGGTTTTCAAAATCGGAGGCACAATAGATGAAGGAATAGGCATATCCATATAAATAGGTATGATTGATTCGGGTAGAAAAGTGGCATTTTGATAGAGGTCGGTCATAAAAGGTGTCACAACAGAACCATCAGAAAATGATGATAAAGCCATTATTGATGAAAGAATTATTGCAGAAGAAGAGGGATTAGACTGAAAAAAAGGTTGAGATTGAGGAAGAGGGGATGAAATATTACCATTGCTACCATTGGTGATATTTTGGAAATCATTACCAGTCTCAACAGTAACAGGCATAGGATAAATTCTTTCCTCCTCTTCCTCTAAATGAGTCAGGTCAATAGTAGGAATAGGAATGGAGATCTTTGTATTCTTTAAAGGTTTGTCCTCAACCTGAGTTTGTTTAGGTAGAGTCTTTTCAACCACAGTGGTTACCTGGGAAAGTTCAGCCGACTGAAAGGTTGCAACTTCTTGAGTATCTAGTGTTGAAGTCATTCTGTTCAGCTTCCGCTTTATTTGCTCTGAAGTCTACAAATAGTCCTTAACATGATGTTCCACAGATGTCTAGGGAATTTATCCCATGGGAGATTTCCCTTTATCCAATTCTAATTTGGTTTCCACAGCTGTAGTTTTGGATGCCAGAGCCTCTTTTGTTACAGCTTGAGCTTCTCTTTCTTCCTTGTCTCTTGTCATCCTTTCCAGGATGTCTAACTCCATAGACCTGTAATGTTTTACCCTGTCCTTGATCTCCTTCTGGGACTGTAGGATATAGATTTGTTCTTATTTTCTCTTATCCCTTTCCACAACTTTAGAAAAATTGTCTACTCCCTGATAAATGAAAGCATCTGGAGTTTCCTCATGAACATAACCTATTTTTAAATGGTTCTGCTTTAGGTGTAAATCGATAACCCCTTTGGGATCATGCTTCCTTTTTCTTGAAAAACCAAGTTTAAGTGACATTATGTGTTCACTAAGCTCTAATGCCCAAGTATAAGTGGGTACGCTCAAGGATCCAAGGGTAATAGGAAACTTGGGCCAAACTTTCCTCTTCGGTGCAACACATGTTTTGTAAATCCCCTCAGTAACTGTTTAAAATGAGATCACTTCTAGGACCAACATGTCCAGAATGACCTTAGGAAACATGTGAGCAGCGTTTCTACCATAAAACTTGATATATTTGAATGATTCACCAACATACCAGTCTCCCATAGTGGCTATGAGAGCTTTTGCTTCCAGTGAGAACGCAGGGGCTTCTTTTTTGCAAATCAGAAAATACACCTGGCCGAGGAAACTTTCACATATATCATAAAACCTGGCCACATAGTTGCTATCCCAGAGCTCGGAATGATAAATATGCACAGGGGGGGCTGGTAATACCCAACTCCATCCCATATTAGGGTAATGGAATTCAACACAGAAGATGTCTGCAATGAAGGTAGTGAGATAAAAATTGGGTTTTTTCTTAGCAGTGGCTTTCTGGAACTCTTGTATAGAATTTTTAAGTTCAAGTGACAAGATTGAGGCCTAGGGGAAAGATTCACCCATAGTTATAATATGATGAGTGATGGGAGTCCATTCTTCTTTAAAGAAAAAACAGTTGGGGAGACCATAAAGCCTGCATAACATCGCTGCAAGCAGGGAGTAAGGATCTTTAAACCATTCGATGGGGTATAATTCGTCTTTCCTCTTGGAAAACTTGCATGGTTTAGTAATCCAAGATTTAAGCATTTGGTCGAAATTGAATTTGGATTTGGCATCTTTAACAAAGTCTGCATCGAGGAGCTGTGTAAAAGGTTTAAGAGCATAAATCCTGACAAAGGTTTCAGAGAGGAAATTGGCTAGCTAAGACCCAATAATGGTATTGAACGAACGATATTTCACATTTGTGTGGTCTATAATCCATATCATGACATCATTATAAGGTAGGATGGTCGGTATTGCAACAATCATATGTAGGATAGAATCTCTAATTCTCTCATAAACAAGTTGGTCACTCTGGAAATATGAGAGGTCATTGTTATCGAAGATAGAGTAAACTTGAGACCAGTCCAAATGATAAGTTTCAGTCACTCAGCTACTAGTATCAAAAGAGACATTGAAATTTGGGTCTTTGGTGAACATGTCCTTCTGAATATTTTTACTCCTAGTAAATCTGGGGGTTTTGGATGTTTCCATGTATTGTTTTGAATACTTGTACCAGAAATTAAAGCTGAATTATACAAGAAGCACAGTAAACAATTCAAATTGTGAGAAAGAGACTTGGTAACCAACCTAAAACTAAAGTAAACAATGTTGTGTGGAAATTGAACCCAAGTGATAGAACAATTACACTCAAAAAATTGCTAATCAAACATGCAAAATTACCATCAAAGGAGACTGAAATTGGAGCATAACACTAATTTGTATTGAATAAGTGTAAAATAACCAACCTTATGAATTCATAATCTACTGCAATATATAATTACATGAGATATTTGGATGCACAAGGATGCCATTCAAAATAGTCAAAAAGTAGGCTTACTAAATCTAGTTAAATCCCCCATAGGTGCATAAAGCAGTTTCCAAATCCACTTAGAGGCTCACGAATTGGAAAATTCAAGTAGGAAAGCTAATAAGGGATGAAAAGGCAACTCATACATGCTTTTATTAGGAGAAAAGGATGGAGGATGATGTGGGCAAAAAACAAGTCAACTACACTTAGTCTTGTTTTCCCTTTTTCCTTATTTCTCAATAAAACAGGTAGCTTTGCAGAAAAAAGAAGATATGTGCTTTGGAGGATCTGAAATAAAGAAGACATGCTAAATATGGTTTCTAGGAGGTTTCCCATGTGCTCCATGACTCAGTTTTAGCAAGTTTGACTTCTATGACATGTGGAAGACAACTAGCATAGAGTGGAATATAGGAAACTAGGAAAATAAGACAAAAATGAATTAATTATGTCAAGGTAGGTAACTATGGGTTTATTATTCTAAAACCCCCCCTTAAGCCTGAATTTACAAGTAAATATCAAAAAAATATAGGGCCTAGCAACAAGGCTTAGTCACCCTTTACATACTGCATGTCCATTTAACAAAGGAAAGAGGAAAAAACCCAGTGGGAAAATCCTCCCTTAAACATGGATAGTAAAACAAAATTTGAAAATCTTGTCATCAATCATGCTTCACAGCATGATCAACAATCCCCAGCAGTGATTTGAGATTGCTGAATGTCTTCTCACAAAAAACTTTGGTGAATATGTCTGCTACTTGTTCTGAATATGCACAGAAGAGTAGGTGAGTGGTGCCATCATGCACAAGTTGTGTGACGTAGTGCATATGGATCTCAATGTGTTTGGTTCTCTGTCTTTGAACTGGATCATTGCAGATTCGAATGGTGCTCTGATTATCACAATAGATAATAGTTGAAAAATCTGATTTGAAGCCACACTCACCATGTATTCCCTACAACCATCAATATTGAGTTGCTACATTTACAACTCCTCTATACTCTACTTCTGTAGATGAGAGTGTTGTTAACCCAAAAATCCCCCACATAGCTCTCAATGGCCTACACCACCCAAGGACACTATCTCACAACACTCATTTCACTCCATAAGACCTTCCATTTGACCCCCACACCTCCAAAAGAGCCCAAGGATGAAGAAAAGGGATAAAAACCCCAAAAGAGAACCCAAAATAGCCCCCTAGGAGCTAAAGCCCTAAAAAAGGGGATAAAACCATAAAAGGGGCTAAAGTTAGAGCAGAAGGGGCTAAAGCCCTGAACAAGGGCTTAAAACTCTAAAATCCCTTGGAAAAACTATAAAAGGAGGGTGGGGGATCACTCTCAAAACACTCCTCACTTGCTTATTGTTATGCTGCCTGTGGATGCTTTGAGACCTTTGTCTCTCAAACCACCCACTCTCCCTCTCCTCCATCTCCATCTCATCAAGCCATTTCTTCCCAACCAAGAGAGAGGTGCTCCCATGAGCTAGGGCATGGTGGCCCATTTCCACCTAAGTGAGGTATAATTTCTTTTCATGTTTGTTTACTTGTTTTGCTTTCTAACTGACATTTTTACTTGCAGGTTCTATTTGTTGACATTGTTTGCAGGTTTACCATTGTAGTAGCTTAGGTTGTTTGCAAGTTTCAAGGAGGCAGAACCCTAACCCATTTTCTACAGAGGGGTTCACAAGGGATTCATCTCCCTCTTTATTTTCTGTTATTATCTCTTAGATCTAGTTTACAGTAGTTGTCATTTGCTTATTCTTGTTTAAATTAGCTTAGTTTAATTCACTGCTTTGTTTATGCTATTTTCCCTTTCGTTTTTTCTTGTTTTCAAAGTGCAAGGACCTACCCTTGTGCCCTATAGGCACAAGGGAGCCATTCATACTCTTGTATTGAGGAGAGATCCTCACTACAACTTTGGCAACTCCACTAGGTCGATCCCACAGGATCCTTGGGCCAAAAATTTCAAGTTTTCAACTTTTTTCAATTTTACCCTAGTTTTCAGAAATCTTATGTTAGATATGTTTTAGATCTACTTTATTTCCTGTTTTAGTCAGCATTGAAGCCTCTGCTAAGCCAAGTCAAGTCAGACTGACCCTAGTACCAGTTACTGTCGGCTAGATCTGACCTTGTATCACCAAAAAACCCCTTTCTAGAGCAAGGAACTCTTATCGGGGAAAAGGTGAGACTTGGGTGCTCTTAATTGGCCAACAGGTGCAACCAGGGTGCACTTAATCCCAAGACAGGTGTGACTTTAGGCCAGAAGCTCAGGTTGTAGCTGTTTTCACATTCTATGCGACCACCTCGCTCATTTATGGAAAAATATCACGACCTCCTCGCTGGATTTGGTCAAAAATGTGTAGCATGTCACACAGAAGTTGTATTTAAGTTTAATTGATAGTAATTTTCAGTTTTAGAGGACTGTTAGTGTGGCTCAACCACCTCTGTCCACCATTGCAGGTCTTTTTCAGTTCCAGTTTTTATTTTCTGCAAATTAATCCATGAACAATGTGTATATGCTAAATCAATCATTAAGGCTTAATAAAAGGAACTAGTCTAACTAAAAGTAATTTAAAAATAACCATCTTGCTGCCCCCTTCCTCCTCTACCCAGTCATCACCCTCAGGGGTTTTATGGGATACGACAAAGGGTAAGCTCGTATAGATCTAGGCACTCCATGGTAATTTTCTGAAACCACTAAAACCGGGTGACCTGGAAGGTATAGGGGATAGATAAGGATGGATTCTCATGGCGCTAAGCATCCTCCCTGATGACCAACCTAGCACCTGGGAGGTGACCTGAGGATCTATGGATGGGATTAGTCCCATTGTGTTGAGAGCCCAACACCTTCTCTTGGTTGAAGAAGAATACCACTGAGAGGTAGACATTTAGTTAGGCCAACAATCTAGGGTTAATCACTATACTTGATTACAAATTTCTATTTATGTTTGCGTACAAAACCATGATATGAACTCTACCATGAATTCATAAACCATATTGCAAACAACCAAAGATCGGAACAAATAAGCACACCAACACACCATACTAAATAATTAACCCAACTTAGTTCATGACGCTGAGTAAGCCTTAAAATTTACCAAATTTACACTAAGTTCAATCAATTCTGCAGTCTTTGAGGACATAAGTCCCTTACTGCTTCAATTATGGGAAGTACTTGGGATTTTCCCAGAAACTCATTATGAGGAGTACCACAGGAACCCAAAAGTAGCTGACCGCTGAGAGGAATTTCCAAGCGAAACGGACAACGACCCCTTCTGATTGAGTAGAAGCACCCATGAGGAACAAGCCAAGCACTGTCTTCTGGCAGTCTTGGTGGCTGAGAGACCACCTTTAGCCAATAGGAAGCCATTGAAACTGGGGTCCAAATCTCATACCCACCAGTTTCATACACAAACGCAAACATAATTGATCCTCCACGATCTTCCTCACGCCTAAGAGGTGAACCACCACCATTTGGAAAACTTGATCAACACCATCGAAGCTGCTCTCAGCGATCTACAACACCATCAGAGGGCCATACAGCCTCTGATTCTGATTTAGACCCATATGAGTCTTAACCAAACCTCCACACCGCACCATTAAGCCCCATGGCTAGTGCAAAGTCGGATCCATTTTCTGGCCTAACCTTAGCAAGTGGACCCATGTCCACATCACAACCTGTCACCCATAACTTGGCAAGTGGTCCAAGCAAAGTCATGCAGACTGTCATTAGCCAATTTCCACCACCCATTGTGACCAACCAAGATGGCCCAGTGGTCACACATGGGGGTGGTGGCCCCTGCACACACACTACCCCTCGGACTACATAAGGGGGCAGTGCACTGTCCACCTACATTGCCCCTACTGTAATACAGGGGGGAAATTCCCTCACTACCCATAACATCCTACCCACAACACTTGGGGGCATTGGCCCATCCGCAATGGTGCGACTGCAAGCACCCCCAACTATGCAAATCCACTATGCACCTGCAAACCACACCACCATTGCAGCCCCATCCCACATCAACTTGGGGTCAAATATGTCATTCATGGCTCATCTAAACTTGCCTGACTTTGCTATATTAACAAATGATCCCATCCGCCACTAAGCTTTCTGGCCACCCATGCCAACTAAGTTGCCATCAGACATCCCAAAGTTTGAAGGCAAAGCCGGGGAATGTCCCCAAAATCATATAATGACATTCCATCTATGGTGCTCATCCAACAACATTGTAGACGACTCCATCAGGATGAGGTTGTTCCAACGCACCGTTACAGGTGCCGCGGCCAAATGGTACATTGAGCTGCCACAAGCCAAGTACCCCGACTTCAACTCCCTCACCTTCATGTTCCTACAATATTTCCAACTCCCTATCAGATATGACAAGGGGGTGGAGATCTTGTTATCCTGGAGGGTAAGCTCGTATAGATCTAGGCACTCCATGGTATTTTTCCCAAACCACTAAAACCGGGTGACCTGGAAGGTATAGGGGGTAGAGAAGGAGGGCTTCTCATGGCGCTAAGCGTCCTCCCTCTTGACCAGCCTAGCACCTGGGAGGTCACCTGAGGATCTATTGATGGGCTTAGTCCCATTATGTTGAGAGCCCAGCACCTTCTCTTGGTTGAAGAAGAATACCACTGAGAGGTAGACATTTAGTTAGGCCAACAATCTAGGGTTAATCACTATACTTGCTTACAAATTTCTGTTTATGTTTGCATACAAAACCATGATATGAACTCTACCATGAATTGATAAACCATATTGAAAACAACCAAAGATCAGAACAAACAAGCACACCAACACACCATACTAAATAATTAACCCAACTCAGTTCATGACACTGAGTAAGCCTTAAAATTTACCAAATTTACACTAAGTTCAATCAATTCTGCAGTCTTTGAGGACATAAGTCCCTGACTGCTTCAACTATGGGAATTACTTGGGCTTTGCCCAGAAACTCATTGTGAGGAGTACCACAGGAACCCCAAAGTAGCTGACCACTGAGAGGAATTGCCAAGCGAAACGGGCAACGACCCCTTTTGATTGAGTAGAAGCACCCATGAGGAACAAGCCAAGCACTGTCTTCTGGTAGTATTGGTGGCCGAGAGACCACCTTCAACCAATAGGAAGCCATTGAAACCAGTGTCCAAATCTCATACCCACCAGTTTCATACACAAAAGTAAACACAATTGATCCTCCACGATCTTCCTCACTCCTAAGAGGCGAACCACCACCATTTGGAACACTTGATCAGCACCGTCGAAGCTGCTTTCAGTGATATCCAACATTGTCAGAGGGCCACATAGCCTTTGAGTCTGATTTAGACCCAGATCAGTCTGAACCAGACCTCCACACTGCACCATCAAGCCCCATGGCTAGTGCAAACCCGGATCCATTTTTCGGCCTAACCTTAGCAAGTGGACCCATGTCCACATCACAACCTGTCACCCATAAATTGGCAAGTGGTCCAAGCACAGTCATGCAGACTATCATTAGCCAATTCCCACCACCCATTGTGACCATCCAATCTGGCCCAGTGGTCACACACGAGGGCAGTGGCCCCTCCACACACACTGCCCGTCCGACCACATAGGGGGTAGTGCACCGTCCACCTACATTGCCTCTACTGTAATATAGGGGGGCAATGCCCTCACTACCCATAACATCCCACCCACAACACTTTGAGGCATTGGCCCATCCGCAATGGCGCCACTGCAAGCACCCCCAACTATGCAGATGCACTATGCACCTGCAAACCCCACCACCATTACAGCCCCATCCCACATCAAATTGGGGTCAAATTTGTCATTCATGGCTCATCTGAACTTGCCTAACTTGGCTATATTAACGAATGATCCCATCCACCACCAAGCTTTCTGGCCACCCATTCCAACTAAGCTGCCATCAGACATCCCAAAATTTGAAGGCAAATCCAGGGAATGTCCCCAAAATCATATAATGACATTCCATCTATGGTGCTCATCCAACAGCATCGTAGATGACTCCATCAGGATGAGGTTGTTCCAACGCACCCTTACAGGTGCTGCGGCCAAATGGTACATTGCGCTGCCACAAGCCAAGTACCCCGACTTCAACTCCCTCGCCTTCATGTTCCTATAGTATTTCCAACTCCTTGTCATATATGACGAGGGGGTGGCGATCCTGTTATCCTGTCGCCAAATCACCGCCACTCACATAACTAACCATATCTATGAGTGGTGGCAATGCTGTAGCTTATGCAAAATCCAACTAGACGACAGGATCTTCTTGGATTGGTTCCTTAAGACTTTGCTCCCACCCATCACAAAGGACGTCGCATCTGAACGTCCCCAATCTAAAGAAGAGGACATACTAAAGGCACAACAATTTGATCTCATTTATGCCCAGTCTGAATACTTGTACACTGTCATTCCAGATGCTCCTCATCTGAGTACCTCTTACTACGATGCACCGAGGGCATCCCATGTTATGGATGGCATCATAGGGTCAGTCTCCCAAAAACCACAACCTCGACTGACACCACTTTCCACTGCACCACAACCAAGCAATACTGCTAATGTTGCTTACCAAAACCAAGCTCTAGACTATGCTAGAATGATGTCTCAGTCCGGAACAACAACCTCTTATGCACAACCTGCGCCACCGCAGCAAGATCAGGCCATGCCTTGGCCAACAAAATAGTATGTGGGGAAAATTCCCACATTTGTGGCACCACCACCCCCACAAATATACTATGTACCACTAGTGCAACAAGTTCAAGCCCCCGCCCCCGCTCCACCCGCTCCGTTGGGACACATGTTCGGACAACAAAACTGTCCCAACCATCCTGCCCCCAATAATCAACAAGGGCAAGCTAGAAACAACAGGCCCCACAACCAAGGAAATAACCAACCACAGGGAGGTGGTCAGCAACCAAACCCTCCCAATAATGTCGCGGCTAACTGGATAGCCTAGAACCCCCCACGACAAAATCCACCAAGACGCAACGCACCGTTGCGCACAAACCAACCATGTACACTCTATGATTTTTATGGGCATTACACATTTGAGTGTCCCCTCATGGCTTGTACTAAGCAGGCCATTCAAAATGAGGCCCAATAGGCCGCTAATGCTCCCAATCAAGCCCAACCCAACCAGGCACCACAAGGACCTCCTCCCATGGTGCTTCAAAACCCACTACTAGTCTAAGGATTGGTGGCAACCGCTCCCCTTCCCCAGGACAATCCCAATGCTCTGGGGGCACTGCCCACGACCGAAATGGGTGTTCACGACTTGCTGGCCATGACCACTAAAGACGTCAACTTATAGACTATACAAAATCAGTACGGTACCACCACCGAACCTACTGACCCATCAGCAGCATCCATGTCTAAGACAACCAACCTACCTCTCCAGTTGCCCCCATTCCTGCGCCCCCCCATATGCAGAATTGCCAATAATGCCATAGCTAGAGCTATAGTCAGCTATAGCATTGTGGATGATTTGGCCCAAACACCAACCGCCATGTCCGCTCTTGAGGTACTTAAAACATGCCCAATGCAGTGGAAATCCTTACTAGCTGCTCTAGGGGTAGTAGACCCCTTCGAATCCAAGTTAATCATGTTTGACACAGAGAACGGAGAGCCGCACATGCCCTCCACTATCACCTTCCAAATCTCGTTGTCCATCTGAAACTTGGTTTTGCATTGATGCATAGTGGATGAGGGGGCATCCACATTCATCATGTCTACCTTGGTTTGGAAGAAGCTTGGATCACCGATTCTGCAACCATCCTCCACGACTCTGTGGGATTATGATGGACATCCCATTAAAGCCCAAGGAATCCTCCCCCATGTCCCTATCACGTTAACTGAGAAGACAGTCCTAATTGACATCGAGGTCGTCAACGCTCAACTGGACTACAACCTCCTCCTTGGGAGGAGTGAGCCGTCGCATCAACTGTCTTCCACCTCATGAGGTTCCCCCATGAAGGGAATATTGTGACGGTTGACCAGATCACCTACCATGACCCACAAGGGTTAACAGTGCCTGCCAACATTATCCCTACCATCACCACCACCGAGCCGCAAGGGGCGACCATACACACTAACGTCATCCCTGCAACCAACGCCATGGTTGAAAACACACCAGCCTCCTCACTATTGAATGTGGGCCCTGGGTTGTTTATCGATCCCACCATGATGGCTCCTTTCCCATTGGTGGCACCATCACTAACACAAAAGCAAACTGTGGACTTATGCATGGTCTAATCAAGCACCGCTGCACCCAAACAGCAACCGCAACCGCAGCCCCAACCACAACCACATCATCGTTCATAGCCGCAACGTCAATAGTAGTCGTAACATCACCCACAACAGCAGCATTACGTGCAGCTGCAACCACAACCTTACCCCCACATGCAACTAGTTGGGAGTTATGTGGGCTCATCTCCGGTCCATACAATTCCCTTCCTCTTTCCCCCACCTAGTGTCATGAGCAAGCTGGTCATGGCCACCTTAAGCCTACCCAACTTTACGTTGGGGATCTCGGTGTGGTATCTTGATCCACCAGCTCAACCAACAATGCCCCAGGTTGTGTTAACTCCAGTGCAACCTATTGCAGTTGAGTCTCACCCCCCACCCGGTCCACATAAGCCAACCACCGCACCCACACCTGCACCGCCCCAACCCAAAACGGATAGGGGAAAGAACACCAAAGCCACCACGGAACCATGACAAGTCCCACCTTGTACCATCTGTGAACAACAGGGTCATCCAACTCAGAATTTCCCTAAAATCCCAGTGATCCATGCGCATCTGGATGCCATGGATATGAACAAAAACATCCCTTTGGTTGAACTCCCAACCATGCCACTAGTCAAGAACAAGGCATTGAGGACAAACCATTCTTGTGCCCTTTGTAGCTTGTATGGACATTACTCGCACCATTGTCAAGACCTGCTTGAATTTCAAATGGCTCTCGTTGACCTCCGTCACCATTCCCTTGAGTCTGAGATCACCTTGATCAAAGAAGTTCACCCACCACCTCCTTCGTCTGACACCATGTCCATTTACATGATTTCTAGTTCCCCCGACCAGCTCATCCCCATCTCCAACGACGGTCCATCCAACCTGTCACTTCGTTGCTTCAACAATGATGAGGAGATACTTGATGCTCTGACCACCCCAAAATACCCATGGGACGACATGCACCATTGCTCATTCTTCCTCCCGGAAGAGCTGGTGTCGCAGTCCGACCAGTTTTCTGTGGAGACCAAAGATTTCATCCATGGGAAGGTTGACTGGTTCAAGAACCCAATCCCATCACCCGATTCCTTCGATGAAGGGAACATGGTGAACATTTCTCCAACCATTAAGATTGACATCTCAACCAACTCTGATATCGTTGAGGAAATCATGTTGGGGGCATCTTGCTTCTCAGAAGAGGTCGATGCCTACACCGCTCTCTTCCAAGAATTCCACGACATCTTCACCTGGTCATACATTGAAATTCCCAGCTTAGATCCATCCATCGTGGAACACCACATCGACACATGGCCTGATGTGGCACCTGTCTGCCAGAAGCAACGACCCATCCATCCATCCAAAGTGGCTGTGGTAAAAGATGAGATAGAGAAGATGTGCACAACCGGCTTCATTTATCCCATTGCATACACAACTTGGGTTTCTAATCATGTTCCCGTGAATCAAAAATAGGGTACCATTCACGTTTGCATAGAATTCTGCGATCTGAATGGGGCATGTCCCAAAGACAACTTCCCCACACCATTCATTGACCAGATCATTGATGCAAGTGTCGGACATGAGGCCTTCTCCTTCATGGACGAATTTTTCGGCTACAACCAAATCCAAATCCGGAAAGAAGACCGTTACAAAACGACATTCACAACCCCATGGGGTACATTTTCCTACCGAGTCATGCCCTTTGGCCTAAAAAATGCTGGAGCCACCTTCTAGTGCACCATGACATATTATTTCCACGATTTAATTCACATCATCTTGGTCTACTTGGACGATCTCACCGCTCGATCACGAAAACAAGCACAACATATAGATGACTTGAAACAAGTCTTTTTACGTTACCTCAAGTACAACATCCGCCTGAACCCCCTCAAGTACATTTTCTGTGTCCCAGCAAGACGTCTACTCATATTTATCATCTCCCACAAAGGGATAACGGTAGATCCCCTCAAAGTTCAGGCCATCCTTGATCTTCCTTTTCCAAGAAATCGGCACCAACTACAAAGCCTACAAGGCAAGGCCAACTTCCTTCGCCGCTTTGTGCTGGAGTATGCAACAAAAGCCTATGGATTCATTTGCCTGCTCCACACAAAAATCCCCTTTGTTTCGGATCAGCAAGCACAAGAATCGTTCAAGGAACTCAAATAAACCCTGGCTTCTGCACCATTACTCTCACCACCAGATTTCACTCGAGACTTCATCCTTTATGTGTCAGCCTCAGAAAATGCCACTGCTGGAGTCTTGGTCCAAGAAGATGATGCTCTCCATGAGAACGTGATTTACTACATCAGTCAGAAGCTAACAGGACCCCCATTATGATACTCACCTGAGGAGAATTTGGCCCTCACCGTCGTATTCTTAGCTCAAAAATTGTGCCACTACATCATTGCCAACCATACTCGTGTAGTGGCTGATTCAAACCCAATGCGGTAACTCTTAAGCCGCCACCTTCTACAAGGTCAAGCAACCAAGTAAGTAGTCGTCCTTCAAGAGTTTGACCTAGAATTTGTGTTTCCCAAAAGCACAAAGGCACTTGCACTAGCCACACTCATGACCAATCTGCCCCCATTAACCGCGTCATCACCCCCCAAGCATAATCTCCCTGATGATTTCCTATTCGTCATATCTACAGATGACCCATGGTATGGGGACATCCTTCTCTATTTACAAATGCAAAAGTTCCCAACACACTTCAACCGTGAAGATAGGCGACGCATCTGCCATCAAGCCATTCACCACTTGCTGATTGGAGATGTTCTGTATCGTAGAGGCATTGATACCATCCTACGTCATTTCCTCACCCGTGATGAGGCTGAGACCATCCTCAACGATAGTCATAGTGGAACCTGTGGTGGTCACCTTTCAGGCCTAGCAACCACCCAAAATATTCTGTTCGCTGGCTATTTCTGGCCCTCCATCTTTGCTGATTGCATAGAGGTAGTCAAACATTGCCGTAGCTGTCAGCTTTTTACCCCAAAGGCAAGAACCCCCCCCGCACCATTACATCCTGTAATCATAGTCGGGCCCTTCTCCAAATGGGAAATCGACTTCATGACCATCAACCCTGTTTCGGCTAATGGCCATAAGTACATTATTGTGGCAGTTGATTACTTCACCAAGTGGGCCGAAGCCATGCCCACATTTGATTGCAAAGCTGAAACTGTAGCACATTTCTTCTTCAACCATGTTATTACACTGTTTGGTGTCCCCAAACAATTAGTCTCTGATCATGGGGTACACTTCCAAGACGTCGTATGGGCTGAATTTTCAACCATGTTAAAATTTGAACACCAGTACTCCTCTTCCTACTACCCTTAAGGCAATGGCCAAGTTGAAGTAGTCAACAAAATCATCAAAACAATGCTCCAATGGATGGTAGGAAATCACAAAACTAACTGGCATAACATGCTATTCTCTACCCTATGGGCTTATTGCACATCCACAAAAACTGCAACCGGTTTCACCCCTTTTCGCCTAGTACATGGCATTGAATCAGTGCTCCCTATAGAGTGGCAAATCCCATCTCTCTGCCGCACAGTGGAACTCCTTCCTGATACTTCACCTTTATAAGAACAGCTCCTCCAACTCGAGCAAACCATAGAAGATCGTCGAGATACCCTCCAAGCCATTGAAGAAGCAAAAACACAATCAAAGATCCAATATGACTCCCATGCCCACCCTCGCACCTTCAGCGAAGGCGATATGGTTCTAGTCTATGATCAACCCAATGATAAATTGGGTAAAGGCAAGTTCGAATCAATGTGGTATAGCCCATATGTCATCCACCGTTGCCTTGGAAAAGGGGCATACACCCTCATTGACTCTGATGGAAAACTCTTGTAGAATCCTCGCAATGGGCTCTACCTCAAGAAATTCTACACTTAACATCACCAATGAGTCACTTCATTTTCTTTTTCTTGTTTTTTAACTTTTTTTAGCAAAAATCAAAGGCAGCACCATCAGCTGCTAGTCAAAACTCACCCGAAACCTGTTCGAGACACCCCTCACACCTCCGAGATCAAATTTCCATCTCTTTATGAGACCATTATCTCATGTTTAATTAGTCAAATTTCAGGACCATCTCCCACAATTCACCTCGATTTATGAGCCATGACATGATGATGCGAGTGTCTACGGACCAGTACTCGTATCACACTTCGTGACCACAACTCATGCAAGCTGTCGAGCCACCACCCATTAAGGATTGTACTATAATTTTACTTTTTTGTATTTATAATTGTCTTTTTTCACCGCACCTTACGAAGACATCTGGACCATCATCCATAAAAACCTTTGTTTTTCTTCCATGTATTTGACATAGAAGTGTCCTCGGGCCACCGTCCATTAAGAAATGTAATTTTAGCTTTCATAATTTGTTGATTGTTTGTAGATCCATTGCTAAAGATTGATAATAAGTTTATTATGATCTTGACAGGAAATGATTTTGTTAATAAGTTTATTGGCCATCTCTTTCCTTTTTATGCATGTTTAGAGATCTAGATTCAACATGTTTTATAAGTTTATATGCATGCTATTTTGAAATCTCTGTATATGTACTAACCGGATCTCACAAGCATTTTGGCAAGTCTTTGGATCAATTTGCAGGTTCCTAGCTTGGAGAGGGTGCTGATCTAGTTTGCTTCCTCACTTTCTCCAAAACTTTATCAAAGGCATAGTCTCTCGACATTCCACCGGAAAGCTCCACGGTTGATCTTCAAGGCTTCCAGCACTCTTTCTCTCTCTTCCTATTCCAAAAAATCAAATTTTACCTGGTTACTTTATTTACAAGCTTTGTCATTATTCAGATCTATCATTTCAAATTAAAACCTACATAGATATGTTATTTCAAGGTTCATAATCTAGATCTCATTCCTAAAGGGTTTCATAAAGCATTCTAGATCTAGTTTAGGGAAATAGTCCGTTTTGCATGGCAATTTAAAGAGAATCCGTAGGTTGCATGCTCTATATTTATTTTTCTGTTTTAAAAATATTAAATCCAGCAATCAGTGCATATTTTATTGGATGTCCAAATAGCAAGCCAAGATCCCAAGGAAAGCTTGCTTTCCTTGGTTCCTTTTTCACCATTTTAGCTAGTTTTAACTTAGTTTTGTTTGGTTTAAAGTAGGCCGAACCAAAGGTAATTTCAAAGTGATTTTGGTCATATTTAATTATAATAATATCACTTTATTTTATCAGGAATAACATAAAGAGGAGAAGCTACGGTTTGAAAGTGGTTTTTGGATCATCCGAATCCCCCCAAGGGTCTCCATTTTGACCATAATTTTAAATTTTGGGAAATTTGTAAAGCCTTGGTTTCATCCTATATAATAAAAAATAGGATTCAGATAGTTTTAATGATATTGTAAAATAAAATAATAAAAATTTTCTCCGAATAGGCTCTTTCGAGCCCATTCCCCACCCCCCCTGGGGGGATTCATGCCTTTATTTGTCGTTTTCCGCATTGTATTATTTATGTTTGCTTTAGATTAGTTCAATCATGAAAAATAACATGCTTTGATTAATTTTTCATTATTCCATATTTTGAATTCAAATTAATCATACTACTTACCCCACGACTTCTCGATTGACCCGAAAGGGGAAAGAGATGCGTGGTAGGACTAATTAGAAAACCGGTGTTGTGTATCTCTGATTCCATTTTAATTGTTATTTCTCACATGAAAGTAGTAAAATTATCCCCTCCTTGATTTCCCGATTGAGGTCCACTTGGACCGAAAGAGATTCCTGGATGGTCTTCCTTTTAATAAGAACACGCTCTTAAAATTTACTAAAATTGACAAGACTCTGGTGTGTATGCTCTGCACTTGGATGTGGTTCATTTGATTAGTCAAGCTACATCAAAAGCAATGTGAGTGACTAGTTTAATTAGTCTTCATCTTTCCCAATCAACCATCATCAGGTGAAAATCCAACGCCTCGATCAAACCGTAAACGGTGGAAAAATACCCAAAGGAAGCGGGAACTCCTGAAAAAGTGACCTCAAGGTACTGATCACTATAACACCTTCGGGTGCATTATGAAAAACAGTCTCAGAGACTCCATTCAGCCCACATATTCCTTGCGGGTATCCGTGAAGGTTTAGTTTTGGACATACTCCAAATACCCCCTGGGTATATCTAGAGTCCTCTCGCCTAACTTAATTTACTCATCTTTTCACATTAATTTAAAACATACCAGGATACAATTGCACAACGTTCATTCCAACACTTGCAACCACTCTTAATTATTTTTTACTCCATTTTCAAGGCACTGGTCAACTATTTATTTCTTTCAGTCTATATGTGATTGGGTGTCATTTTGTGCTTACTTGTGATTATCTCATCATGTTATTTGTTATTTACAATTGTTAAATCAAAACTCCTAAAGAACTTACTCTTTAATACCATCATCATAATAAATAATTTTTCCTTAGTAACTTAAAAGGGTCTACCCCCCTTGGCTTCATTAGGAGTTGAGCCTAAATGGAGGAGTCAAGAACAAGGTGACAACCTTAACTCGAGACTTGCCCCGAAGGATACACTAAGTGGCTTGAAGATTTCTTCGATGTTCCCCCCTAGGTGTGTGAAAGGCGGCAACACACTTGAAGGAGGTGGCCCCCTAGGAGGCGGGTTCTCAGGAGGCAAGCCTCCAAGGGGTGGTCCATTAGGTGGTGGTCCTCCAGGTGGTGGTCCTCTAGGTGGTGGACCTCCAGAAGGTGGTGCTCTAGGTGGTGGACCTCCAGAAGGTGGTCCTCTAGGTGGTGGACCCCAAGAAGGTGGTTCTCCAGGCAGGGGACCCCCAGGAGGTGGGTCCCCGAGTGGTGTTCCTCCTGAAGGTGGGCCTCTAGGTATTTGTCCCCCGGGTGATGGTCCTCTAGAAGGTGGACCTCCACGAGGTGGGACTCCTCCCAGTGGACCTCCAAAGGGCGGGCCACCATAAGGTGACCCTCCGACACCTCCAGTAGTAGGAATACGCATTCCCCCCATTGCCAGCATATAAGACCAACTAGGTTGCCCCTAAGGTATAAACGTGTTTCCTGGGTAAGGGATTCTAGAATACATATTTCCTGTAGATGTAGGTTGATAATTCGTGTTTACTAAAGGTAATTTATTAGTTGGGTAACCATAAACCCAAGAAGGTTGGTTAACTGCAGGTTGTACCCATAAGGGTTAACCTGAATTGGGTGGAGGATTTACCATATTGGTGTGGGTAGGAGGAACATACATTGTGGATTTCCCTGCAATAGAGGTCTGTCGAGTACTAGTAACAACTCCACTAACTGGTAATGTAGGTCTCCCTGGGGCTCACCCCTCGGTGTTAGAAGGTATAGAAACTACTTGAACTAAGGATTTCCCCCCAGTTATAGAGGGTACGAGAGGACTATAAATATACCTAGGATTTAAAACTCTAGGGTTGGAGGTTTGACCTGGATTATGAGGATAAAAAACATGAGGTGGAGCATCATGAGAAAGAGGACTATATCCTTTAGGCTATGGGTCTGTCAAACAAGGTAAAAGAGATGACATAGGCTCTTTATGAGGTATAGGAGTAGACAAAACCCTATCCATTCTCTCTTGAAAATTACGAGCACGACTAAGTGACTCTTGGATTCTTCTATATGACTCCTCATTTAGAGGAGTATTTTCAAAAGAGGGTCTAATAAAACCCAGGTTCAATAATGGCTTGA
Organism: Pseudotsuga menziesii; assembly: GCA_001517045.1. Classification (NCBI taxonomy): domain Eukaryota; kingdom Viridiplantae; phylum Streptophyta; class Pinopsida; order Pinales; family Pinaceae; genus Pseudotsuga; species Pseudotsuga menziesii. The sequence continues at coordinate 656,031 of LPNX010706945.1, read as the reverse complement.
CCCATATAGGTTCTCCAAAAAGGAGAACCAGGGCCATACTCAGATGCACCAACATCATCTACTCGACCTTTTATTGGTGAATGAAAAGAAGTTTTAGCCACAGGAGACTGTTGGACAAATGGAGATGCGTAAGAAGCAAATTGATATCCACTTTCTACAACTATATTTTCCCCCATGCAATAGGAATTTGTAGCTCCTTGGTCTATGGCTTCCATGGGGCCTTCCTCCATTGCAGGTGGAAAGTCAGGTGGTAAGCCCTGGTTCCATCTGGATCGTCTCAACTAAATCTCAGCCAGATTTGAAAAGTCACTAAAACCTAACCTAGGGTTTCAAAACTAAGAAAAATCACACAAAAACTTATCCTACTCAATCTACATGCCAAAAGCAAACTTAAGTGATAGGATGAGCTCAAAATAGTCGGTCTCTCACAAGGATTGTCAAGCAGGTGCAACTCATGAGATAATCAAGGTACGTGTGTAGTAGTCTCCCCGAGTGTTGTTCTCAGTGTATTGCTCCAAGCAAGATGGCCAAATGGTTTTTCTCAGTTGGACAAGGAATCCTAGTGGGGTCTCCCGATACACACAAGGTACGTGGGAGCTCAAATCAGTAGTATTGTTGTCTACTGCACAAGCTTCCACAAAGGGGCCTTCTGATATACAATCGAGTATGTGAAGTACTTTTCTATATACCTCAAGGGTACATGAAAGGACGTTCGATATACCGGCGATACATGGAAGAACCGCGCGAGTCTCGGGTTGTAGTGCAGATGAGTAATGACAGCTCCTACGTTTTATGGTGCCCGAACACGTCACTAACTTATCACTCAAATTTCTATACAATTTTAGACCTATAACTACCGTTAATTATATCTTGAACGGTTAGGTGAATGCATGAGATTATGACATAAATCTAAAGCCATGCAAATATTAAATGCAAATAATTTCACTTTACTTTTCAAGACACGCCTATGGGAAGGAGAGAGTATTTTTCTTTCCAATTTTTGTGTTGAAACCAAAAAATTTCCCAAACAACTACACCAAACCAAACTTTTTCTGAGAAAGGGAACAAGCAAGAAACTTCAAACTGATTCAATTTTTCCTTTAGAATGAGAAAGATCTAACTTAAAACTACTAATATTTTTCTTTTGATGAGATCAAAATGTAAAAGAAAGAGAAGAAAAATGGAGATCTGAAAACTGATGAGGCTAATCAGAGGTCCAATGATTCATCCTCCAACAAAAAAAATTCTGTTTTCAAAGCAAAAAAGAAGTCCTTCACAAACTTTTAATGAAAAATGAAATAAGCTATCAATCAAGTAAGTATTTCCTTTTAGGTTTATCTAACAATAAGACTGATATCTAACCAATGCTAAGCCCTCAAACAACACTCCTTTCAAAAAATTCAAAACCAAGCATACCAGCCAATAAAAAGATGAATATATCCTAGCTCTTTGATTTCAACAAAAAAACCCTTTTACCAAATCAAATTTAACACTCAAACACTCAAATACTCATATCTCTTTAATACAAACCCATACACTTAGAACTGAAAGCAAATCAACCAAAAATTTTGCAAAAAACCTAGAAAAAACAAGTCTAGAAAGGCCTACCTGGCACCGCTTCCAGAGGGTCACTGACAGAGCGGTTCTGCTTGAGCACCACTTCTTAATTTCTGATCATAGGCAGTGGCACCGCTACCTGCTAATTGCGTTCATGCGGTGGCACCTCTTATTGCCTACTGTACATACGCAATTCCCTGTAGATGTTCAAAATGAAAAAAGGCGAAAAGAAAAGTCAAATCACTGTGTAAATGGCATCAAAATCATAAAGTAACAGTATTCAAGAGCATAGAAGGATAGAAAAACTCATATCTGAAGATACTAAACCAATAACCACTAGATCAGCTAGTGGATCTGATTGAACTGATAAAGAAGGGGAGCTTGGATTTCTGACAAGTGTTCTTGAAAAGACTAAGGAATATCATATCAGCTGAATATCTTCCCCATTGGATTCATTAGATTTGTTGCTAGGAATTTTACACCTTCTATGAATAGAAGTTGTTCCTCTGGTCTAAATGGTTCATATCCAGAACAAATAGTTCAAGACAAGGTTAGAAGACTTTCCCTAGAAGTTATAAACACCTAGAATACAATATTTGATGGATTGATGTGGCTCTTCTCTTATGACAAAAGGTCTCCAAGGGAATACTTGCATAAACACATCAAACACACAAGAGATCAAAGATACCAGAACATCATCTATAGATCTATGCCAATGACTAAGGAATCTGACAATAACATGCAATATTACAACATACTAAAGTATATGGGAAAGGAACCAAATTTACATTAATAAAATGAAGAAATATTTTACAACCTATGCCTTAGTGTTGATATGCTTCTTCACAAAACCAAAATCCATTCCCCAATAGCTCCAACTTGCTCCCTCTAGTTCTCTTGACTGACTTAGGCCAGAATATGAAAGCAACAGAATAACATTACCCTCTCTTCAACCATGGGGATTAATCTTGATTTTATAGTATTTGAATGGATAGGGATGGTTGAGAAATTGGTGGGTGAGGTGGCTAGGAGATCCTACACGGATGGATCTCAAGCCCAACTGGCCCTAGTGATCAAGGATAAGGGTGCCATGACGCCTTCTTTTGAGAAGCTTCGTGAGAACCTCTGTTTTTCACTTTTTACCAAGGGCACCACTTCTTGTTCACCATGACAGAGTGGTTTTAGGCAGAACTGTGCATTGATCAAAGGGTAAAGATAGGACCACTGCTTAATACCAACATATCACATGCGGTGCTAAAGAAGGTACCTCTTTTTTACTAAAGGGTAGAAGCAGTGCTAGATTTTCATATACAAATTTGATTTCTAGACCAATGTTCTTACTTCACAATTTGGGATTGAGGGAAACAATAAAGTTTGGGATCTCATCACATGCTGATGATGAGCTTTAGGTATAACACAGGGCATAGGACCATATACATCAGAATGAATTAATTCCAACATACATTTACTCTTTGTTTCAAGTTTTGGAAAGGGATTCTTGATGTTATTTCCTCTTACAAATCCTTTGCAAGTTCCCTCATGATCAATCTTCAAATATGGTAACCCTGTTACCACCTTTCCCAGATAGGGCAGTACTTTGTAGTTGATTTGAGCAAGCCTCCTATGGCATAGTTCACTTGAGCTAGTAGTCTCATGGAAAAGGGATGTCTATGGATGTCATTTGAGTTTGTATAGTCCTCCTTCTTATTCACCAATGACCACAACATCTTCAAGTGTCTTTCCTTTGGACCACACAAGTTCTTTTCCATCTATAAAAACAACTCTATATCCTTTATTATATAGATCTGAGATGGAAAGTAAGTTCTTTTTCAAACCTGGTACATACAATACTTCCTTCATCTTTATGGAAGTCCCAGATTCAATCTTGTAGCTTGATTCACCCATACGTTTGATGGGATATTAATAGTCATCTCCTAATGACACTTTCTGAGGAGAGCTCTTTTCTTCAAGTCTTGACAGAGTTTACTTCTTCCCTATCATGTTCTTTGAAGCAACACCATCAAAAGCCATGTATATTCTCCAGGTGTTACAAAACTAGCGAGTGCAGAGAATAGTACATATTCTTCTTTTGTCAGTCTCTTTCGAGGTATTTCTTCTTCTTCATCCTCATATTCAGCTAGATGGGCATGATGTCTTGTGTTGTTGTTCTTCTTTGGTGATGGACACTCTTTGGAAAGGTGTCCTATATTATGATATTTGTAGCATTGATTCTTTGAGTAATATTTCTTCTCATTTACTCTTTTATTTTTAAACTTCTTCTTTGAAGGTTTATGAATACCTTTCTTGAAGTTTGATTGTTTTATTCCTTTAGTATGGATGGCTAGATCCCAGTCATCTTCTATGAGTAAAGTTTCTTTGTTAGCTACTCTAGCTTCTTCTTGAATGAAATCTTCCCATGCTATGTCAAATTTCATACTTTCGTTTCTGGCACATAGAGTCTATATGAATGAGTCCCAAGGTCTAGTGAGACCATTGAGAGAATTCATAACTATTTCATCCTCATCAAGGCCCAAGGGTGTCTCCAATAGAACTTAGTTGTTCCCTGAACTGGGAAACCATTGTGAAGTAATATTGAATTGATTCTCCTTTACTCATCTTGGTGCCCTTCAGTTGATCTCTTCATCTTTATGTTGATGTTCCTTCCCTCATACATTATGGAAAGTGCACCATACATTTGCTTTGGTGTCTTATTAGATGAAACTTGAGGTATCAAGTGATATTGGATAGAATCAACAATAATCCTCATTGCCTTAATTAGGTATTGTTCCTTTTTCTCCTTATCTTCATATTCTTTTGGTTCTACAACTTCATCCTTGATGTACTTCTTAAGGCCATTCTCTTTTAGAATGAGACCAATCCTATACTTCCATGCTAGGAAGTTTTCTATGCCTTCCAGCTTATCCTCAATCTTAGTGCTTGGGGACATCTTGTTCATGAGGACACTAAAAATTAAAATTTATCAAAATGAAAAGCCGACCTTACTAGGAAATGTGCTTAACTAAGGCAAGTTGGTTGGTCCAACTGATTTCTGGAGATCCCAATTATTCACCCTTCAAAACTTCCATCCAAGGTTGCAGCTTCTCTACAATTTGTCGGCCCCACTAAAATGTCTGGGATGAATTCACCTAGGAAGACTCGAAACTATATTTTATATTATTCATTGGGGTACTAATGACCCAACTTGCAATGGAGGATTTACCTCAGGAATCTATGATGACCAAATACAATAGTAACACCCGATGGAGGAATAATAACATCTCCCTTGGGGTAAAACAGTAAAATACATTTAGAATATCCTTTGAAATTACAATATTTCAACAGAGTCCAATGGTAAATATTTGGGAACATGCCACTCAATTTGGAACACATTTGGCCTCGGCTTCGATGCCCCTACAACATGAAGGTTCCATTGCTGGAGTCCAAAGGAAGTACAACATCATACAAAAACCTTAAATCATAAACCATGGAGAAATCAACACTCCAACCAAGAGCTAAATAAAACAAAATAAAAAAAATGTTAAAAACTTATAAATCCCAAGGATCGAAGAATCATGAAGAACCAGGACAAATATTGATAGATGTTATATTTGTTGCAAAGAAATATGAAAAATTTGGTACCATAATCAAACCACTATTTCATAGGTTTAAGGTTTAGGTTTCATGACAAGTTTGATTTTAGAGGCAACTTAAACTGAAATTTTGTTTTGTTTTGTGTCTTTTGTCTTGTAAATGTGTTTTTTATATGTTTATATACATATGTTATAATATAAAATTAATATATATATATATATATATATATATAATAGTATGTTAGTATACACACACACACACTAACTTACTATTATATATATAATAGTAAGTTAGTATATGTGTGTGTGTGTGTGTGGAACAACAAACAATTCAACAATCATTTAGATTCTTGTAGGTGTTGAATTCCATAGCCAAGGAACTGACTATGGCTAGGAAATATTAAGACATGGTGAACAACATGTGTCATATTCTAGTGGAATTGAATGGCATACAATCATCATAATAGTGGATGGTGGTGACACATAAATTCATGAAAATCAAGCTTACTGGTATCCTTAGATTGCAATTTAAACCAACACAAACCTCCTTCGAGACAATGAAATCACAAGTGGAGTGGTTGGTTGGCTTGGCAAAGGGATTTACGATGAAGATAGGTGAATGGTGTGGATAGGTAAACCTCACCATAGCACCTATGGATGAATTTGATCTTGTTTTTGGAAAAGAGTTCTTGCATATGGAATAAAAACACCCATTTCACATTTGGACAACCTGGTTTTATTTTTGAGTGAGAAACAAATCATGTTCCCAATGATAAGAAGGAATATTGGTGGATTTTCTCACATGATTTCCTTGAAATTGGTTTCAAAACCAACAACTACACCAACCTCTTTAGTTGTGCAAGGATCGATGACAATTTTCAAGAAAAAGAAAATCAAACAATAGTCTACATGGTGAATAACGTTGTAGGTTAATCGGTAGGAAATGCAAGGAATAACACCTAAAGAAATGATCTGTAGAAGACATATTTTCCAACTAGGAAGGAGATAGAATTCCTTATTATATGGTAGCAGAAGAAGAAATGGACAAGATTTGGGCACACCTAGATAAGAGAATCGACAAGCTTATATTGAGGCATACAAGTTGTTGGTTGAAGGTGATGGTGATATTGGATAAAATGTTTCCTTGTTGTTAATATACCTGCATGCAAAGTATTAACCAAATAGATCCAAAACACATTAGAAAGTATTACATTTTGGGTTATTCATGGGTGGTGGCATTGATATCCACTTACCTCCTATTATTTACAAGATAAAGCTATGAAGTAGCCCATTCAGAGGGAGTGGTAGAGAGGCCAAGGAAAGACAATAAGTTTAATTTCTTAAACAACTGAAGAGAATTCCAACAACACTTACTTGTGATGAATCAAACACCAAAAACCGAAGTAGCAGGGTGAGTAGTAGGATCACAACATTAGCATTCGACAGTAGGTAGAAGTTGTGGAGGAAACCGAGAAATGAGTTTAAGAAGCATGGCACATGTCATAATAGAAGTTAGGGAGTTCAATTCACATACTAGGAGTGGGATCAATTTCATGAAGAGACATAAACTCATGATCATGACCCAACCTATCCCGTCGTGATCCTTGGGGGTGAATCGATACAACAAGAATAATGAATGTGTATGGAGAAATGATTATCTAATGACATTGTCTTAGGGATGAGGATAGAATATTTTAGGTATGTGTAAGTCTAGACTTGAGTCAATGAGGAATAAAATGAGTTATTCATATTTTTGTAAGGAGGGCAATGAAGTTGAGTGGGAGAGGATGTAACATACTTTTCTTGTGGAAATAAATGACCCCTCGCTAACCTAACCATCGATAGTCTTGGGTGCATGGTAAGATGAAAAAATCAAGAGATGTATTGATGTATTTGGATACATCCACAAGTGCACAAGGAAGTCATGAGTAGTGATGGATCGATTAAGGGTGTGAATATTTTGACAGTGAGGCATGTGACCTATATTTTTTGGAAAGTAGGAAAAGGATTTTGAAAAGAGAGAACTGAAAATAGGTTTCAACAGTCAAGAAGAGGATTGAAGAGAGAAGTGTTTAACACGTGTAAAAGAGGAATAAATTCCATCGTGTCCATTTTCTTAGGTTGCATTCCTGATACACCCCAATATGAGAAAAATGGTTGCACACCACATCAAGAACATGTGGACTCCATTGAGAACAATACTTGGTGTTGATGTATATGTAACTTCAGAATGTATTCTTCTATGTATTGTAACCCGATGTTTATTCCAGGATGTTTCTATTATGTATTTGATTCATGTGGTCATGCCCCGATGTTTAGATCGGGAGGATTAATAATGTAATCAAGTCATGTCAAGTCATTAGGTAAGTCCCCACAGTCTCAGGGAACTTGGGTTATTATACACTAATTAAGGTGTAGGCTTGAGTAGTAATTATTAGGGTTGAGCCTACGTGTGAAATGGCAACTTAAGTGAACGGACTAATATAAATAGAGAGTGTGTGTCTCTCTATTTATCACTTGTGAATTACATCACTTGCTCTCTCAAGTGTGGCGCACCTTTGGAGAAGGAAATACTTTGGCTTGACAGAAGACAGAAGGCTGCTGTTGTGTTGGGAGGTCATCTTACTGTTTTGGGATCACATCTTGTGGTGATACTATCTTAGAGGAAGTTGAGGGGTTTTCTCCATTTATGGTTTCCCCTCCTAAAATATTTGTGTCTCTTTTCTCTTGTGATGTGCTTATGTGATTGCTGTTCTTGTTATTCTCTCAGTGAAAAGATATTAACATAATGCTAGCTTAAATTTTGAAAAACTAACATGGTATCAGAGCTAACCTGAGAAGAAGACATTGTGCAGCTACAGGAAGTAGGGATTCCTATTTTCTAGATCTTCCTCCACATATTTTCAGCAAAAGTATGCTAGGATGTCTCTCCATTGAAGGGTGCATCTTTCTGTCGATGCGGAATTCAATTTCAAGCATTTTCAGTTTCGATGTGGAAATTAGGGCTTTCTACAGAAGAGGAATTTTTGAGTGAGACCAGCATAGGATTGTTCTACTCATAAAAACCGAAGTTTAGAGACCTGGATCAAGAAATTTGGTTGGGTGAAACTCTGGGAAAGTCAAACCCTAGTTTGACCCCAAGCTAGAGAAACCCTAAATGCTAAAACTGCTAAGTTTTGGTACAGTCGCTATATTCTGCGTTTGGTAAAGTCTCAGAAGCTGAAAATTGTAGGGGCCGAAGATAAAGTCATGATGAATCTTGTTTCCAAAAATAAGACTCATATTCTCTGTATTCCAGGAGATATGATCTCTCCAAGTTAGGGTACCAGCCTCTTCCAGAATTCATCCCTAAACAGGACATCTGGGGAGATCTGCAATATCTTGGGCTACAGAGGTCCAAATGGAATTCCTGAAGATGTTCCAGAAATGGCATGGACTTTAATTTCTGTGGTCCGAATATCAGACTCAGAAGATGAACCAGTGACACGTGGAAGGCCGTACAACTTCATTGTTTTGAACAGTTTTGTAACATGTCACCTTGGGAAAAGGATCATAAATCCCAAATGGTGAAACTAATTCTGATGAAAACTATGGTTTTGGATCAGGGACATGTGAGGTTACCTCAGTGCGAAATTTCAGACATAGAGGATCATTAATTATGGAGATATCATAGAAACAGTAACAGGCATTTCTGCAGAAGAAATCAAAAAATTAGGGCTTCCTGTTCCGGGAGCTTCCCTCCACTTGTTTTCAGAAAAGGAGTACATTGGACAGCTCTATTTGAAGAGATCTATCTGTTTGTCCAATCAGATATGAAAGATTCCAAGTTTTGAAAATTAGGGTTTCTGTGACAAACCCTAGATCAGCGAACTCCGGGACAAGGACAGACATCTCAAATCGGTAAGATCTAATCCTTTGCTATTTCCATTTGAGGTTCTCATTTCAATATGATATATCAGATCAGCTTGGTGACAAGCTTTGGGAAGTTGACAACTTCCAAGCATGGAAGTATATGATCTCTCTGAAGAAAATGGATTGGACACCTACATGAGTATAGAGGTTCTAGTTTCAGAGGGATATGAGGTTAGAAGCCTTTCACAAGAAGGACTTGGTCAAGGCCAAAGAAGACATCATGCTCATGCTGCAGAGGATGATGAACCATCCAGAAAGAGATCCAGATATGAAAGTGAATATTCTTCAAGTGATGATGAATATGTTCTAATATCAGCTCTCATAGGTAACATTACTCATGGAAGTGATGATTGTCTTATAGACAGTGGGGCTTCCAAACATATGACAGGATTCAAGGAATCCTTTGTAAGACTCTCAGAACATGAATCACCTCACAAGGTGAAACTAGGAGATGACTACCAATATCCAATAAAAGGTAGTGGGGAATCTTCATACAAGCTAGACTCTGGTAAGTCTCTAACAATGAAAGAAGTATTGTTTGTTCCAGGACTCAAGAAGAACCTTCTCTCCATTGATACAAAAGGAATGCGGGTTGCATTCATAGATGGTTAAGTCATCATGTGGCCAAAAGAAAAGACTATCGATGGTGCGGTAGTGATTGGAGAACAAGAAGGAGGCTTGTACAAATTGAAGGGCCATCCAAGAACAAGCCTTGATCCATGACATAGTAGAGCCAAATGATCTTTGGCATAGAAGGCTTGCACATGTGCATTACAGAGCACTACCTAGTGCAAGCAAAGTTGTTGAAGGTCTTTTTGAATTTCAAGCTATTTGAAGGAAAGAACAAAATCAGAATATGACCTAAAGAAACTAGTTGAAGAATGTGAAGATCCAGAATGCAGAGACCATGCAGTCATAAGAGTCTCTCAAATCAATAACAACTTGAAGCAGAAGTGGTGATGGCCACCTTGAATGGCCTCCCAGGATCGTGGAATTCATTTATTCAAGGAATGTGTTCCAGAAGGAAGTGATTACATTTCAACAGACTTCAAGAAGAAGAAGAAGCTTGATTCATAAGAAGAGAAGGGGAGATGGAAGAAACTGAAGATCAAGCTCTCATCATCCAAAGAAGATCCCTCAAGCAATGAGGAATATGAAGATCTCAACTCTTGAAGAACTTCTTATCCACCTCAGCATTAGGATAAGAAACGATGCTATCATGAATGAAGAAGACGATGAAGCTGAAGACTCAAGAAAGAGTATACCAATGAAACAAATGAAGATAAGTATTCAATTGTCATTTCATGATATTGTTTTGTTATGCATTTGTTTATATTCAGTTATTATATTATGCATGATAGGATGTTTGAATTAATGACAATATACTACTAATATGCATATGGGTAAGTAGCTCATGGTGCTATACAAATTCTCCATTGCTACTTATCTAGAATGAAAACTTTTTGCTGACATATTGGATTAGTGCACAATCCCAATGTTGTCCTGGTAGAGATGGAAGGCATCTAGAAAGTTTCAGTGAGATATGGATGAATGTTGTATTGGCTAAAGTAGTTGCATGATCATATATTAATGCATAAGTATTTGCCAGTATGAATATTCCTTATGAAATGTTTCTAACCATATAAATGCATTTGACTTGTAGGAAATATTGCATACATAATCGCCTACAAGAAAAGAAGAATGAAGACTTGTTCCGAAGAACAAGTGACGACATTTCAAAATGAAGAATAATATGACGAGTGCAGTGACATCATTGATGCAGAACCTTCTAGCCTCCAAGAAGAAAGGGAAGACCAGTTCAAGAAGAATGATGTTAGGGAACTGTATCGATACATGAAGAGAAGTTCGTAGTTCCATCATGCAGTAGATGGAAACATCGTGGGATACAAAGCAAGATTCGTAGCATGAGGCTTCTCACGAAAGGAAGGCCTAGACTATGAAGAGACATTTGCAGCCAGTGAGAGTTGAAACACATACATGATGAGCCTGATGAAGATCTTAACCTTTGCTACAAGGTTGAAGATGTAAGTCTATACACTAGATGATCACATAGAAGATTAGTAGCATAGGAAGCTACTTGTCACTCCGGTACAGAATGTTTTCAGTGCATAGAGCATTGAAGACAGAGGGAGTATGATGCTTTGCTTCAGAGGGAGTGACTATAGAATATCTTGAGGTTCGACATGGTACAACAGGATGGGCATATTACTGATGACTCTAGGCTTTACTGAGAGTAAAGTGGATTCCAACCTTTGCTTCAAGATTGAAGGAAGAATACCAGTGATGTTCCTGTTATGTGTCGATGCACTATTGTTATAGGCATGGAGGTGTGGCAGAGTGCAGATGGAATATTCCTTGGACAAGGGAAGTATGCAGTAGAGATATTGAAGAGGTTCAGGATGATGAACTGCATGACCACACCTATGGCATCAAACATGAAGCTATTAAGTGATGCTTCATCAGAGATGATTGATGCTACGATGTATTGTCAAATGATTGGGTCATTGATGTACTTGACGAACATGAGACTAGACATTTGCTTTGCTGTGAACACCTTGAGCCAGTACTTGACAGATCCGAGGAGTGTTCACTTGATTGCTGCAAAGCATATTCTGAGGTACCTGAAGGGTACAATTGATTATGGGCTCAAGTACGATGCGAATCAGAAGATTAACCTAGAGGGTTATGTTGATTCAGATTGGGAAGGCAGTGCCATCGACAGGAAGAGTACTTCAGGATGTTGCTTCAGTATGGGATCAGGTGTGATCTCTTGGTTTAGCAGGAAGCAATCCTGTGTGGCACTGAGTACAGCTGAAGCAGAGTATGTCGCAGCTTGTTCAGCCAGTTGTGAGGCAGTATGGCTGCGGAAGCTACTGTCTGATATATTTGATCTCCAGTTGGATGCTACCTGTATACATTGTGACAACCAGAGTTGCGTGAAGTTGTCAGAGAATCTAGTGTTCCATGATAGGTCGAAGCATATTGAGATCAAATATCACTATATCAGGGATATGGTGCAGAAAGGAGCAGTGAAGCTCCTGTATGTTGCGACAGAGGAATATATAGTTGATGTATTGACGAAGCCATTGGCTAGGCTGAAGTTTGAGTACTTCAGAGAGAGACTTGGTGTTCTCCAGATCGAGGCTTCCTCCCAGAGACAGTGATGAGACCCATAGCCATTCTGACATGGTGAGAGGATTGGTTCCTTCCATGGTTAGATGTAAGGGCTGAGCCATTTTGTTTATGGCTAAAGGATTTAGTTCCTTCCATGTCAGATGTAAGTGCAAAAATCTCTCCTCATTGTGGGTGAGAGTCTTCCATCATTGTGGCGGAGGGGGCTCCTGCCTGGATGGGGTTGTGCCATTCTGACGGGCAGGGCAAATGTAAGGGGAGGGCCATTTTGTTCATGGCTAAAGGATTTAGTTCCTTCCATGTCAGATGTAAGTGCAAAAATCTCTCCTCATTGTGGGTGAGAGTCTTCCATCATTGTGGTGGAGGTGGCTCCTGCGTGGATGGGATTGTGCCATTCTGACGAGCAGGTCAGATGTAAGGGCAGTGCCATTCTGTTCATGGCTAAAGGATTTAGTTCCTTCCATGTCATATGTAAGTGCAGAAATATCTCCTCATTGTGGGTGAGAGTCTTCCATCATTGTGGTGGAGGTGGCTCCTGCCTGGATGGGATTGTGCCATTCTGACGAGCAGGTCAGATGTAAGGGTAGTGCCATTCTGTTCATGGCTAAAGGATTTAGTTCCTTCCATGTCAGATGTAAGTGCAGAAATCTCTCCTCATTGTGGGTGAGAGTCTTCCATCATTGTGGCGGAGGTGGATCCTACCTGGATGGGATTGTGCCATTCCGACATGGTGAGAGGATTGGTTCCTTCCATGGTCGGATGTAAGGGTAGTGACATGGTGATAGGATTAGGTTCCTTCCATGGTCTGGATGCCACATCTGGTATGAAAAAGGACCAGCTCTGTGATGCCACATCTGGTATGAAAAAGGACCAGCCCTGTGATGCCTCATCTAGTATGAAAAAGGACTAGCTCTGGGAAGACACATCTAGTATGAAAAAGGACTAGCTCTGTGAGGATGCCACATCTGGTATGAAAAAGGACCAGCTCTATGACGTCACATTTGTTATGAAAAAGGACCAGCCCTGTGATGCCTCATCTAGTATGAAAAAGGACTAGCCCTGGGAAGACACATCTAGTATGAAAAAGGACTAGCTCTGTGTGGATGCCACATCCAGCATGAAAAAGGGCTGGCTCTGTGAAGACTCATCTAGTATGAAAAAGGACTAGCTCTGGGAAGACACATCTAGTATGAAAAAGGACTAGCTCTGTGTGGATGCCACATCCAGCATGAAAAAGGGCTGGCTCTGTGAAGACTCATCTAGTGTGAAAAAGGACTAGCTCTGAGTAGATGGTACATCCAGCATGAAAAAGGGTTGGCTCTGTAGAACTTCCTATGACGAGATAGTATACACATGATGATGACCAGTGGAGATCCAGATCGAGCTATGATCCAGATCCAGTTATGATGACTTTGAGAGATCCAGATCGAGTGATGATCTAGATCCAGTAGTGGTGATCCAGATTGAGTGATGATCCAGATCCAGTCCAGTGATGTTGATCCAGATCGAGTGATGATCTAGATCCAGTGTTGCCATTTTATGATGATCCAGATCGAGAGATGATCTAGACCCAGATGACTTGAAGACGAAGATGACTTGAAGATGAATATGACTCGAAGATGAATATGATCCAGTTGATACAGAGAAGAAGACCAGTGTTGAAAAATTGTGTTCAAAGAATACCTTCCTAGTTAAGAGGGAGTGTTGATGTATATGTAACTTCAGAATGTATTCTTCTATGTATTGTAACCCGATGTTTATTCCGGGATGTTTCTATTATGTATTTGAGTCATGTGGTCATGCCCCGATGTTTCGATTGGGAGGATTAATAATGTAATCAAGTCATGTCAAGTCATTAGGTAAGTCCCCATAGTCTTGTGGCACTTGGGTTATTATACACTAATTAAGGTGTAGGCTTGAGTAGTAATTATTAGGGTTGAGCCTACGTGTGAAATGGAAACTTAAGTGAACGGACTAATATAAATAGAGAGTGTGTGTCTCTCTATTTATCACTTGTGAATTACATCACTTGCTCTCTCAAGTGTGGCGCACCTTTGGAGAAGGAAATACTTTGGCTTGACAGAAGACAGAAGGTTGCTGTTGTGTTGGGAGGTCATCTTACTGTTTTGGGATCACATCTTGTGGTGATACTATCTTAGAGAAAGTTGAGGGGTTTTCTCCATTTATGGTTTCCCCTCCTAAAATCTTTGTGTCTCTTGTCTCTTGTGATGTGCTTATGTGATTGTTGTGCTTGTTATTCTCTCAGTGAAAAGATCTTAACATAATGTTATCTTAAATGTTGAAAAACTAACACTTGGGTTCATGGAAACAAGGGCTTAGGTGCGTGTCAAAGAATGGGAAGGATAGGTATCAAATGGAGAACTCAATGAAGGTGCATCCAAGAGAAGGAATCAGCATAATTTCCCGATATGGAAACAAGGGTCAACAAAACTATGAAATAGGTCCTCCATGGGTATAACTTTATAAATTCCCAATTTCCTTATGGTTTTCAAATGATGCGTCACTTAGAATATGTGTTGGCCAAGAAGGCTTGGGTTCCCACTTATGAAGAATAATGAATCTACTACTCAAATATATATGTTTGGTAGACAAGTAGACACCAAATTAATCAAGGAACCAAGAAGAGACCAATACATACCAACCAAACCACCAAATACCTAAGGAAAAGAGTTATATGGTTGGAGGTGTTACGGAGAAAACTTCCTATGGCTTGGGGTGTACCACAACAGATAGAGAAACCATAGAAATCAATCCCTTCCCAGTATGAAAGAGAAATACAACATCTAACACTAAATAATCTCGACACATACCTTATTCTGGACGGTTGTAGTAGATCCCTGTCGAGATTTTCCAATCCCGCTTGCTTTAGCAATTTACTCTCAACAACAGTAAACAAGGAAAGCATGCTATATGATATAGTGTTAGGCCTACTCTAGCATATATAATCAATGATACATAATCATTTAAACACATCCATGGATTCAATATTCATTTAAATGCACATCATTGGACAGGAAAAGATATTTCTACTAAATAAATCATAGATTACATAAGTGACAACCTCTGTCGGCATGTCTGCGAACCAGAGAAATTGAGTCATCCACCTAGGCCTCCACCACGACAATCCTCCATCTCTCGATAGCAAGCTCACAAAAAAAGGCAAGCTTGGGAAGAACACAAAGTGCTCCAAGGGACAAAGGGATGCAGACTCAAGTACAAGCAAGCTACGACAACAATGGACTATAGTTTTCTTGCTCTTCAATTCCTCTTTTTCAATATATTTGTTATAGCTGATTTTACCACACATGGTGAATCACACTTTTATGGCCTTCCCTATCCCTTTGCAGACTCTTTAGACCCCATGGACCACTTTTGTACCTTTGATGTTCCCAAGATCATCCCTAAAAACATGCTAAAATTGCCATACGCTACTTTTAGTCCCTTTCTCGCATATATATACGGATTTGACCCTTAAACCCTCATACATCAGGATGTGTGCAAAATGCCAAATTCTTTTGGAGTTTTCCTTGATGTGGATCCAACTCACTTGTTTCCTGGCCTTCCATATGCCTTGAGATCGCTTGGATTCGACACTTTATTACCCCATTGAAGAGCTATATAAGGAACCCTTTGGATACATTGAAGGCATGAGGAATTGATAGCAAGAAAACTATAGTCCATTGTTGTTGGATCTTATACTTGAGTATGCATCCCTTTGTCCCTTGGAGCACTTTTGTGTTCTTCCCAAGCTTTCCTTTTTCTTGTGAGCTTGCTATCAAGAGATGGAGGATTGAAGTGGTGGAGGTCCAAGTGGGGGACTCAGTTTCTCCGATTAGCAGACGTGCCGACAGAGATTGTCACTCTTGTAATCTATGTTTTATATTAATAGAAATATCTTTTCCTGTCTAATAATATGTGTTTAAATGAGTATTTTATCCATGGATGCTTTTAAATGCCTATATGTTATTGATTATATATGCTAGAGTAGGTCTAACACAAATATATATAGCATGATTTTCTTCTTTATTGATTGTTGAGGAAGCAATTTATCAATACAAGCTGGAGTTGGAAAGCTTAGCCACGGATCTACATCAACCATTTGGAATAAGGTACGAATCGAGATCCTTTAGTGTTAGATATTTGGTTTCTCTTGCATATTGGAAAGGATTGATTTCTGGAGTCAAGCTGTCTATTATGGTACCCCAATCCATAGGAATTTCTCTCCATAATAGAATTGGTGACTCCGCTGGGGAGTTCCTAGTAGTTGTCCTTTGGGGGTTTTTATCGGCATTCAATGCTCTTGAATTGCTCTTATTTCTCTGTTTCTGAGTCGGTTCTGGGGGCATGTTTTCCTAGTAGTGTCTGATTGGTTTGAATTTTGTCTCAGCTTATCTGTTTGCCTTCTTTTTTATACATTTTTCTTCCTGTACACGAGTTTTTAACTCACAGTCGCGTGTACACGCGTTTTTGACTGCTATAGCTGTGTACATATGCGGGTTTTCTGCGAACATTCGCATATGCCCTGAGTTTTGCCTTTTAGGGGAAGATTGATTGTTGTTGGGTGAATTTTGATGATTGATGAGTCTCCTTTGATACTACTAGAGTCTATATACACCTCTGTTTTTTACCAGAGACACCTTTTTTAGGGTAATTTTTTTTTTTTAAGAATGTTCTTGTCATTGCATTTTTTGATTTTTTGTTTTGGGATTAGTACATTAGGTCTCTTTTATCTTAGTACTTTGCGTGAGTGTTGTTTTATTGTGCTTGTAGAGTCTTGGGGTGGTAGAGTCGTTCTTTTGCTTTAGTATCTCATTTTTATTCAAAAAATCCAAAAATATTTGCTTCTTTGCATCATTATGCATTGCAGTTTGTACTTTGCATGGTACTTGCAATAGGTTTTATTATGGAAGTATTAGTCAGGCTTTCATATAGGAATGATTGCATTTGTCATTTGAAGAGAAATTTTGTATTTCACATAGTAGCATGCCCTGTTTTTCATTTGACACAATGCATTTGCATTGATTGTTAGGTATGCATTTTGCTTCATGTTGCATCATAACACCATTGGTTGCACAGTCATCTACCTTTTTTGAGTAATAAATCTAAATAAAATCAATGCTTAATTAAAATGGATTACACTACTTTTTTTGATAGGGTACACCAACAAGATTAGGTTTTAGGGTCTTGGAATAGTTCATTGTGAGTAAATTCTCCAAGACCACTAAACAACAACATGTATGTGTCTGTCCAAGTGAGAGTGTGAAATTCCTTGGTATAATTAGTGTTTCTCAGGATCCTCCTCTTACAAGGGAGTTAAGCACGAGGTTGTGTGAGCGGTTATTGATTGGGATGAACCCTAGTCATAACTGAGTAGCACCAGAGATATTTTCAATATTGTATTTGTATATGGGGGCTCGTTCGAGAGTTTTGGGCTTTTCTACCCTACCCATACAATCAATCCCACCTGCGACTATCCGCCTGAGCATTGATTATATTGAGGTGACCTTAGTTGCCTTACCTAGGTTATTGAGGGGGTGATTTGCAGGGGTTATTCTATAGGTGTCCTGCCAGGTTGGAGTTGAACAACATAGTCACTATATGCGTTGAAGCTGAGGGCCACAATAATTGGTTACGAACCTTTGCTTGTTGTGTGTGGGAGTCTCTATCCTCTCCTAGGCAAGACATACCTGCTTCATTCGGGAGCTCACATATCCTACCCTTATTTTCTTGTGATTGGATTTAGATTATATTGGTGTATGCTCTGTGCATGTTAGCTTGGTTAGGGTTTGTGTAATTAGAGATTCTTTTTATTTCTTTGAGTCATTGTGGATTTGGGTGCGACACCTCGCCATTCTTGTCATTTAGCAGGACTTCTGCCTTCTGCATCTCCTATTCCTTTGGGAGAGAGAAAAAGATAGTCCAGGTAGACTACTTTGCACATTTATTCACACACGATGGGAGATCATGAAGATGAAAATTTTGAGCTACCTTCTTCACTTCATGAGGTTGAAGAAGAAGAGCCTACTCCTACATATGATCCTTCACCTGATATACCTACACACTCTAGGTATGATCCCTCATTCACGGGTCACCTGTCACATACCCCAATTTTGTAAAATAATGTTATTTGTTTTAATTTGATTCCTAAGAAATTACGTTAAATTTAATGCTAAGTAGAAACTGATGACTCAGCAGAGTCAAAAGATGTGGAAGGTAATTCTGAATATTTTATTTTTAATAAATAAAAAGTGGAGACAACAGCTTAGGAGAGCTGTTAATAAGAGTGTTACTGGTCAAACTGGTGGAAGGAACTAGGTGGAGAGAAAAATACAAGTGGCAGCATCCTCAAACACTTCCTATGTTGCAGGTGGCAACTTCCCTACATTTGGGGTCATGATCCCCCAAGAAAGTGGGATCAGAGCAGGTGGCTCAATTAATGACAACTAACCCAAAAAGACCTAGGAAATCTTTTAAAAGTACCCAATGTAGAGAGCTGAGGCTGCTCAGATATTTTCCAGGAGAAGAATCATTCAGGTGGAATGCACTTCAAGGAATTCATTGGGAAAAAAGGTAAAATTGTAAGGAAGGTGTTTGATGGATGAACTGCAGTAACTTGATCTGATACAGCTTTCTAGCTGAGAGATTTGACTGACAAGTTCAGGACTGGTATTGAGTCTTAGGACTAGTACTTGATTATTTGATGCACCTAGTTCCAGCCAAGGAGACCAGAGCAAGCTCGGGGGTCCTGAGGAGTCCCTGTTTGAGCGCTCTCCAGGAGATGGTAGGGAGGAAAGGCCTTCCATTGCTGTTGTCGAACAAGCTTTAAGAATAGGTTCTGCTATTTATTAATTTCTGTGTTATTATTTGTGTGTGATTGAATGATGCAGTTGCAGTTTATAGTGTAAAAACTTAGAGAATAGAATATCTTAGCTTGTTTAGTAATGAATTTATTCTTAATGAGAAACAAATCCTACCTGTGTTTTTCCCCATCTGGAGTAATCCAGATCGTACTCTAGCACAGGTGGTGTATATAAATGAATATTGTATGATGTTAATTTAAAATAAGATGTTAGATTGATTAAGAGAATGTTTACTTTTATTTGTTATCAGAAGAAATAGTATTCTGTGCATGGAGTAGGGTTAGGATTAGACCTAGACTATGAATGTCGGATTTTAGTAAGGAAAAAGAAGCTATATCATTTTATTAACAGAAGTATGTTTTGATAGATAAACAGTTCTCTATACAGCATTCATTTCAGAATCTTATTATTTATTTTGAAAGCAAAAGAAAAGAATATAATAGTTAAAATATGTAGTGTTAGGTTAAATTAGAATGCCTTTCAACTCTACAAATTATTTCTTTCCTGTATAGGATAAATAACTATTGTATTACAACAATCAAACTATGAGTGAGGATAGATAAACTTAGATTTATTTCTAAAGCTAAAACTAATTGGTTTAAGATTTTAATTACGCTGTAATGTAAATACCTTGTTCATTTCATTTTATCTAACTGAACTTAAACAAGTTATACAGCTACTAACTTGTTTCTTTTATAACTTAAAACAAACACTACAATACAGTTCATAGGAAAGAATATAGATATTTTGTTATTCTTTTATTTTATAAATACTATTATTGTAATATAAAGAGGGTAACATAAGAAATAAACAATAGAATACTATCTCTCTATACACCTATAAATAAACTAAATATAAAGATATCATATATAATTATAGGAGCAATATTACTTACAGGTAAGATAATATTCTTATTTCATTATAATGAAATAACAAGTAAATATGAATTATGTACTTTAAAAGATGTAACTATCAGTTACATAAGTACGACTATAAAAACATCAAATTTCTTATATTCTGAAAGATACAGTTATAAAACAATATTTAAAATTTATTTAGAATTGAAGTAAATCAAAGCAAGATAATATAAAAACAATATACAGTTATCCTAATAATTTACAAAGTAAACTTAAATACAAATAACTTGCAGAAATGAAATTTACAGAACATAGACATGCTCGAATCACCGAGCTTAAATAATAAGTTATGCAATATAATTAATAACCAAATAATTTCTGGTATTTATTTGTAAATAAAAGATAATTTAAAGAAACGATAAATATATTTTCTTCATATCGTTGAGTTAGGGTAAAACCCTACTATTTCAAAATATACAACAGAGGTGTAAAACCAAAGAGTTTAAACTCTTCTAATGCCTTTCAACTTCAAACAAAATTCACAGAGTGAGGATTTAACAACCTTTCTTTCATTTACATATATATACACAGTAACAAGAAAAAAAACCAAAATTTACAGTCACGGCCTAAGCCGGAAAACCCCGCATAAAGCAAGGGTTTTAACATCAATTAAAAACAGCAAATCAAGTACCCAGGTAAACCAAAACCACAAGGGTTTTGCAGGACACGACGACCAATCAAAAAATGACCCATAAGGGACCGGACAAGGAAGAACAACCATGGGGTATCCAAGGTATACGCGTGAGCAAGCCATTGCCACAGCCTTGCACCAACCACGTAGAGGGACAGGTCGATACCTGTGAACAACAAAGAACGATAATGTAAATAACTTGCATCAAAATAAACAATTGTGTACTAAAAACAAATCTGCAAAGATAATGAAGATGATAATAGTAAATCTTACCTAGAATTTCACTGAAACGCGACCACCCACAAGCAGTAGGGCAACCACCAAAGCGAGGAGGATTAAACCCTTCATCGGCTGCAAGAGAGAAAGAGATTACAACACAGTATCGGCCAAAGGTAATAGATAGAGTTAAAGCCACCGGCCAAGCAAGTATGGAAGTTGGTGCTGCAATGGTTTTTCAACCAAAAACACAGTATACTGTGAAACCCTATGACCCAGCAAATCTCAAGCCATGAAGCCACGACTCCCACTACCGAGCCAAAGAGGTAAAGGACTTTACAGACTGACAGACCTGAACTGAGCAAGCAGTGGAAGTTAAAACCCTGGAGGACAAATAACCCAGCCCAAGCAGCAATAACGTTGTTTACAATTCTCTTCTCACGGACGTGCAGGGTGAGTCCACAACTTGCAGGAAACAAGGAAGCAAACCAGAAGACTACCAGTGATGACTTGCAGGGTGACAATGCAGACAAGAACAAAGTAGCAGAGCAGCTGGAGGCCTGAAGGCAATGGAGGGAATGTCAAGCTAGGGTTCAATACTACCCTTTTAACCATTTAACACTTGGTTGTGATGTGTCCACGTACTCATTGAAATTATTTGCATGCAGTGGGTGAAATTGTATAGTCTCGGTGTGTTCTCGGCGTGTAATCAACAAACGAATTATAAACCCAATCACATGGAGATCCAAAGTTTCGGTAAGGATTGATACACCAAAGTCAACCTAGCCTGCACGCTGAAGTATAAACGATAGGACAATGGTATCATTATTAGGTTTTAAACTTGCCAAGGGCATAATCTATACTATGACCCATCACTTTTACAAATTGATAATCATACACTCAAATGATTAACCTATCCAAGGCGATGCCACATTTTATTTATAAAAGAAGTTTATAAAATTGAATTATAGCAAATACTCTTGTTGTAAGCAAGTATTTGTTTAATCAAGAGATTATGACATAGTGATGGTATAATAATATGCAACCTAGCACATCATACAAGCAAGGGATGCTTTTAATAAAAGATCATAAAACTTTAATTCAAGGTTAAACCATAGACTCTTCATGGGCACGGTCAAATCTATGACCCCTTTGTTTATACAAACATGGTATTCATCCATTTAAAACAACTATAACTCTAACCTAAATTTATACTCTTTGTTGTTATAAAGGAAATTCATAGAATCAATTTATGGTAAATATCCTTTTGCTAATGTTAACGTCATTTTCCTTTGGTGGTGTAATTTATTAAACTAGTAAGGTTTGCTTTTGAACATGTTAAGTCTTAAAATGTTAAGGGACTTGACATTTAAATTTTAATGATATCTTAACCATAATTGGATAATACTTTCCAAGAAAATCATGTGCAGAGGAATTTAATTCATCAACACTATGATAGTCTAATTGAAAGTAGTATGTATTGAGGATATAATTCCTTTAAAACTTCAAGATTTAGAAGAAGGATTATTAGTATAGAAAATTATTAACTTTTGCACGTTAGCTTCACATCGTAAAGAGTAACCAAAAATTTATTATGACGTAAAGGGGTTATGTTCACAATTTAAGATAGACCCTTAACGTTTTAACCCTGCCATCTTTAGTCTGCGTGTAAAGAAAGATTTAAGACGTTTACACACAACAACTATGGTAAAAACTAATAAACATCGAAGAAATTAGTACGTAAATAAAACTATAAATTACAACTAGAGAGAGAGAGCAACTGTCACCATTACTGATAGAACTGATTCTCGTTTTCATGGCATATTTAAAAAGAACAACGATTTAATGGTTTTTACCTGATAAAGCATTTGAAATTGAATAGCATTTATATTCTTTTACTGAACATATATATGTATGCGTAATGATTATTGACAAGCAGCACCAGATCTTTCTTACCTATAAATCTGTAAGAGCAGGTAAACTTTCTGCGTTAGCTCAAAAGCTAAGTAAGCCCAGAATATCATGACAGTTCCACCTTGTGGTCGCAAAGAAAAACAAGTCATTAAACTGAAAAATGATTATTCTATAAGTTAAACAAATCAAGTAGATAATTCAAAATATGAAATCATTAACATATAACTAATTAAAACAATTAGTTTACTACATTAATGAAGTTTATCTGTATTTACAAAATTTTAAAATTTTTCGAAAATTTTGGGGTTTTGACATCACCGGCATTGGTTTCTGGGTGATGAGACCCATAAAGAACCTACGAGCACTAGTTATGACATGTCTGGTATTCCTGCACATGATTTGGTACCGCATGCTAAGTCAGAGTTTGAACCTAACACTATGCCTGGGGGCATTCCTAGTCACTTCCATGTGGAGAGATTTGGGAACACGAGTCACATTGCACCCTCCATCCCGGTGGTAGAGGTCACATCATATGTTCATCCTAGACCTAGTGCTAGTAGTCCTATTCGGATAGCATAACCATGACAAGTGACTGTAGGGAATACCACTTACATAGTTTTACATGTCCCTTCGTCCTCTATTCCTAGTTCTTTGAATCCTATTCCTCCCCCACATTCACGTCGTCCTTCAGGTAAGAATGTTGCTACGAGTCATGTTCGTATCACTGCTACTTGTATAGTTGTGTCTCATAGTCAAGTACCTCCTATTGTTTTGGGAGGTCATATTCCTACTTCTTGAGGTCATATTCCTACTTTCGGAACGTCTATTCCTACCTATGGATTTTCTCATGGGACATCTCATGGGATTTCTTATAGACCATATTATGGATCGCAGTATGGATAGAGCTATTCACCTTATGGGTACTAGTATCAAAAACCCACTTACTCTCCAAATTATTGCTCTGTAGCCCCACAAAGTCAAGGTACACCACATTATGGTGCTTCCATGCCACCCTACACAGGTCAAACGGGAGGAGGGCACCATGGCCAAGGCCATGGTGGTTACGGTAATCAGTCTTATGTGAACCAAAAATATCAGAGAGTGTGGCATTGACCTGCTCAACCTAGGCTCCCTTTCCTCGCAACTCGAAATCTTCCTGACTTGTCGAGACTAACGAATGATCCTGTATCTCATGACCCAGCTTGGCCGGCTACCCCTAATAAGCTTCCCTCGGACATCCCCAAATTCGAGGGCAAACTAGGAGAATATCCAAGTGAACATGTTACTATATTTCACCTATGGTTCTCTTATAATTCCTTACATGAAGATTCAATCCATTTAAGGCTATTTCAACGCACCCTCATTGGGCCTGTTGCGAAATGGTACATATAGTTACCTAGGGGAGCATTCTCTTTGTTCAATGACCTAGCTATTACTTTTCTCAACCACTTCCAGCTACCAGTGCGTTACGACGTTGGTAAGGAACTCTTGTTGACATTTCAGCAAGATAAAGCCACGCATATCTTGGACCATATCCAAGAGTGGTGTAGATGGAAGAGATTGATTAAAGCCTTCATACCGCCTGAGTTTCTCCTCAACTGGTTCCTTAAGTCGTTACTACCTTATATAGTGAAGGATGTCTCTACATTTGAAGTTCAAAACAAGGAACAATACATTTTTAGGGGGCAGGAATTCGATTTGATTTATGCTCAATCCGGCTTGTTATATGAGATCATTCCTAATGCTTCGCATTCTAGTTTCGACCCTAAGGTCAAACCTAGACCACATGTCGATGGCATTGTTGGTTGTACAAGTACCAAACCTATGGATTTGGTTGTGAAATAGGTCAGTCAATTGTCTATCAACCAATCTACCTCAGGACAAGCCACGGCTTTGTCTCAACCCACCCAAACGGCGAGTGTTCTTTCGGCGCAATCGTTGGACCAGAAGGGTAACCGGCAACCCGAAAGGAATAAAAAGAAGGGTAAGAACAATTGTAAGGGTGGGAATAGGAATGAAAATGCCAATCCTAATGACAAGAACGCTCGAAATGCTGGGGGGGACAAGCAGTCTAAACGTAAGGTTAAGTTTCCTTGCAAGTTGTGTAAGGATGATCACCTCACTCACTGGTGCCCTCATATTGAAGAAGCCTCGAGGTTCAAAGAACAGGGCCCAGCTATGCTGACCAAACCTTTACCTCATAATAAAAACATGAACTCGAGGACCCATGATCAGTCTGGTCGGGATCAAGATCCACCGGAGGCTAGTGGTCATGGTTGCATCAACATGGTTCATGCTACTAATGTTGTGACTTGTGTGAAGGACTATGGTTCATCACAACATGACCTTGGAAAGGAACTTGCTCCACCAAGGAGTCCTTTGCGTATTGAAAACCTTGTGGATAAACCTGAAGTTGCACCTCTCATTCCTAAGGGAGTCCTTAAGTGTTTAGGGCACAATCCTAATGCCCGAGCTACCCGAAACTATTATGTTGCTGAGGATTTGGGACACACTCCTTGTGTGATGTCTGTGCTCGAAGTACTTCAGAGTTGTCCTTCGCAAAGGAAGGCTTTTCTCTCTACCCTTGGTGTTAACGATGATAATTCTTCCTCCATCATCAAATTTGAAACCGCAGGACTACAGCCTTGCTTTCCCTACTATGTGTCTCTCTTGATTCATGTAGAATGTCTTAACATGACCATCAAACACACTGTGATTGACGAAGGCGTTGCTGCTTTTATGATGTCTTTGGCATGTTGGAAGGGTTTGGGTTCCCCCAAGTTGTCTAAATCCAGTACCATGTTGACTGCTTTTGATGGTAGATCGTTTCGCCCACACAACATTATTCCTTCTTTTAAAGTCTATTTGGGAGGGAAGACTGTCGCGATAGAGGTCGAGGTGGTTGATGTGCCCCTTGACTACAATTTGTTGTTGGGTAGGAATTGGATGTACAGTATGTAAGCTGTAGCTTCTTCTCTATTTCAAGTTATATGCTTTCTGTTTAATGGGAATATAGTTACAATTGATCAAATGTCATTCAATAATCCATGTGTTACCGCATATTCGGGAGCTTCTATCCCGATTGTTGAGCACTCTCAGCCGACAACTGGGAGTGTGGGTGTTGGCATGTATCCATCCCTTATGGGAAGCTTTAGTTGTCCTGCACCTATTCTTATGATTGGGTCTAGTTCCAGTGAGGCTTCATCGCCAGTAAGATCGGTGTCTTTTCACACAACCCATATGGAAGATCCTTGGATTCTTCCTACACCAAGTCCTTCGAGTGAGCCCATCGAAACAGAGGTTCCATTACCTACAACTATGATAGCATATCAAGCTAATCTTGAATTTGTTGCAGAGCCTAGTCCTTCCTCTTCATAGACAAAGGAGGAGGACCCATATGTGCTTCCTGCATGGGTAGTTCAGTATTCTCACACACATGACTACCTTGATAGTGTTTTTCCTTCAGATGAAGCTATTATTGAGGCCATGTCTAGAGTTGAGCTGCCTTGGGAAGAGTTGCATCATAGATCTTACTTTCTTCCCAAGCTTGACCATTTGGAGTGTGAAGACTTTAGGGAGGCTCTTAATGAGAGAATTGGTAGTCCGATGGTCCCATTGAGCTCTCCTGGTCTGATGGCTAATGGAAACATGGAAAATATATCTCCTACCATTCCTATCAATATCTCTCGTGATCCTGGCAAGATTGAGAATGTCTATATTGGGGCAGAATGTTTCTATGCTGAGATTTAAGAGTATACTGAGCTGTTCAAAAAATTTCACAATGTATTTACTTGGTTATACGAGGAAATGCCAAGTATTGACCCTCACAATGTTGAACATGAGATTAAAACTTATCCCAATGCTAAGCCTATTCGACTACGCTTACATGCGGTGAATCCTAGGAAAGCACCCGTGATTAAGGCTGAGATAGAAAAACTATTGAATGTTGGTTTTATCTATCCCATTCCCTTGATGGAGTGGATTTCAAACCCCATTCCTGTGGATAAGAAGTAGGGAATGATCCGTATATGCACTGATTTCCATGACTTGAATCATGCCTATCCTAAGGACAATTTTTCCACACCATTTATTGATCAAATTCTGGATGAGTGTGCAGGAAGTGAGGTATTTTCCTTTATGGATGGCTTTTTTGGATACAATCAGATACATATTAAACCTGAGGACCAACATAAGACTGCATTTATTTTTCCTTGGGGTACCTTTGCATATCGAAATTTGCCTTTTGGCCTTAAAAATGTCGGAGCCACATTTTAGCGGGCTATGACCTTGATCTTTCATGATCTCAAATCGATTATTGAAGTCTTTTTGGATGACCTTGCTGCTCATTCTCGTATGAGAATGCATCATTCCAACCATTTGAGATTAGTGTTCAAAAGGTGCCGCCATTACTTGGTCATGTTAAATCCTCATAAGTGCATCTTTTACGTGAAGTCTAGTCACTTATTAGGGTTCATTTTCTCCAAGGAGGGTATAAGAGTTTACCCTTTAAAGGTTGAGGCAATACTTCAATTGTCTCCCTCGAGAAACATTAGACATCTTCAATGTTTGCAAGGCATGGAAAACTTCTTATGGAGATTCATCGTTAACTTTGCCAATTTGACTAGAGGCTTTATGCATCTTTTGAAGAAGGACACTACCTTTTGTTGGGATGAGCGAGCCCAGGAGTCCTTTGATGCACTTAAGAGAGCCTTAGCATCGGCCCCAGTTATTAGTCCACCCGAATATTGTTATGGAGAGAAATTCCTATGGCTTGGGGTACCACAACAGACAGCTTGACTCCAGAAATCAATCCTTTCCCAATATGCAATAGAAATTAAATGTCTAACACTAAAGGATCAGACCTCGTACCTTATTCTGGACGGTTGAAGTAGATCCCCGTTGAGCTTTCCAATATTAAGCTTGAATTGATCTATTACTTCCTCAACAACAAGTAAACAATACAAGAATTCTATATATCATGGTGTTAGATCTATTCTAGCATATATAATCAATAATGTACAATAATTTGACATAATCCCATGGATAAAATATACATTCAAACACACATTATTGGACAGGAAAAGATATTTCTATTAATATAAATCAGAGATTACAAGATACAACCTTTGACGGCACGTCTGTGAACCAGAGAAACCGAATCCCCCACTTGGGCCTCCACCACTTCAATCCTCCATCTCTTGATAGAAAGCTCACAAGCAAAATGAAAGATTGGGAAGAACACAAAAGTGCTCCAAGGGACAAAGCGATGCAGACTCAAGCATAAGTTCCGACAACAATGGACTATAGTTTCTTTTCTCTCAATTCTCTCTTATGCCTTCAATGTACCAAGGGGTTCCTTATATAGATTTTCAAAGGGGTACTGAAAGGTCGAATCCGAGCGATCTCAAGGCATAGGGAAGGCCAGGAGTCAAATGAGTCGGATCCATGTCAAGGAAAACTCCAAAAGGATTTGGATTATGCACACATCCCGATGTACGTGGTTTTAGTGGTCAAACCCACGTATATACATGCTTATAGGTTTAAAAGTCACGTATATCATTTTTCATATGTTTTTAGGGATGATCGAGGAAACATCAAAGGACAAAAAGTGGTCCATAGGGTCTAAGGAGTCTGCAGTGGGACAGGGGAAGGCCATACAAAGTGTGATTCACCTAGAGTGGTGAAATCCGCTATAACAGATGCCCCCTAATGTGTGAGGTCAGAGGGGTCATACGATGGCCGAAATACATTATAAGTCCATCCCAGAAGTAGAGTGATGAAGGATCCCAAATGGAAGACCAGCCACCCAATCTACAATAATACAACTCTGCATACAACTGCAAATACATATAGCAATCCCAAATACATAAGAGTACAATGGCCATGAATAGGCATGATACATGATATCACATATGTGGTCATCACCACGTACAATATACATAGATCAAAATCTCCATGATGAAGATATACAAAGGACCATGATCTCCAAAATGGTTGAAGATATATAATAGATCAAGATCTCCATAGTGGCTAGAAATATCTAACATATACTGGAATCAAGACACGAGAGATGAAATCTCATGAACACTGGCACGATCAAGGAGGTAGCATATAAGATATGCCACCATTCTGGAAAGTCTTCTACACAAACCGCTACGAGTACATGTCCTACTATGCGAATAGAGGTGTCGAGGTCGAACATAGTAGTCCATCGTCTGATTACTGGTCATTAATGTATACCGTTAACAGACACGAGATCACCCACCGATAATGAAAATGGGAATCAAGGTGCTAGAGTGAAAACTAACAAGTGTGAATAAATGTGTTGAGGTCGAACACTTGAAAGGGTCCATCGATCAGGGGACATTAATGTATTCCCAAGAAACTGTCAATGGCGAGAGAACCTGCCACTGATGACTGCAAGTCTCAAGGCACTCAAAATGACTCTAGACTCCAATCCCAGAATAAATGATCTGAATTCGATGGGATGAAATCCGCTGGAAGGAGGGAATTAAGGCATCCCCCATCATCCAACACGAGGTACTCAGCAAAGTTGTATAATCTGGAAGGACTCGATCATAAAGTGCATGAACCAATAACTGTATCGGGAATGGCCGACATGCAAAGTCAAGGTAACTGAGGAATGGTCGACTCAGGTTTCAACTTCCTTCGAACAAGAACATAATGGTGTATGGTGACTGAATGAAGGCAGCATAGACTCGATATACAAACTAGGACATCTCTGTGACATAGGAGGTATCAACAAAGGCTCCATAGGGACTGGAAGCTTAACCAGTCGATGGAGATAAACTCAGATAAATGAGTACAGCTCCTAAAGTCAAACTATAACCCAACCAATGGATGTGATATACAGTGCTCTGTTCAAAGGCGACACGACTTGACAGCTTCCAAAGATAACATCTTTCCTTGTCTGGCTTTTTGGTTTTTTGATTTTTTTAGACTTTTTCAATTATTTGAAAAGCTTGAAAAAAGAATAAACTAGCTTTATAGTTACAAACTAGGAGGAGACGAGTGTCACAAGGGAAAACAAACTAGTTCCAAGCAGTGGAACATACCTATGCTTAATGTAAGGATACATGTGTAGGATATCGACACTCGAGGGAAAATCCCCTCCCGATAAAAAGGGAATCAAGCTGCGAAAGATATTAAAAATGGCTCTACATGGCTAGATACGAGACAAGCTTGGGCTATATGGCTGAAACGCAATGTCAGGGGAGCTGGCATCAAGCTCAATAAGGCAGGAAAAGCTCATGATAATGCATTCACAACTTGACATGAGGGATTCCTGAGGGAAATAGGCCATCATAAGATCAAGAGGAGTATAAGGCTCTTGCAAAATGTCATGGAAATACTATACAATGGACTCCCGGACCTAAGAGAGGACTCACAGCATGGGTACCAAATGCAAAGGGGAGTTAACTAGGACACCCATGTATAGGAAAGCTCTACCATTCACATAGTACCACCTCTAACAGCAGCATGAAGGTTCAGTGATACCATGGAATGGGTTCGTACCTAAGGTTAAGATGGAATGGTCATAAGGCAATGCATAAGTGCAAGCGAATGTGAAATCCTAACCTATATGCCAGTTTAGACATGATACCTGAGATAGGCATGAACGGGTCGAAACCTCGGAGAGAGTGTACAAAAGGTGGACCCTACATGACAACCATATTAGTCCAAAACAACCCAAAATAGTCAATAAAGAATCCAAACTATAGGATATAGGGAGGAATGATCTTGACAACAACACCCAAAGGAAACAATGCGGTGAACGATGAGACATAAAAAGGAAACTAAGGTGTAGACCCAACGTTCACGAATACACTACCACCCCAATGAGGGTGACCACTGGTGTAAAGACCGAGCGAAGGGAAAAAATCCTCCACAAATGGAGTAGAGGATGGAAGAAGACCATTCCCAAATCTATGAGCATGGTAAGGGGCTGTGATGCCCCCAAGTCTGACACCAGGGTCCGTACTAGGACCAAGATGGGTGATAGGATACCAGGCATGCCAAAAATAAAAGGACCTGAACTCAAGAGAGCATAAATATACTCAAGTAACCACGATCCCAAAGGCCAACTAGCGCACAAAGAGCACACTCCTAAGAAAATCTACAACCAAAATACAAGCAAACCAACGGGAGGATATGTGAGCTCCCAAATGCAGTAGGTATGTCTTGCCTAGGAGAGGCTTGAAACTCCCATACACTACAAGCGGAGGTGCGTAGCCAATTATAGTGGCCCTTAGCTTCAATGCATATAGCGACTGTGCAGTCCGACCTCTACCTGGTCGGGACACCTGCAGAATAACCCCTGTAAAGTACCCCCTCGATAACCTAGGTAAGGCAACTAAGGTCACCTCAATATAATCAATGCTCAGGTGGATAGTCACAGGCAGGATTGACCATATGGGCATGGTAGAAAATCTCGAAACTCTCGAAAGAGCCCCTAGATACGAATACAATCCTGGAAATATCTCCGGTGCTACTCAGTTATGACTAGGGGTCATCCCAATCAATAACCGCTCACACTGCCTCGTGCTTAACTCCCTTTTGAGAGGAGGATCCTGAGAAACACTGGTTATACCAAGGATTTCACACACTCACCTGGACAGACACATACATGTTGTTGTTTAGTGATCTTGGAGAATTGACTTACAATGAAATATTCCAAGATCCTAAAACCTAAGCTTGTTGGTGCACCCTAGAAAAGAAAAGAGTGTTGTTCATTTTAATTTAGCGTTGATTTTAATTGGCTGTAATTACTCAAAGGGAAATGGCCGTGCAACTAGTGAAGTTATGACTCAGCAGTGAAGTAAATATGCACACCATAACAAACAATGCTAAATGCAATCTTTGTCAAATGAAAAATAGGGTATGCCACTACATGAGATGCATAAATATATATTCCTTTTCGAATGTCAATGCAATCCTTCCTATATGAAAGCCTAAAAACAACTCTCATCCAAGCAATCCAATGCAAGTACCTCCTCAAATCCATATCTAAGATGCAACTAAGAGTGCAACTACTTTGTATTTTTCAATATAAAAGAATGAAAAATGGAATAAAAGTCATCTAAAACTCTCGGTCTCTGCAGCAAGCATAAAAGACAAGCCCAGCAAGACACCAATACAAAAAGAGTAATGCACTAATGGAAAAACAAAAAGGATAAATGACTAAAACTAATTTCAAAGAAAAATCAATGAAAATGCGGTCTCTGGTCACAAAAGAAGCATCCAACAGACAACAACAAACCCAAGAAAGACCTATCCACACTCACAACCCACCCAGCAACTTCCCACAACATCAAACTCACCAAAAGGGAGGATGTACATGATTGTTTAAAGAACAGTTGCGTATATACATGCTTTTGGCCAAAAACCTGAGTGTATTACATGGATTTTGGCCAAAACCTACGTGTATATGCGACTTTTGGCCAAAAATCCGCGTATGTACGCGACTTTTGGCCAAAAACCTGCGTATACAGAGAAGGCAGTGGTAAAAAGCAGGCCAAGGGTCAAACCAATAAAGGGGAGTGTCAATGGATGAACATACTATAACATGCAACACAGAAATAGGGAGAAATAGAGATCAAGTCAAGAATATCAAGCCCATTATGCCCCCAACCCCAAAGAAAAACAAGGAACATCCCCAGCGGAGTCACCAATTCTGTTACGGAGAGAAATTCCTATGGCTTGGGGTACCACAACAGACAGCTTGACTCCAGAAATCATTCCTTTCCAATATGAAATATAATTTCTAACACTAAAGGATCAGACCTCGTACCTTATTCTGGACAGTTGAAGTAGATCCCTGTTGAGCTTTCCAATCTTCAGCTTGAATTGATCTGTTACTTCCTCAACAACAAGTAAACAATACAAGCATTCTATATATCATGGTGTTAGATCTATTCTAGCATATATAATCAATAATGTACAAGCATTTGACATAATCCCATAGATAAAATATACATTCAAACACACATTATTGGATAGGAAAAGATATTTCTATTAATATAAATCAGAGATTACAAGATACAACCTCTGACGGCAAGTCTGCGAACTGGAGAAACTGAATCCCCCACTTGGGCCTCCACCACTTCAATCCTCCATCTCTCGATAGCAAGCTCAGAAGCAAAAGGCAAGCTTGGGAAGAACACAAAAGTGCTCCAAGGGACAAAGGGATGCAGACTCAAGCATAAGTTTCGACAACAATGGACTATAGTTTCTTTGCTCTCAATTCTCTCTTATGCCTTCAATGTACCAAGGGGTTCCTTATATAGCTTTTCAAAGGGGTAATGAAAGGTCGAATCCGAGCGATATCAAGGCATAGGGAAGGCCAGGAGTCAAATGAGTCGGATCCATGTCAAGGAAAACTCCAAAAGGATTTGGATTATGCACACATCCCGATGTACGCGGTTTTAGTGGTCAAACCTGCGTATATACACGCTTATAGGTTTAAAAGTTGCGTATATCATTTTTCATATGTTTTTAGGGATGATCAAGGAAACATAAAAGGAAAAAAAGTGGTCCATAGGGTCTAAGGAGTCTGCAGCAGGATAGGAGAAGGCCATACAAAGTGTGATTCACCTAGAGTGGTGAAATCCACTATAACAACTATAGCCGTGACTTTTTACTTTATGTGGCCGCATCCATGGAGACAATTGGTATGGTTTTGGTTCAAGAGGATGAGGAGCTCCAAGAGCATGTCATATATTATTTGATTTGAAACCTTATAGATGCAGAGATCTGTTATTCCCATGTGGAGAAACTTGCCTTAGCTACCGTTCATGCGGTTCAAAGATTGAGACACTATATTCTCCTTCGCCAGACCTTGGTGGTAGTCCATGTCAATCCATTTCAGTTCGTCCTCACTAGAAGGATTATTAGGGGAAAGTATAATAAGTGGATTGTCATCTTGCAAGAATTTGATCTCGAGTTTGTTTCGGCAAAATCAAAAAAATCGTTGATTTTGGCAAGGCTTATATATGATTTCCCAAGCGAGGAGGAGGAGGAAGTTTGTGAAGATACGTTTTTCGATGAACGCATCTTCCTGATCTCAACTCTGGATCCATGGTATGGGGATATTATCATATATTTACAAACATTGAAGGTCCCTACTCACCTTTCACAAGATGAATGACAATGGTTACATTACGTATCCAAGAATTAACTCATATTGGATAACACATTGTATCGCCGTGGGGTAGATTCCATTTTACGTCGTTGTTTAACTCATGAGGAGGTTGAGCTTGTGCTGAATGATTGCCATAGAGGGGCATGTTGTGGTCGTTTATCTGGGCTTTCTATAGCCCAAAAAATCTTGAGAGCGGGCTATTTCTAGCCGTCGATATTTAAAGATTGTGTTAATGCGGTCAATAAGTGCCACTTGTGCCAGGTGTTTTCATGTAATATGCGCTCACATCCCGCCCTGTTACATCCAATTATCACCGTTGGTCCCTTCACTAGGTGGGGGCTTGATTTCATGGATTGCAACCCAACTTCAGCTAGGGGGTATCATTATATTATAGTGGTTGTTGACTATTTCACAAAATGGGTTGAGGCTATGCCTACAGTTAAATCCGATGGTGAGATAGCCACACATTTCATATTCAACCAGATTATTACTCAGTTCGGTATTCTGAAAGAGCTTGTCATTTACCATGGTAGGCACTTTCAGAATCAGATGATGGAAGAGTTGTCCTTGAAGTTAGGGTATAAGCAAGAGCATTCCTCTTCTTATTACCCTCAAGTGAATGGATAGGTTGAAGCAGTGAACAAATCACTCAAGTCCATTCTCCAACGAACTGTCGCACAAAGCAAGGCCAATTGGCATATCATGTTATATCCTGCTTTGTGGGCTTATAGGACCGCGGTTAATACTGCCACCGATTTTTCTCTATATCAGCTTGTACATGGAGTGGAGTCTGTATTGTCGGTTGAGTGCGAAATCCCTTCTTTAAAGCTAGCCATAGAGCTCTTACCAGACACTTCCCCATTGGAGGAGCATTTGGTCCACTTAGAGCAGCTTGATGAGCAGTGTTGAGATGCCTTGGTGGCTCTAGAAGTGAATAAGCATCAGGTTAAGGTCCAGTATGATAAATCTATCCATCCAAGGAAGTTTAGTGAAGGAGATTTGGTCCTTTTATGGGATCAAGCTAAATAACCCTTAGGGGCAGGAAATTTCAACCCCATGTGGCATAGTCCTTACGTTGTTAAATGTGTGTTAGAGAAGGGAACTTATGAGCTAGTATATTACGAGGGGACGGTCTTGGTGGAGCCTAGAAATGGGATCTATCTTAAAAAGTACTATGCATGATTTTTAGCCAAGGTTGACTATTGTATATTATTGTACAGTACTTTGCATAGTTAGGCTTTTTCTTATGGTGATCGCGTTTGTTGATTAGCTTCCATTTCTTATGGCAGATGTCAATGGAGTCTTCCATCTTTATAGGATTCAAGGATGGTGCAATTCATCACACTCAGCACTCAGCCTCTACTGCTTGGGTGATTTATACTCCTACAGGTCATGTATTGTCTTCAGGAGGCGTATGTTTACGACCCTCTTCAAACAATGTTGTTGAGTATAGTGTCGTTATCGAGCTTCTACGGGATGCCATTTTACATGGTGTTCTCTCTCTTGAGGTACATCTTGATTCACAGTTGGTAGTGTCACAACTTAATGGCTTATATCATGTTAGGGATATAACATTATTGCGAAGATTCTTACGTGTGAGATTGTTAGAACGACAATTTGACAATATAACATACATACATGTTCCAAGAATTAATAATTAAGTTGCTAACTCATATGCTAACTATGTGTTAGATTGGAATTTGTTTCACAGACAATAATCTCATCACAAACATAAATTTTTACACATGTAAATAAATAAACCGATCATCATAACACTTTTTCATAAACATCCAAATTGTGATAATGCATAAGTGTCATAATACAAAAATGGGGCTTCCGAGCCACCAAAATATAAATACATAGTAGTGCAAAATCTATCAATCCCAGGTATCTAAAATTGGGAAGGAGGAGGGGGGTTCTGATCATGTAATGTCACCACGGCTCTAGCTAGCCGTCGAAATAACCGCACACATGCTCATGGTACACCCACCACCTAACACTGCATGGACTCAGGCAAGTCCTCGACTTACACCATGGGTACCCTATGTGTCAACCGCATGAAGTTGGTATGAATGCTTTGGAGCATCTGCTCTGCATCCACACCCATAATGTCATCTCCTCTTCCCCTCCGTCTATGACGAAGGAAATCGTCAGGCCATCGTGGTCCTACATCTAAATGCATATGACGGATGTCACTATGTGTCGTCATGCAAAAACATGTCTTTTTGATTCCATATATCAAAAAACACAAAAAAATTAAATAACTCAAAAACTATTAAAAAAGAGGGTTGGGATTCGTTACCAATGTCACCGTATGCTGATCCTGGTGGTAGTGGCATGTCGGGATCTCCCCGAAAATATATCCCCTCATAAGGGTAGTCATTGATGGCAACTATATGCCACTGCCACCATGGAAAGAAATCAGCTGGATAGGGGTTGGACACCCTACCTCCACCCAGTATGTGCATCACATCTTCCCAACATCGTTGGGCCAGATCTCGAACCCCGTGAAGAGGAATGTCAACTCTAGGGCTCATTCCCAGAACATGCTTAAAGAAGAAAGTGCTCAGTATACTGCTGAAACCGAAGTTTCATACCCTGCCCATCGTGCAGCCACTGAGCTATTGCTTCATGTTTCTCAATAGTGCAATACTCCAATCGTAAACTATGGGCCTCATGCACTCCACTACATAGAACATCAAGGGCCGCAAGGCTAGCCCTGCTATCCTACCGAGTGTCAGTAGTATGGCCTTTAGGCCTAGCACCTGTATGGAGTTAGTTAGGATCTGACTCCTGACCTTCTCCATGTTCAGATAATAGTACATTGCTATGTACTCATCTATGGTGAGGCCACCTCTGGGCCCGCGAGAACATAGGTTCACCACTTCCCCCCATCAGTACAGTCCAGTAATGAAGTATATGTCCTCCACTTCTATGGTGAGGGACATCCCATCGATCTGGAAAGACTCTGAGTCGGGATCCCAGTAGTCTACTAGCATCTACAGCAATCTTGGTTTGGCCCTTAAGCTACCAAGACACCAAAACTTGTAGACCCTGCATGCACAAAGGTTCCCTCCATTCTAGAACCATCCTGCACATTGAATTCAATTTTGGGTCATTAGATGTCTCAGAAAACTTGAACGCGACCACATACATGACTGTTTTCTAAACAGCCGCGTATGTACATGACTTTGAGCCTTTTTTCCACGTATAGCCAACTCTATACGCAGAAAAATCCTTGGATTTTGCGTGGGTCATGGCACATAATTTAGAGTGGCCTAAAAATCAAATTGGACCATGGAAAATTGAAAAATTTACATGTAAATGAAAGAGCAGGGCATTAGTAGTTACCTAGAAAAAACAGTGTCAGATTCCGCCGGTTGGATCTCCTGGAATTCGTGTTTGAAGTTATGAGCTCAATTGGGTAAAAATTTCAAATGTTATATAATGTTTTGAATTTTTTACTATTTATAGAAATTTTTCAAATTTTTGAAAATTTGTACCCCCTTTCTATAGTTTTGGACTGTTTCTGACGCTTTTTGGATCGTTTTTTACTAATATATGATGTAGGAGACCGTTTTGAGCACTGTTTCAACCGTTGTTTTGACCTGTTCATGCCGATTTCAGGTATGATGTTTAAACTGGCATATAGGTTAGGTTTCACCTCCATTTGCATTTTGCATGACCTTATGACCATTTCAATATAACCTTAGGTATGAACCCATTCTATCCTGTCACAAAATATTCTTAGTGTTTTAGAAGAGACATGATCTAAATGGTAGAGCTTGACCTTACATGGGTACCCTAGTTAGCTCCTTATTTGCATTTGGTGCCCATGTCGACAGTTTGTCCTTTAGGGTGTGGGATTCCATTGTATAGTATTGCCATGACATTTTGCAAGAGCCTCATACTCTTCTTGATCTTTTTGCTGGCCTGTTTCCCTAGGACTCCCTTATGTCAAGTTGTAATTGCATTATCATGAGCTTTTCCTGCCTCATTGAGCCTTATGCCAGCTTCCCTGACTTTGAGTATCAGCCATATAGCCCAAGCTTGTCTCATGCCCAGCCATACAGAGCCATTTTATATATCCTTTGCATCTTGATTCCCTATTTTTACTAGGAAGGGACTTTCCCCTGAGTGTCGCTATCCTACACATCTGTCCTTACATTGAGCATAGGTATGTTCCACTACTTGGAACTAGTTTGTTTTCCCATTTTACACTCATCTCCTCCTAGTCTATAACTTTAAAGCGATTTTATTCTTTTTCAAGCTTTTCAAATATTTGAAAAAGTCCAAAAAAAATAAAAAACCAAAAAGTCGAACAAGAAAAGATGTTATCTTTGGTAGCATTCAAGTCGTGTCACTTTCAAACAGAGCCCTGTATATCACATCTGTTGGGTGGGTTATAGTTTGAATTTAGGAGTTGTACTCATTTATATGATTTTATCTCCACCAATTGGTTAAGCTTCCAGTCCCTATGGAGCCTCTGTCGATGCCTCCTGTGTCGCAGAGATGTCCTAGTTTTGTATATCGAGTCTATGCTGCCTACATTCAGTCACCATTCACCCTTATGCTCTTGTTCGAAGGAAGTTGAAACCTGAGTCGGACATTCCTCAGTTATCTTGACTTTGCATGTCGGCCATTCCCGGTACAATTACTGGTTCATGCACCTTATGGTCGAGTCCTTCCACATTATACAGCTTTGCTAAGTACCTCATTTTGGATGATGGGGGATGCCTTAATTCCCTCCTTCTAGCGGATTTCATCCCATCGACTTCAGATCATTTATTCTGGGATAGGAATCTAGAGTCATTTTTGAGTTCCTTGAGACTTGCAGTCATCCGTGGCAGGTTCTCTCGCCATCGACAGTTTTTGGGAATACATCAATGTCCCCTGATCGATGGATTCTCTCAAGTGTTTGACCTCAACACATTTATTCACACTTGTTAGTTTGCACTCTAGTACCTTGATTCCCATTTTCATTATTGGTGGGTGATCTCGCATCTGTTAACAGTATACATCAATGACTAGTAATCAGATGATGGTCTACTATGTTCAACCTTAACACCTCTATTCACATAGTAGGACATGTACTCATAGCGGTTTGTATAGAAGACCTTCCATATTGGTGGCATCTCTTATATGCTACCTCCTTGATCATGCCAGTCTTCATGACATTTCAGCTCTTGTGACTTGATTCCAGTATATGTCAAACATTTCCAGCCATTATGGAGATCTTGATCCATTATATATCTTCATCCTTCATGGAGATCATGATATTTTTTATATCTTCATCATGGAGATTCTGATCTATTTATATTGTATGTGGCAATGACCACACATGTCATATTGTATCATGCATATTCATGGCCATTGTACTCTTATGTATCCGGGACTATTGTATCTACTTGCAGTTGTATGCAGAGCTTTATCATTGTATTTTAATGATTGGATGGTTGGTTCTTCCATTGGGTTCTTCATCACTCCACTTCTGGGATGGACTTATAATGTATTTCGGCCATCCTATGACCCCTATGACCTCACACATTAGGGGGCATTTTTTATAGCTGATTTTAAAACACATTGTGAATCACACTTTTATGGCCTTCCCTATCCCTCTACGGACTCTTTAGACCCCATGGACCACTTTTGTACCTTTGATGTTCCCAAGATCATCCCTAAAAACATGCAAAATTTTCCATATGCGACTTTTAATCCCTTTCTCGCATATATATGTGGATTTGACCCTTAAACCCATGTACATCGGGATGTGTGCAAAAGGCCAATTTCTTTTGGAGTTTTCCTTGATGTGGATCCGAATCACTTGTCTCCTAGCCTTACATATTCCTTGAGATCGCTCGGATTCGACCCTTCATTACCCCATTGAAGAGCTATATAAGGAACCTTTTGGATACATTGAAGGAATGAGGAATTGAGAGCAAGAAAACTATAGTCCATTGTTGACGGAGCTTATACTTGAGTCTGCATCCCTTTTTCCCTTGGAGCACTTTTGTGTTCTTCCCAAGCCTTCCTTTTTCTTGTGAGCTTGCTATCGAGAGATGGAGGATTGAAGTGGTGGAGGCCCAAGTGGGGGACCCAGTTTCTTCAATTCATAGATGTGCCGACAGAGGTTGTCACTCTTGTAGTCTCTATTTTATATTAATAGAAATATCTTTTCCTATCTAATAATATGTGTTTAAATGAGTATTTTATCCATGGATGCTTTAAAATTCTTATATGTTATTGATTATATATGCTAGAGTAGGTCTAACACAAATATATATAGCATGATTTTCTTGTTTGGTGATTGTTGAGGAAGCAATTTATCAATACAAGCTGGTGTTGGAAAGCTCAGCAGGGATCTACATCAACCGTCCAAAATAAGGTATGAATCGAGATCCTTTAGCGTTAGATATTTGGTTTCTCTTACATATTGGAAAGGATTGATTTCTGGAGTCAAGCTGTCTGTTGTGGTACCCCAAGCCATAGGAATTTCTCTCTTTAACAATATCCAAAGGGTTCCTTATATAGTGCTTTAATGGGGTAATGGAAGGTCAAATCTGAGCGATCTCGAGGCATATGAAAGGCCAAGAGACAAGTGATTCGGATCCACATCAAGGAAAACTCGAAAAATATTTGGCCTTTTGCACACATCCCGATGTACATGGGTTTAAGGGTAATATCCACATATATACGCGAGAAAGGGATTAAAAGTTGTGTACAATAAATAATGAGTGTTTTTAGGGATGATCTTGGAAACATCAAAGGTACAAAAATAGTCCACGGGGTCTGAAGAATATGCATAGGGATAGGGAAGGCCATAAAAATGTGATCAACCATGTGTGGTAAAATCAGTTGTAACAGATGCCCCGTAATGTGTGAGATCATAGGGGTAACATGATGGCCGAAATACATTAGAAATCCATCCCACAAGTGGAGTGAAGAAGAACCAGGTGGAACAACCAGCCATCCAATAGTATAATACAATAATCAAACTCTGCACATGACTGCAAATACATATAGCAGTCCTGGATACATAAGAGTACAATGGCCATGAATAGGCATGATATACAAAATGTGACATGTGTGGTCATCACCACTTACAATATCTAATAGATCAGAATCTCCATGACGAAGATATAAAAAGGACCACAATATCCATGAAAACTGAAGATATATAATGGATCAAGATCTCCATAATGGCTGAAGATAACTGACATACACTGGAATCAAGTCACGAGAGATGAAATCTCATGAACACTGGCACAATCAAGGAGGTAGCATATATGAAATGCCACCAATCTGGAAAGTAATCTACATAAACCACTATGAGTACATGTCCTACTATGTGAATAGAGGTGTCGAGGTCGAGCATAGTAGTCCATTGTCTGATTACCGATCATTGATGTATACCATTAACAGACGCGATATCACCCACTGATAATGAAAATCGGAATCAAGGTACTAGAGTGCAATCTAAAAAGTGCGAATAAATGTGTTGAGGTCGAACACTTGGAAGAATCCATAGATCAAGGGACATTGATGTATTGCCAAAACTGTCAATGGTGAGAGAACCTACCACTAATGACTGTAAGTCTCAAGGCACTCGAATGACTCTAGACTCCTTTCCTAGAATAAATGATCTGAATTCAATGGGATGGAATCCGCTGGAAGGAGGGAATTAAGGCATCCCCCATCAACCAACACGAGGTACTCAACAACACTGTATAATGTGGAAGGACGCGAACAAGATGTGCACGAACCAGTAATAGTACCGAGAATGGTCGACATGCAAAGCCAAGACAACTGAGGAATGGTCGAATCAGGCTTCAAATTCCTTTGAACAAGAGCATAAAGGAGAATGGTGACTGAATGTAGGTAGCATAGACTCGATATACAAAACTGGGACATCTCTGCGACACATGAGGCATCAACAAAGGCTCCATAGGGACTGGAAGCTTAACCAATTGATGGAGATAAACTCAGAGATACGAGTACAACTCCTAAAGTCAAACTACTGACCCAACCAACAGATGTGATATACCATGCTCTGTTCAAAGGTGACACGACTCGATCGCTACCAGAGATAACATCGTTTCCTATCCAAATTTTTGGTTTTTTGATTTTTTTGGACTTTTTTTAGATATTTTGAAAAGCTTGAAAAAGAATAAAACTTCTTTATAGTTACAAATCTAGGAGGAGACAAGTTTCAAGGGGAAAACAAACTAGTTCCAAAAAGTGGAACATACCTATGTTCAATGCAAGGGAACATGTGCAAGATAACGACACTCGGGGGAAATTCCCCTCGCGGTAAAAAATGTGGAATCAAGATGCAAAATATATATAAAAAGGCTCTGCTTGGATAGACATGAGACAAGTTTGGGCTATACAGCTGATAATCAAAGTCAGGAAGCTGGAATAAGGCTCAATAAGGCAAGCAAAACTCATGATAATGTAATCACAACTTGACATATACAAGGGAGTCCTTGGGAAAAGGCCAGCATAAAGGTCAAGAGGAGTATGGAGCTCTTACTCAAAGTCATGGCATTACTATACAAAGGACTCCCACACCCTATAGGAGAAATGTCGGCATGGGCACCAAATAAAAAACATGATCTAACTAGGGTACCCATGTATGGTGAAGCTCTACCATTAACAACATGTCGCTTCTAAAAGCAACAAGAAGGTTCCGTGACAAGATGGAATGGGTTCATACCTAAGGTTAAAATGAAACGGTCATAAGGTTATGCAAAATGCAAATAGATGTGAAACCTAACCTATATGCTAGTTTAGACATAATACCTACAGTAGGCATGAATGGATCAAAGCCACGATCAAACCACACTCAAAATGGTTTCCTGCAACATCAAATTAGTTCAAACAGTCCAAAACGGTAAAAAACTATAGAAAGTGGGTAAAAATTTCAAAAAAAATCTATAAATAGTAAAAATTTAAAACTTTTCATATCATTTGAAATTTTTACCCAACATAGTGTATTTGAGTTTAGAACTTCAGAAGCGAATTCTAGGAGCATTGTCCAATGGAATCTCTCCTCATTTGATCCAGGTAGATTCTCATGCCCTCCTCTTTCATTTTCATGCAAATTTTTTGAATTTTCATGGTCCATTTCATTTTTTGAGCCATCCATACTTGTGCATTTTGGTCCACATGGAAATCGAGATTTTTTCCGCATATAGGGCTTTCCATACGTAGAAAAAGCACCAAAAACCGTGTACATACGCGGCTATTTTGAGAATAGCGGTGTACAGGGCTACAAACAAGGTTTTCAAAGGAAAAAGTTGAGAAAAACTTTGGTTTTTTGTGTAGGATAGTGCTAGAGTGGAGGGAAAGAGAGCATGGTGATGTGGAGGAAGCTGTGCAAGGTGATCTCATGGCCCAAAAAGCATTACATGCATGTGGCTTATACAAGTTTTTGTGTCTTGGAATTCTGAGGGCCAAACCTCTAGCTACTGGTGGACTATTGGGATCCAGAATCTAAGACATTTCAGATAGATGGGATGTCACTCAACATTGAGGCTGAGGACATATATTTTATGATTGGTTTGTCCCAACGAGGAGAGATGGTGAACCTCCAATCTCATGGGCCAGGAGGCGGGTTGACCATATATGAGTACATAGATGTGTACTACTTTCCAGAGATGGAAAAGTTTGGGACTCAAATCCTGATAAACTATATCCATATTTTGGGGCTGAAGGCCATACTTTTGGCACTAGGAAGGATTGCAGGGTTGGATTCACTCCACCAGGCCTCGCGACCAATGATGTTCTATGCGGTGGAGTGTATGCGACCTACAGTGTATGATGGGAGTACAACACTATTAAGCAATATGAAACAACATCTCAGTGAATGTAAGATGGTTAGGGTGCAAAACTTTGGGTTTGGCAGTATGCTGAGCACATTTTTCTTTGAGTGGGTACCAGGGCTAAGCCCTAGGGTGGACATTGCTCGACTTGGAGTTCGGTATCCAGCACAACGACATTGGGTGAATGTCATGCATAGACTAGGCAGAGGTAGGGTGGCTAACCCCTACCCAACAGACTTCTTTCCATGGTGGAAGAGATAGATCGTCACCATAGATGACTACCCCTATGCAGGGATAGACTTCCACGGAGATCCAGATATGCCACTACCCCCAGGAGTAGCTTATGGTGACATAGGTAAAGACTCCCAAACCCACTTTTTAAGTTTTGAATTATTAATTTTTTGTGTGTGTTTTTTGATATATTGACTCAAAAGACATATTTTTGGTGTGATGACACATAGTGACAATATTTCATGTGTGTGCAGATGTAGGACCACAGTGGTGAGAAGGCTTCTCTTGTCATCGACAGAGGGGGAGGGGAGACAATATCATGGGTACGGATGTGGAGCAGAGGCTCCAAAGCATCCACACAAACTTTGTTCCCTTGACACACAGGGTACCCATGATGCAAGTCAAGGACTTTCCTGAGGCCATGCAGCGCCAGGTGGTTGGTGTACCACAAGT
This sequence comes from Pseudotsuga menziesii, assembly GCA_001517045.1. Classification (NCBI taxonomy): domain Eukaryota; kingdom Viridiplantae; phylum Streptophyta; class Pinopsida; order Pinales; family Pinaceae; genus Pseudotsuga; species Pseudotsuga menziesii. The sequence goes on along the minus strand of LPNX010706945.1, from coordinate 611,591 downwards.
ATGAGTTCGACTTTTTCAATGGCTAGATAGAGCTGTAGTGCTATATCATGATCAGAACCCCCCTCCTCTTTAGTCATAGAGACCTGAGTGTATTCATTTTTGTATGACCGTGTATTATATTTTGGTTGCTCGGAAGCCCCAATTTTGTATATAACACTTATGTATTATGATGTCACTTTTTGGATATTAATGAAATTTTTTTATGATGATCGATTTTATTTATATTTGCATGTGTGTAAAATGTATGTTTGTGATATGCTTATGGTCTATGAAACAAATGCCAATCTAACACATAGTTAACATATGAGTCAACAACTTGACTAAAAATTCTTGGAACATGAATGTATGTTATATTCTCAAATTGTCATTCTAGCAACCTAACACGTAAGAATATTTGTAATAATGTCACATTCCTAATACGATACAAGCCATTAAGTTGTGAAATCACTAACTGTGAATCAAGACGTATCTCATGAGAATGAACACCATGTGAAATGGCATCATGCAATAACTCAATGGCGGCACTATATTCAACAACATTGTTTGAAAAGGGTCATAAACATACACCTCCTGAATACAATACTTGACCTGTAGCAGTATAAATTATTATTCTTGCACATTGATCCAGGAACAAATAATCAATCTCATCAACAAATAATCAACAAATAACTCATGAAATGGTGTTAATCGGAACCGGAATTGGTTTCCTCTCTATATATTTAATAAACAATGAATGGTTACAATAACAATGATAAGAAATAGCTTGAATCCATGAGGAATTTGAATACCTAAGGAGTCAATTCGAAATCAATGAGTGAGTCTGGCTTAACTGTCTCTGAGCCATTCATTCACACTCAGTTAACCACTTGACCAAAACCCTAATTGACTCACCAAACTCTAACTGAAGTCAGAGTGCAATAAATGACTCAATCTCAACTGAAGGAGATTAAACACATGTCATAGCAAGCCAGCCATCAAGTGCTAGTGCTCCATGACTTCAATGAACCTCGATGAGGTTAACTAAAGCTGAATTGAAAATCAGAAGTTGGTGGAGGTGCCCCTGTTGACTCTAGATCATTAAATAATAATAAATAATCATTAGATAATAATTAAATAATATATTTAATGAGAGGAGGTGCCTTAACTGACTGGTTGAACTGATTGTAACCACTAGTTAGCAATTAGGTGCATTAATATCACTCAGATCACCCCCAGAGTGCTCCAGTTAGCCTCCTTGACTATAGAAGGCTAAGTTATCCTCCTTGACTATAGGTAGGCATGGGTGTGACTGGATGATGGAAATTAATGCTCCACTGATGTCAATTAATGTCAATTATACTTAGTATAGTGGTTTAACTAGGCCAATTTGACCAAAAAGAGTGTGTATGATGGTAAATGTCTCCAACACCCCACCTTAAGCTATACTCAGGAAGAGTTAGAAAACATAGATGCATAAAAATGCTAGGGCCCCAACAACTAAGGCCATAGGTAACCCTGTACAATGCTGAAACTCAAACAATGCTCAAAACAAACTAAGTGAGGAAAAGAGGGAAAACCCAGTGGAAAAAACCCCCCCTCAAGCTGAACACTGAAAGTAGTCTGGATCACCTTGATGAACTCACCCCCAACAATGAATAGAGGTAAGTGAACTTATTTTCTGAAAAGCTCTTGGTGAATATGTCTACAATCTTCTCATCAGTCGGGCAGTATTGCAGAATGATGGTCCTGTCATGCACTAGCTCCCTGATGTAGTGCATGTGAATATCTACATGCTTGGTCCTCTACCTGGTAACTGGATCCATGGATATCTTAAAATCACTCTGTTTGTCACAAAAGAGGATAGTGGACAAAGTAATACCAAGATCAAACTCTGAAAGAATGCCTTGCAACCAAACTACTTGGATGCAAGCATTCATCGCTCCTCGATACTTGGCCTCTGCTGAAGATAGTGCTATGGCATCCTGATTTTTGCTTGACCAAAAAATAGAGCCACCACCAAACATGAATACATATTTGGAATTTGAATTCTGATCAATAGAATCACCCACCCAATCGGAATCTACGTATCCAACCAGCTCTAGCTCAGAGTCTACAGCATAGTGAATGTCGTAGGTCCTGGTTCCCTGAATATACTGGAGGATCCTCTTGGCTGCCTTCCAATGAATATCATGAGGCTGCTGCATGTATATTGATATAACATTCATGGCATAACAAATATCAGACCTAGAATGTGTCAAGTACAACAAGCTACCAATCAGCTGTCGATAGATAGTGCAGTCCATGGGCGGTGTGTGTTTTCCTTCTTCAAGGCTGATCCTTGAAAGGAAAGGGAATGGTGCAGGCCTACATTCAACCATGTTAAAATTTAATAATAGGTATGAAGTGTATTTGGACTGAGTGACCATAATCCCATCAGAATTTTGCTCGATTTTGAGCCCCAAAAATTGTTTTAGAAGCCCCAAATCACTCATTTAAAAGGCATTGTTGAGAGCAGTTTTGATGGCTGAAATGGAGGCAATTGTGCTACCTGTGATCAGAAAGTCATCAACATATAAAACAATGATAATCATATGACCATCATGCTGCTGTAAATACACATTTGGATCTGATCTACATCTCTGAAATTTTTGTGAGAGAAGGAAGGCATCCATTTTGGAATACCACTCTCTTGGGGCCTGTTTTAACCCATATAGTGACTTCTTTAGCTTGCAAACCAAAGATGGATCAGTGATGTAGCCCTCAGTCTGCTTCATGTATATCTCCTCATGAATATCACCATGCAGAAATTCTAATTTTACATCCATGTGATGCACATCCTAGTGCTTGGATGCTGAAATAGCCAAAACAAGGTGGATGGAGACCATTTTTGCAACCAATGCAAAGGTCTCATGGTAGTCCACTCCTTGGATATAAGAGAAACCCTTTGCTACCAGGATTGGCTTATATTTGTAGGTTCTTCCATAAGCTACAACCTTTTTCCAAAACACCCACTTGCATTGAACCAATTTCCTTCTCGGAGGAAGAGAAACTAGCTCCCAAGTAGTGCTTTTCCGAAGAGAATTCATCTCTTCATCCATGGAAACTTGCCATCTTGGATCATTTCGAGCATGGTAGTAGGATTTTGTATCTAAACTAATCATTAAATAGAATTTTTTGGATAGAAAAGTATCAGAACAAGAGATCGCAATACCTGCTCTTTGGAAATCAGACCGGGTTCTCCTTGGATCATCCGGATTTCCAATGTTGTCTTTTGCGGAGGAGAGTGTCTGCTGGGCCCATGTAGGAAGATGATTTTGCACTTCAGGTTCTGATTCAAAATATAATTATTGCTGCACACTGATATCAGAAATTAGACGATCCAAATCAGGGTCATCACCCCCAATTTCATCATCCAAATATTTAGTAGAATAGGAAGGAAATTCAGTAGTTTTCTCCTTCACTAGTTCTATCTCCTGAAGAGTCTCATCGAACTTGACACTTATCTCGATGATTATCTATTTGGTATTGATATCCAGTATCTTGAATCCTTTATATTCATCAGGATACCCAATAAATATACATTCTATGCTTTGCAGCTGCAAAGCCCTTCTTTTATCAAGCAGAATCCAGGCCCATGCAGTGGACCCAAACACCCGTAGGTTCGACACATCCGGCTTGTGTCCGAAGTATGATTTGAAAGGAGTCTCTCCTTTCATGTATGAGTGTGGCACCTTGTTTTGAATGTATGTTGTAGTATGCATGGCTTCATCCCACAAATTTTCAGCAACCGTCTTTGACTCCAACATACAGGTGGTCATCTCCTTGAGAGACCAGTTCTTCCTTTCCGCTACTCCGTTCTGCTGGGGAGTGTAGGGAATTGAATGCTGGACCTGAATACCACTTTGGGAGAATATGTATAGAAACTCATTACTGACATACTCTCCTCCATTATCAGATCTCAATATCTTGATCTTAATCCCAGAGGCATTTTCGATCAAGGCCTTCAATTCAGAAAATTTTTCACATACTTCTGATTTTTTTTTGAGAAAGAAAACCCATGTATACCTTGAAAAATCATCAATAAAAGTAAGGAGGTATTTTGATCCATTAATGGATGTGATAGGCATTGGACCACTGATATCATAATGTATCAGCCCCGATATGCTTGTAGCTCGGTTTTCCTTCCCCCGTTCGAACTTGTGCTCAAGGTGTTTTCCAATCACACAGCCCTTGCAGACTCCCGTGGTTGCCTTGATGACTGGGAGGCCTTCAACCATGGATTTTTTCTGTAATTGATGCAAATATTTGAAATTAAGATGGCCAAAACTCTCATGCAATATCCTAATAACCTCATTTCCATGAGTCAGTAGAGCAGTGGGCTTTGCATCTGCAACAGACTGAGAGAACTCATAGGATTTTGCATGATGATTTGCAAGGCCTTTTGCAATGAGTTTCCCAGATGCAATTTCTGTTATCTCAACATCATTTGGGCTGAAAGAGACTCTCTTAGGAATTCCTGTATGTTTCATCTAATAGACACTAAGGATATTTGCTGCTAGATATGGTACATACAAAACATTAGAGAAAAAACCATTTTCAATATCTACAGTACCTTGTCCTTCAGAAATGATGGCAGAGTCATCTCCCATGTGGATGGGGATGGATTTTCCAGTCTCCAAGGATGAAAAGGAGTCTTTTTCAGCCATCATGTGATTCAAAGCTCTAGAGTCAATCAGCAATGCTTTGGACTTTGAAGTGCTTGCCATGAGGGCATGACCTTTCTCATGCTCTGGTTCCCGATATTGGTGATCTCTCCTTTGAAAGCTCTCCAAAAGATTGATGTGATTCCTCTCAAGGAGAGAGGTTGCTTCATTAATATTTTTATTCATGTAGGTATGTTCAGGGTGAAAACCATTCCTACAGTAAGAACACTTGACTTTTTCTTTCCCATTGTGCCCTTTTCCTTTGTTCTTCCTTGAGTCGGAAGATTCATCATGCTGCTGGTTTTCAACTCTAGGCTTGGGAACATCAAATTTAGTTTTTTGATTTTTCTACTGCTTTCCTTTACCCTTCAGCTCTTTATGCCCCGAGACATGGAGGGCTTGATCACAGGAAGATCGGATGATCCCCATATAGACAAGCTTGCCATGTTCGTTAGTTAGGGACTCAATGAGGGCATTGAGTGTAGGCATCTTCCATCCGGGGGTTGTGAGCTTCCCCTCATGGAATGTAGAAACAAAAATTGAAGAATCAGCTCCAATTTTGGAGAGAATAAAAAGGATGAGATGATCATCCTCCTTCTCCATGTTTCATTGCTTCAAGAGTAAAACAGTATGCTTGAACTTTGTAAAGAAATCATTCAGAGTCTCGAAATTGGAAGGTTGGAGAGACATGAGTTCATTTTTGAGCTGGTAAACCCTCAAGTCATCATGCTTTCCGTATAGAGATTCCAATTTGTCCCATATTTCTTTTGGTGTCTTCAAATTTATAAGATGGAAGAGAAGGTCTCGAGAAATAGAGAGGCACAAGAAGCGAAGGCTTCATCCTTCTTGTTCAAGAATCTTGATTTTTCTACGGCGGATCCAGGCTCAACTTCAGTGTCCATGGTGACTCTAAAAAGTCCTTTGGAGTGCAACTGAATCTCCATATAAATTTTCCATGAGTGAAAATTGTATGGAGTCAAGAGATCTGCTGGGGAGGCCATCTAGATGTGTTGTAGCGAATTCTTCACCTGTAGAAACCTGAAAATCAAAACAGAAAGGGCAAAATAAGGTTGGACATCTTGCACATTCTAGGCTTTCATCACACCCAGCATAGTCAATCAAGCAAGCTTGATCAAGAAGTTCTTTACTTGGGATACTGAGTGGTAAGCCTTGGCTTCTAGTGCAGTGTTGGAATTTTGAGCTATTGCTCACTTTTCATGGAGAAATCTGTCAAAAAGCTTGTTTTTGAGAGATAGATCTTTGATCCGTCGTATGCTATGATACTATATTATTCTTGCACATTGATCTAGGAACAAATAATCAATCTCATCAAGAAATAATCAACAAATAACTAATGAAATGGTGTTAATCGAAACCAGAATTGGTTTCCTCTCTATATATTTAATAAACAATGAATGGTTACAATAACAATGTAAAGCAATAGCTTGAATCCATGAGGAATTTGAATACCTAAGGAGTCAATTCGAAATAAATGAGTGATTCTGGATTAACTATCTCTGAGCCATTCATTCCCACTCAGTTAACCACTTGACCAAAACCCTAATTGACTCACCAAAACCTAACTAAAGTCGAAGTGCAATAAATGATTGAATCTCAACTGAAGGAGATCAAACACATGTCATAGCAAGCCAACCATCAAGTGCTAGTGCTCCATGACTTCAATGAACCCCAAATAGGTTAACTGAAGCTGAACTGATCATCAGAAGTTGGTGGAGGCGCCCCTGTTGACACCAGATCATTAAATAATAATAAATAATCATTAAATAATATATTTAATGAGAGGAGGAACCTTAACTGACTAGTTGAACTGATTGTAACCACTAGTTAGCAATTAGGTGCATTAATATCACTCAGATCACCTCCGGAGTGCTCCAATTAGCCTCCTTGACTATAGGTAGGCGTGGGTGTGATTGGATGATGGCAATTAATGCTCCACTGATGTCAATTAATGTCAATTATACTTAGGATAGTGGTCTAACTAGGCCAATTTGACCAAAAAGAGTGTGTATGATGGTAAATGTCTCCAACATAAATCACCCAAGCAGTCGAAGCTGAGTTTTGAGTGTCGTGGCTAGCACCATCAGGGAATCCTATGTAAACAAAATACTCCATCAAAATATTCCATAAGAAATGAAAGCTAATCAACAAACCCGATCACCATCAGAAAACTTAACTATGCAATGCAAAACTATACAATAATATACAACTATTAGCCTTGGCTTAAGATCATGCATAGTATTTTTTGAGATAGAGCCCATTTCTAGGCTCCGCCAAGGTTGTCCCTTCATAATCAACCAGATCATAAGCATCCTTCCTTAAGACTCAATTAACCACTTAAGGACCATGCCACATGGGATTAAATTTCCCTGCCCCTAAGAGTTCCTTAGATTGATCCCACAAAAGTACCAAGTCACCTTCATTAAACCTCCTTGGATGGACAGACTTATTATACTGGACCTTAACGTGATGCTTGTTAATCTCTAGAGCCACTAAGGAATCTCAGCACTGCTCATTAAGCTACTCTAAGTGGACCAAATTCTCTTCCAATGCGGAAGTGTCAGGCAAAAGCTCTATAGCTAGCTTCAGAGAAGGGATTTCGCATTCAACCTAAATCCACCCCATGTACAAGCTGATATGGAGAGAAAATGATGGCAGTCTTAACCATGGTTCTATAGGCCCACAAAGCAGGATACAACATAATATGCCAATTAGTCTTGCTTTGTGTGATGGTTTGTTGGAGAATAGACTTAAGTGATTTGTTCATTGCTTCAACTTGTCCATTCACCTGAGGATAATAAGAATATTAATGCTCTTGTTTATACCCTAACTTGGAAGCCAAATATTCCATCATTTTATTCTGAAAGTGCCTACCATGGTCAGTGACAATCTCTTTCGAAATGCCAAACCAAGTGATAATCTAGTTGAAAATGAAATGCACGGCTATCTCACCGTCAGATTTAACTGTGGGCATAGCCTCTGCCCTTTTCGTGAAGTAATAAATAGCCACAATAATGTGATGATGGACCCTAGCCAAAGTTGGGTTGAAATACATAAAATAAAGCCCCCACTTGGTGAAGGGGTCGGCGATGACAATAGGATGTAACCATGCTGGACACGAGCGCATATTGTGTGAAAACACCTGGAAAGGGTGGCACTTCTTGATCGCATTAATGCAATATTTGAAGAGGGACAGCCAAAAATATCCCGCTCTCAAGATTTTTTGGGTTGTAGAAAGCCCAAATAAATGACCATCACACACCCCTCTATGACAATCATTTAGCACAACCTCATCCTCCTCATGGGTTAAACAACAATGCAAAATGGAATCTACCCCACGATGGTACAAAGTGTTATCCACTATAAGGTAGTTCTTAGCTACATGATGTAATCATCGTCGCTCATCCTGTGAAAGGTGAGTAGGGACCTTCAATGTTTACAAATATACATCATATCCATGTACCAAGGGTCCAAAGTTGAGATAAGGAAAATATGCTCATCGACAAACGTATCCTCGTAAACTTCCTCCTCCTCCAAACTTGGAAAATTGGATATAAGCTCCACAAAGATTAATGACTTCTTCGATTTCTCCGAAATGAACTCGAGATAAAACTCTTGCAAAATGAAAATCCATTTATTTTATTTTCCCCCAATCATCCTTCTAGTGAGGACAACTTGGGAGAACCCAAACCCTTCCAACATGACAAAGACATCACAGAAGCAGCAGTGCCTTCATCAATGACAGTACGCTTGACGGTTTTGTTAAGACACTCTACATGAATCAGAAGAGACACATAGTAAGGAAAGCGAGGCTATACTCCCATGGTTTCAAATTTTATCATAGTAGAAGAGTTATCATCACTAACACCAAGAGCAGACAACAAGGCCTTCCTCTGCGAAGGACAAGTTTGAAGCACTCTTATTGCGGACATCGCACAAGGAGTCTGGCCCAAATCATCGACAACTAAATAGTTTTGGGAAGCTCGGGCATTAGGATTGTGGCCCAAATGCTTTAAAACTCCGTTAGGAATGTGAGGTGGAGCTTCAGGTTTATCCATAGGATTTTCAATTCGCAAAGGGCTCTCGGGTGGGGAAGTTTCTTTCCCAAGGTCTGGTTGTGACGAACCATAGTCTTTCGTACAAGTCACAACCTTAGCAACACTCATCATGTTGATGCAACCATGACCACTAGCGGCCTTCGGTAGGTTTTTATTTCCATCCGATGCACAACCAGGATCAATGGTCCTTGAGTTCATATTTTGATTGTTGGGTAAAGGATTAGTTAACAAAGCTGGGCCCTGTGCTATGAACCTCGAGGCATCTTCCATACGAGGGCACAAGTGAGTGAGATGGTCGTCCTTACACAACTTGCAAGGAAAATTCACCTTACGTTTAGATTGCTTGTCCCCCCCAGCATTAGTGTTATTGTCATTATTATTATCATTTTTGTTCTTGTTCCCACCCTTACGATTATTTTTTCCCTTTTTCTTATTCCTTCCAAGTTGTTGGTTTCTTTTCGGGTTCGACAATTGCACGAAAAGTATATTCGCCGATTGGGTAGGTTGAAACGAAGCCGTGGCTTGTCCCAACGCAAAATAATTAATTGACAATTGGCTCACTTGTTTCACTACTGATTCCATGGGTTTGGCACTTATATAGCCCAAAATACCATCGGCATGTGGCCTAGGCTTAACCTTGGGGTCGAAATTGGACCTAGGAGCATTAGGTATAATCTCATACAACAGTCCAAATTGAGTATAGATCAAATCCAACTCTTGTGCCCTAAAAATAGCTTGTTCCTCATTTTGAACTTTGAATGTAGAAACATCCTTCGCTATGTAAGGTAATAAATATTTGAGGAACCACTCAAGAAGAAACTCTGGTGGTATAAAAGCTTTGATTAATCATTTCCGTCTACGCCACTCTTGAATATGATCTGAAATGTGTGTGGCTTTATCTTGCCGGAAGGTCGACAAGAGTTCGGTACTAACGTTGTAATGTACGGGTAGTTGAAAATGATTAAGGAAAGTCAGCGCAAGACCATCAAATGTAGTATAAGCCCCCCCCCCCCCCATGTAACTCTATATACCATTTCACCGCAGGACCTATTACAGTGCATTGAAATAGCCTCAAAAGAATACATGGGGGCTTCACTTTTTGACCAATATCCTATCATGTTAGTTCATATTGTGGGTTTTGAAATTATCAAAAATTGAACCAATATATTGCATGTATTAAGGGTGATGAGGAGTTTAAGGTGGGGGTGGGTAGGGTTGCTTATAAGGATTGAGGTATAAAAAGGGCTGGGGAGGAGGTTTTAAGTATTGGGAGGGGGTTTCAACAAAAATATTTTGGGTCAATATCTCTAGAAATTAAGGGTATTCTTTAATATCCCATGATCGCATGTGCTATGTGATAGGTTCACTAAGTGAAGTCCTCATGAATGAATAGAATCATCGTGTAAGGAATTGGAAGAGCACCAAAGGTGGAAGGTGGTGACATGCTCACCAGGATCTTCACCATCCTTACCTTCGAACTTGGGAATGTCAAAAGGAAGCTTGTTAGGGAAAGCCGACCATGTCGGGTTAAGAGACACAGGATCGTTCATCAATCTCGACAAGTCAGGTAATTTAAAAGTTGCAAGGAAAGGGAGTCGAGGTTGATCCGATCAATTCCAGGGTCCCTAGCAGTTTTGATTCGTGTAAGGTTGATTGCTTTAAATAGCATGGCCTTGGCCATAACAACCTCCTCCCATTTGACCCATGTAGGGTTGCATGGAAGCATTATGATGTGGGGTGATTTGATTATGAGGTGCTACAAAGCCATAATTGGAAGAGTAAGCAGGTTGTTGATACCCATACCCATATGGTTGATAGTTTTGTCCATAGTGCAATCCATACGAATTTCCATGAGAAGCTCCATAAGGTGTTCCATGGGATGTACCATGAGAATGCCCATAGTTAGGGGCATGGGAAGTTCCATAAGCGAGAACATGAGATGATCCAGAAATAGGTACATGACCCACTGACACAATAGGAGGTACTTGACTCTGAGATACTACCATGTGAGAAGTCGCAGAATGAACATGGCTAGTAGTAACATTCCGACCTAAAGGCCCATGTGAACTAGGGGGAGGATGTGATGTTAAAAATGCATTTGAAGGAACAGGGTTTGAATATGAAGGGACATGTGAAGGAATGTAAGTGGTGTTCCCAATGTTCACTCATCTTAGTTCTGGTATCCACATAGGATTACTAACACTAAGTCTAGGATGAACATGTGAAGTTGCCTCCACCATAGGGATGGAGGGTGCAATGTGACTAGTGCCCCCAAATCTCTCCACATGGAAAGGGATGGGAGTGCCCCTGGGCATAGTGCTAGGACCAAATTCTAACTTAGCATGATGTGACAGATTGGGTGCAGTGATATCAGACATGTCATATCTAACATGATTAGTGCTTACAGGTTCATGGTGAGTCTCATTGCCCAGAAACCAATACCGACGACCTGTGAATGAGGGTTCATAACCAGATCATGAAGTTTGTTCGTATACAGGATCATATGTGCTATTAGATTCTTCTTCCCCAACCTCATGAGGTGGAGAATACATCTCTAGAATCTTATCCTCATGATCTCCCATGGTGTGTGAATCAAAGTGAGAAGTAGTCCACTCGGACTGTCTAGTTCTCTCTCCCAAAGGAGGAGGAGACGTGGAAGGCAGAAGTCCTGCTAAATGAAGAGAACGGCAAGGTGTTGTGCTTGAATCCAAAATGAATAAAAAAATAAAAAGACTCGATCTAGTTACAAAAACCCTAGGCAAACTAGAGTGCACAGAGCATACACCTATAAAATGTAAAGCCAAATCACAAGAAAACAAGGGTAGGATATGTGAGCTACCAAATGAAGCAGGTATATCTCACCTAGGAGAGGCTTAATACTCCCATACACAACAAGTGGAGGTTCATAACCAATTATAGTGGCCCTCAGATTCAACACATATAGCAACTGTGTTGTCCGACCCCTACCTGGCAAGGACACCTACAGAATAACCTATGCAAATACCCCCCTCGATAACCTAGGTAAGGAAACTAAGGTCACCTCAATATAATCAATGCTCAAGCAGATAGTTGCAGGTGGGATTGACTGTATGGGAAAAGTAGCAAAGCCCGAAACTCTCAAAAGAGCCATCAGATACGAATACAATCTTGGAAATATCTCGGGTGCTACTCAGTTATGACCAGGGGTCATCCCAATCATAACTGTTCACACTGCCTCATGCTTAACTCCCTTCTAAGAGGAGGATCATGATAAACACTAATTATATAAAGGAATTTCACACTCTCACCTGGACAAACACCTAATTTTTTTGTTTAGGGGTCTTGGAGAATTGACTCACAATGAAATATTCCAAGACCCTAAAACCTAGTCTTGATGGTGCACCCTAAAAAAGAAAAGAGTGTAATTCATTTTATTATGCATTGATTTTAATTGGATTTATTACTCAAAGGGTAAATTGTCGTGCAACTAATGATGTTATTACATAACAAGAAGTACAATGCAAACCTAACAATCAATGCAAATGCACTGTGTCAAATGAAAAATAGGGTATACTACTACGTGAAGTGCAACAATTTTCCTTCAAATGTATATGAAATAATTTCCTACATGAAAATCTAACTAATATTCACCAAGAAAACCTAATTCAAGTACCATGCTAATGCAAAATGAAAACAATGCACAACAATGCAAAAAAGAAAAATGTTTTTGTATTTTTGAATTAAATGAGATAAAAAGCAAAAGTATGACTCTACAACCCTCAGACTCTGCAAGCACTCACAAATAGAAGCCAAGCAAAGCACCAAGGTAAAAGACACCTAATGCACTAATCCCAAAACAAAAAATAGAAAATGAAATGAAAATAATATTCTCAAAAATTAAACTAAAAGAGGTCTCTGGTAAAAAACAGGGGTGTTAATAGACTCCAGAAGCATCAAAGAAGACTCAACAATCATCCAAACTCACCCAGCAACACTTAATCTTCCCAAAAAAGCAAAAAATTAGGGCATATGTGACTGTTCTCAGTAAACCTGCATACATATGCGACTATTCCAGGAAAACCCGTGTGTACACACGACTATGAAAAAAAAACCCACATACTCGAAGAAAAGGAGAGAAAAAGAAGGTAAACAGACAAGCTGAGACAAAATTTACTTCTACAGGACACTACTAGGAAAACATGCCCTTAGGATTGACACAAAAACAGAGAAAGTAGAGCAATAGAATCACATCAAATGCCAAAAACCCCCAAAGAAAAACAACTAGGAACCTCCCCAATATGGTCGCAAATTCTATTACGGAGAAAACTTCCTATGGATTGGGGTGTACCACAATAGACAGAGAAACCACAGAAATCAATCCCTTCCCAATATGCAAGAGAAATACAATATCTAACACTAAAGGATCTCAACACATACCTTATTCCAGATAGTTGTAGTAGATCCTCATTGAGCTTTTTCCAATCGCGCTTGCTTTAGCAATTTACTCTCAACAATAGTAAACAAGGAAAGCATGCTATATGATATAGTGTTAGGCCTACTCTAGCATATATAATCAATGATACATAAGCAATTAAACACATCCATGGATTCAATATTCATTTAAATGCACATCATTGGATAGGAAAAGATATTTCTAGTAAATAAATCAGAGATTACATAAGTGACAACCTCTATCAGTACGTCTACGAACCCAAGAAACTGAGTCATCCACCTGGGCCTCCACCACCTCCATCCTCCATCTCTCGATAGCAAGCTCACAAAAAAAGAAAAGCTTGGGAAGAACACAAAGTGCTCCAAGGGGCAAAGGGATGTAGACTCAAGTACAAGCAAGCTACGACAACAATGGACTATAGTTTTCTTGCTCTTCAATTCCTCTTCTTCAATGTATCCAAAGGGTTCCTTATATAGTTCTTTAATGGGGTAATGGAAGGTAAAATCCAAGCAATCTCGAGGCATATGGAAGGCCAAGAGGCAAGTGACTCAGATCCACATCAAGGAAAACTACAAAAATATTTGGCCTTTTGCACACATCTCGATGTACACAGGTTTAAGGGTAATATCCACGTATATACGCGAGAAAGGGATTAAAAGTCACGTACTTAAAATAATGAGTGTTTTTAGAGATGATCTTGGAAACATCAAAGGTACAAAAATAGTCCATGGGGTCCAAAGAGTCTACAGAGGGATAGGGAAGGCCATGAAAGTGTGATCAACCATGTGTGGTAAAATCAGCTGTAACAAGAGGGTCACTAAGGTAGATAACCCAAGTGAAAACATAGGTTACAAACATCAATATTCTGGGATACATGTAGAGGAGTGAAAAATAAAATGTAGTGTTGGATATGAATTTCCATAGGGTTATGTCTATTGTATATCATGTACCAGGATAAATGCCACACCCCCTTTGTATATAAGGTTCTAACTGTGTCTACACCACATGTTGTAACTTGTTCACTTCAATAAAGACGTGTTGGGTGTGTGGTTTGGGAACCCACCCTGTATGTTGTTTTTCGATTGGTCTCTTTTTTTTCTAGCTATTAATTTGGATAAGTAAGTAACATCCATATCATAAGTTAAATATCCAAGTGTAGGTTGGGAAAGGTTGTTGGGAACAATTGGCTTAAAATATGGGTATATCGTTGTGGAAGGAATGGGGCATTTCATGAGTGAATACACATAATTAAATGAAGAATAACCTCAAGTAATCAAGTCCTTGAGATGAAATCAAGGTTGTTTTGCATGATCTCCAAATTTCAGAAAATACTACAACACCGAAGCTTTAGGGTTGTGATATGAGGTGTATTATAACACAGAGAACCTTGTTATGTTCATGTACAGTCATCATTTGTTCCAAATACAAAGTTAACATTGGAGAATATAATTTCTCAAATACTTAAAACATCACTCTTTAGGATGCGAACATGAATACATATGTAGATATAGAAGGAAACAATATGACTTCAAGTATTAGTAGGTGATGAGTGGAAATAAAAAATGTAAAAAAAGGGTAGCTAGAATATTTAGTGAAAATAGGGTTTTTTAAATGGAGAAGTGTATTATGTTGGGGTTTCAAAGAAATAGTAATGTAGAATGAATTAGGGATATATAAAGAATTTGTCCTAGTGTCCATGTCCATCCTTGTCTTTTAACCTCTTTTGTATATTCATTGTTGCAAATATACTTTTGCACTCTTATCTAGTTTTTATTAAAGTCTTAATGTTTGTATGGGTAGACTTGGTATTTGGATTCCCCCATTATGTTTGTTCTTATTTGTGCCCCTTTGGTTGGTCCCCTTGACCATGCCTTTATTCAAATCACCAATCCCAAGTTATACTTGATATTGGGTATAATGATCATGTCTCGTTATGGAGTGATGGATCCTTGAGTAATGCACTTAACTAGTGAAAATAATAGATCACGAACATTGTTCAAAGAGTAAAATGAATAAAAGAAAATAGAAGATAAATTAACAGAAACCTGTAGAAAATATCCTTCTACTATTGATATCCAAAAGAGTGAGAAATGTTGATGGGTATCTTCGAGGGGAAAAACTCCTATGAGAAGAGCTTTAAATCAATGGAAACATTTCACAAAATATTTTTATAACCTTCTAGATCCATAAATAACTTCTTATCAAAGGTCCCTCATTTCATAAAGAGGGCCCTTTTCATGTTAAGTAACTACATACTATCTAAAGGGACTTGATGATGTCCTTGTACATTAATTGACTAACTAATAAGAACCTATTGCTGTTGGGACCACTACCCCAAAATGTTTGTGATTTTAGGGCCCCTCCTTAGAGTTTTAGCTTTTGTACTTCCCGAGGTAAAATTTGCTCTCTGAAGAGCTTTTCATGATGTGGTCTATTTTCTGCACAAGTTAGAAAGCCTTTTGTTAAAAGTTGAAACCTAGTTTTTTTACCTGATACATCGGTTGAACTCATCTAGTCTAGCCGACACGTCAGAGAAACTCATGCTTGCCATCTGATTTATTGCTTATTCTTTATTAAGTCTCAGAAAATAGTTACGATTTTGTCGATAAGTCGACGAAACTTAGGTTTTGGAGTCGATGGTCTCAACGAAATATTCTTTTTCTTTTCGATAGTTTGATTGAAGCCTTTGCAGAAGCTTCTCAGGAGATCTCGTTAAATTTTACTGATGGCATCGGGTCAACTCGGAGAGTTGAGCCGATTCAATCGGGAAGGTTTTATTTTCTTATCCTCTAGACTCTCATTGGGAGTTTTTCGTTAGTTCGTCAATGAGTCCTCTTCATAAGCTTGTGCCGATAGCATTGGCAGGACTCATTTTTTTAGTCCGATGCATTCGGATGGACTAGTAGTTTGCAATCGATGAGTTTTTTGGGTTTTTTTTCGATAGGGTTTGTGTGGGATGTTTTAATAAGTTGTTGTGATAGTGTCAGAAGAAATACATTTTTGGAGCTAGCGCTGTTGCGACTTATCTTGTCTTTTACCCCCGATTGAGGTTTGGAGAGGCTTTTCGACAGTCTTATCATTGGCAGAAGTTCACTGTGCTATCCAATAGCATCAGAAAGACTCACTGGGATCACCCAAAACTGTCACGGGATCCACGCTTTTTCTCACCGATACAGAAGTTTTTTGATAAGGTATTTGGGCATGTCACGTCCCCAACCCTTACTCAGTGGAGAGGACGCGACAACATTTATCAACCCAGGCTATCTAAGCCCCCATGAACATAATACATATATAAAATTCATTTAACTTAAAGCATATAAATACACATATGCATAATAAAATGTACATGATATATACAGTGGAAGCAAATCATTCATTCAACACATTCATGCATTCAACATGTTCATGATAATTTCATAATGATTCGTAAGCAAATACAGTTGTAGAACTTAAATAAACAAGAATACTTATCTTTGTAGAAGCTTGTCACGCAACCAGCTATGTCGCTGCAACGTTCCACTCAACCATATTCTAGTGTTCTCTTTAATCTCTCAACAACACTGTCACCCTCGAGCTGGGCATGATTTTCCCAAAGGAATAAGGAACACTAGCAGAATTTCCCCATAGCCAAGGATACAATAAAACTTAGTCAAGACAACACAGTTGGGTTTATCATACTTACATAGGTAGTGGTTTACACTTAGCCAAATTCACATGAGACACAGCCAAGCCAACAAATGGTTTTATTAGGCTACCAGCAAAGCCATCTTTATAGTTAGGTTTATCAGGCTGCCAAGGAGGTGGAAAGACTGACTGCTAAGCTAGTGAGCTCATCCCCAAAGCTATGAATGCCCACATTGAATCTAGCCTGATTTCTAAACAATTACACACCCAACACAAGGAAGCATTCCCTTCTTTGCTACACAGTCCCTCAGGCCATGCCTTCCCTTTCAATGCTATTCAAGGCATGCAAAGAAGAAAACTAGCCTTCTATATTGGTCTGTAAGGTTCTTTCACACACTAGGTTTATCAAGCAATTCTAGAATCTATTTCCATTCCTTCAATCAATTTAGATGCCAAATGTGTATGCACACACAATGATCTCAATCCTGGGATTTATCAGAACGTAGATGACGCTAGGGATTACATACACACACAGAAATTTATGAATTTCCGAACATTGCCGGTGCCAGACTGACTGCTGCAAAAATACCAAAAACGAAAACGTTGCTAGTCTTTCAAATCAAAGACACAAAATCAGATTCAGGGCAATTGTGTTCAGGAAAACAACTAGCAGACTGGAGAAAACGTGAAAGAGAACAATTCCAAACAGGAAAACCAAAATCGTGAAAGGAACAAATTGCCGAACAAGAGAAAATCATGAAGGGTTCAGACTCAAAATCATTTTTGCTTGCTTGCTGCTGCGTGAATGCAGAATTGGGTTTCCAAAAACGTTTTGTTTAATCCAAATCGTGACGGAAGGTGAAATGTTGCCGCATGAGGGAAAAGTGGTCGTTTTTGGTGTTTTCTTGCCCAAGAAATTTTAAAAATATTTTTCTGAAATTGGTGCTCTACCCAATTCGAGTTTTTTCCCACTCTTCAAATCTCCCACTCCCTCATCCTTAGGAAAAATCATGCCCCCATCTCATTTAGTTGCATTGACATAGCCGGTTGTGGGTTTTTAATTAAAATTGAAAATTTAACATGATGTCTATATTTTTTAATGTTTAGCTAGCATAAAATACCATCGGATCAACCTTAATTTCCGAAACATAAACACTAAATCAATGGTGGGTATTTTTTCTAGCTCCATACCATGATTACTTACATCATTTTATTTAAATGCAAACGGGGTCAAAACTGGGGTATTACAGGGCACCAAACGATGTTTCACCCATGGGAAAATAATTACACAGCGACCTCATTAATGACTTTTTATGCATTGTTTCTATATAATCCTTGGTAGTTTTACATATTTTACTAACCCTTGTCGTTGGAGCATTTCGAACAGTCATTTTCCACCTGGATTTTCTGTTGACAACTTGTGCAAGGATTTTCACCCACTGTCACCCACCATGTGCTAGGTAGGTTTCTAGCCTTATCATGTTTTTTATTTATGGTTTGATAATTGGAATTTGAACATTTTACCATTTAACAGGGTTAGCATTTTCCTGGATTGTAATGTTTTAAAGTCTAACTATATCCCGTAGGTTTCCATTCCATTTCTTTTTAGGGTTCTTAGATCTTTGGAGGTTTTCACAAGTCATTTATGTGCCATGAACCCTTGGATTTATCGTTTTCATTTTTCCAGCATGGCCATAGGGGGTTTTCTTACCTACTCTGCACCACCCTTCCTCATTGCTTAGGCCATGAGCATTTTTATGTCATACTGGTTCAGTGGTGAAGTTTTGGCCAGTCGAGCATTTCACTAATTGCACTGCCTCTAGTCTAGATTTACATGAAGTAAGAGAGCTAGGTACCATCACTGGCTAGTATAGGGTTTGAGGGATGTTCTTGGGCTGTGAATATAGACTCGGATTTTTCTTGCACAAACCATAGCATGTTCTCTTGTTTGAGCAAAGTGTTGGAGTCAATCCAAGTAAGAAAACCTAGTAAGGTTAATCTGGATCCGAGGCATCTGAGGTTTTTTTTTTGAGTTTCAGACCTAGAAGTTTAAACATCACAACAACATGTGGATTTTGTTTTGAAATTAACCATCTATGACCTAGTTTCACCGTATGATGTTTGGAGTGGCAGGATATATTGTGTTTAGATCACAAATCCTTTTGAGATGTTCCAGAATGAGTCGGTAAAGGAAATTTTTCCAAATACAATATTATGTCTTTTATCTAGTTGTCATTCATATCTTGCATTTCAAATATAGTGGATCATTTTTATATATTTTACTAATGAATATTGCATGCTTCTTCACCACATCACTATTAAATCGTTTCTTGGTATATTTGTGTTGCAGCCTCAGACTTCATACGACACCATGCCAAAGAAAGGAAAAAATAAAAACCAGGAAATAGGAGATGATCCATATGTAGAGATTTTACTTAAGATGGAAATTATTCATGAGGACACAAAATCCATCATGGGAGTTGAGACGTATTTTAAATGGGGGAAAATTTATCATATGATCAAGGACAGGACTGTCCTAGATACAATTTTAGAGGACATACCATCGTATGGAAACATCGAAATATCCACCATCACAAAATTAGCTACATGCCATGATATTTTCACTTGTGCCAAAGTTATCGGCTGGATCCTATCTCGGGAAGATGCAGCTACTATGATCATGTCCAACACGGAGAAACAACCATTTTCCTCTTTCCTCCCTACCTACATTGCCAAATCCTGCAAGATACCGACACTCCAGACTTTTATGACAGATAAATGGGTATGGGATATTTATTTCGACGTGCTTGACTGTGCTAAGAAGAAGATGATATTCAGGAAGTAGTTTCATCATAAATCCTTAGGAGAATATGAGATTGCTAATTTGTGCACCCTGTACTACCTCATAGCCCTGATGCTAAATCATATCTTTGGTCGGGAAAATGGGAAGTTTTATAAGATGAGCTAGATTCCAATAATATATCATGTAGAAATGAAAGGTACTATATTCAACTGGGCAGACATCATAGAAAATAGCATGTTTTCATCAATAGTTGCAGCTTGGGGGGTCTAACCCAAAGGAAATCTGAGTTCTACATGGGATCCTTTTTTATGGATTGTATCTTATGCACACATCCATTCCCAAAGTTAAATTGTGATTGGGATCCCTCTAGGACTCCTGTGTACTCCGCATATCAAATCTTGTGGGCACACAAGTAGTTCAATTTCTATAAGACAATCTGCGAGGATTTTTTGATACCATTGTATGTGCTAATATTTCTTGATGAATGTAATTGCATGTCTGCAGGAGCACTAGAGACGGTAGGGGAATATGGAGATTACTATTTCTCCAAGGAAGGTTTGTGCTTGAGGATTTATGGAGGATCCAGGGCCCCTTCACTACTGCCTAGATATGCCACTGGATATGTCATCCATAAGGAGGTGGTAAGGCAGTTGTACATAGACGGTGTCAGGAATTTCCTATTTGATATGAATACTTTTGTCTAGACACCTTTCATTGGTAATTATAAGTTTAATAATGTGAAGAGTGCACCAAAATTCGTAAGAAAAATAGAAATTTTCCATTTCGGAGAGAAAAATTTCCATAGAAACAACTCATGGGACAAAGTTTCAAAGTATTGTGCATTTTTGGTGGTACATTTCGAATACACTGGTCAGTTTGAAAAGGATGAGAAGGTATACTAGAATGCATGTAACATGACTGCATTGAAAAAATGGTTCAAGAATAAAATCACAATCATGGGAGGCAAAGGCAGCAGTAGTAGCACCTCTGAACAATAGAAACAGAGAGAATGACTTGCCAAGAAGAAAGAAGAAGAACCCCAAAGGTTAGTTGAAGAAGTAGAGAAATTGATAGTTGAGGAGGCACAAAGGTAGAAAGATGAATAATCCCAAAGGAAAAGATCAGAACAAGAAAGAAGGAAAAGGGAAGAAGAAGAAACAAGGAAAAAGGAATTAGTTGACATAATAAGAGAAGAGGAAGAAAAGGCAGTTGAAGAACTGAAAAGGAAGGAGCAGGAAGAATAGGACAGAGAGAATATGGAGCATGAACAAGCCTATGATAATCGAGTTGATTATTTTTTCCCATTGGGTAGCACAATGATAAGAGGCCAAGCTTTCTTGGTAGAGCTTGGATTGGTACCATTCATCCCATCTCATGAGCATGACGTGTCTACCTTAGACACAATTTTCTTTGACCAGAAGAAGAAAATAATTATAAAAAGGTCGGAGAAGAGGTTGAAGTAGGTGATCAACCTATAGAAGTCATGGTTATAGAGAAGATAGTCATGCAAGGTAAAAATGAAGACCCTCAACTCCTTGCAATGGCGAGCATAGCAGCAACACAAGCTAATGCAAATAATGTCAATAAACTAGTAGAGGATGTTGGGAAATACAAAGAAAGAATGTACCAAATAAACTAAACTCTAAGAAAAGAAAGAGGAGAAGGACAAGAATTAAAAACAAAACATGATGATACTTTCTCAGAGTTTGAGAGACTCAAGAAGGCATATCAAGTTGTGGAATTAGACAAGGATGCATTGTTATTGTCAGTTAAAATTACCAAAGGAGAAAAGAGAGATCTTGAAAGTAAGGTTTCATAGTTGGAAACGCAGAAAGCCACAACCAACAAGTGATCAGAAGAAATCGAGACACAGACCAGCCTACAAGAGAAACAACTCAAGATAGCTAATGAAAAACAACCCACAGTCAATCCTATTTGTTGCAAAAGAAAATAAACTATGTCCAGCTGAAATTGGTGGAAGAAATAGATAAGATTAAGCAGATAGAGGCCATTCTGAAGGAGATAGCAAATGACCCATCGGAGTTCAAGAAAAGGTTATTAGAAGTTGGAGAACCTGTGCCAATTCAGTTAGCTTAGATTGGAACCAATGCAATTTTTCTTGACAACATGCCCCAAAAGACTACAGGAGGATTGAAGATGGAGTTGGAACTCTTGGATTTCAGCAGCAAAGAAACAACAAGATTGAACACAACAGTTGAAAAGACTATGGAAAAGTGTAAGGAATTCTACAAGAAGATGTGCATGACACACAATAAATATGAAGCTTCAGCAACAACCCAGGTTAAGGATTTTCCAGACAAATATCAACATTTGAAAAATATGTAGGACAAATTCTAGACATATGAGCAAAGCATTCAGAAGATCAAAAACATTGGTGAGGAAGCAATGAGAATATGGGTTGTGCAAGCATCAGTTCATAAATATTTATTTGAGGAGTTGTTGGTGTAGACCTCACCAAAGGTAAAAGAGATAGAATCTCAGTTAGCTAGAGATGAAGTAACTGCATGGTTGCTAGAGCCAATGGACTATCGAGTCATCAAAGAAGAAGCTACTACATGGAAATTTTTCATTTTAGGAGTAGATGGGCCCTCCTAAGTTTTGTTTTGTTTACATGTGGCTTTTTTGTAAATTATCTTCTTTTGATTTCTATTTTCTTAGTGTGGTACACTAGAGGACGAATTTTGTAAATCAAAGAGTGAAAGAAACCCAAAGGGAAGGGGTAGCCCAAAAGTCATTTGTAAAGGTATAAATAAGGATCAAGTAGAGATTATAAAAGACTTTTTCTAGCATATCTATGTTGAAGCTATTTGTATGAGAACTACTTCTTTTATGAATAAAGATAACCAAATTTTGCTGGAGGAAGGACTATACAAATTTCCAAATGGATTGTGTGGAATGTTGAATACTGAACTATTTCTATTTTGGCCTACTATAGAAATGTGAGATCGTTCCAACCTATTGAATTATTTCTGTAGTTTATGAATTATTTTATTTTTTGTTAGAAATCTTGTACATGTAAATGAGTAATGAATTTGTTAATCGATAGAGCTTTCTTTATTTATATTTTCTGTTGTAATTATGTATGTTGAATTTGAAAAACTTCCTGTAGGATTCTACTAGCAGCATTATAGTACATTTCTCACATATCAAGTTGTGGAATCAGACAAGGACGCATTGTTATTGTCAGTTGCAATTGCCGAAGGATAAAAGAGAGATATTGAAAGCAAGGTTTCATAGTTGGAAACGCAGAAAGCCGCAACCAACAAGTGATGAAAAGAAATCGAGACACAGACTAGCCTACAAGAGAAACAACTAAAGATAGCTAACGAAAAATAGCCCGATATTAATCCATTCTGCAGTCAATCATGTTTGTTGCAAAATCAAATAAACCAGGTCCAACTGAAATTGGTAGAAGAAATATATAAGATTAAGCAGATAGAGGCCAATCTGAAGGAGATAGAAAATGACCCATCGGAGTTTAGGAAAAGGTTATCAGAAGTTGTAGAACTTGTGCCAATTCAGTTAGCTTGGATTGGAACCAATGCCATTTTTCTTGACAACATGCCCCAAAATACTACAGGAGGATTGAAGATGGAGTTGGAACTCTTGGATTTTAGCAGCAGAGAAACAACAAGATTGAACACAACAGTTGAAAAGACTGTGGAAAAGTGTAAGGAATTCTACAAGAAGATGTGCATGACACACAATAAATCTAAAGCTTCAGCAACAACCCAGGTTAAGGATTTTCCAGACAAAGATCAACATTTGAAAAATCTGCAGGACAAATTCCAGACATACGAGCAAAGCATTCAGAAGATTGAAAACATTGGTGAGGAAGCAATCAAAATCTGGGTTGTGCAAGCATCGTTTCATAAATATTTATTTGAGGAGTTGTTGATGCAGACCTCACCAAAGGTAAAATAGATAGAATCTCAGTTAGCTAAACATGAAGTAATTGCATGGTTGCTAGAGCTAGTGGACTATTGAGTCATCAAAGAAGAAGCTACTGCATGGAAATTTTTCATTGTAGGAGTAGATGGTCCCTCCTAAGTTCTGTTTTGTTTACATGTGGCATTTTTGTAAATTATCTTCTTTTGATTTCTATTTTCTTAGTGTGGTACACTAGAGGACGAATTTTGTAAATCAAAGAGTGAAAGAAACCTAAAGGGCAAGGGTAGCCCAAAATTCATTTGTAAAGGTATAAATAAGGATTGAGTAGATATTAGAAAGGACTTTTTCCAGCATATCTATGTTGAAGCTATTTGTATGAGAACTACTTCTTTTATGAATAAAGATAACCAAATTTTGTTGGAGGAAGGACTGTACGAATTTCCAAATGGATTGTGTGGAATGATGAATACTGAACTATTTCTGTTTTGGCCTACTATAGAAATGTGAGATTGTTTCAACCTGTTGAATTATTACTACAGTTTACAAATTATTTTATTTTTTGTTAGAAATCTTGTACATGTAAATGAGTAATGAATTTGTTAACCGATAGAGCTATCTTTCTTTATATTTTCTGCTGTAATTATGTACGTTGAATTTGAAAAACTTCCTGTAGGATTCTACTAGCAACATTATAGTACATTGCTTAATTATTTAATCTTTTCTCCCCTGGGGGATAGGTTATATTAGGTTAGAATAGAATATGGTATATTTGCTTAAAAGTGACTAATGGGTAAGAGTGATAAGACGACAGGTAAGAACCTACACATCATGGGTTGAGGCTCTTAGTCCCCAGTCACTTGCATTTAGCCTAGGAACTTGAATTTCATTATTAATACATAAAATACATAAACGATGGACCGGGCCAAAATTGGTAAAACAGACTTAAAATGTTCTTTTAATTCTACTATAGCCAGGACGTTAACTGGATGGATTCCCCATTCCAAATAGTAAACGATCTTATTGGGAATGGTTATTGGGGAGAATCCCTATTGTCGGTACTTGGGATTTTCCAGGAATCAATAGTTTTTGTGCTAGAAGGAGGGTCCCCAGTGCATGGCTAGTAGAGGAAATCTGTTTACTAGAAACTATTCCATTGGTGATACCTATGAAACTAGGTTTTCTGAAGATTTCATTTCTGAAGAAAGAGTAGACCCTGAAGTAGAAGTTCCAGAACACCTCTACCCTATTCCTTTAGAAGTATTTAACCATTTAAGGAGACATACAAGGTATTATATGAAGAAGCTTGGAGGATTGAAAAAAATCCCTGAATTACTGAGAAGGCAGGGTTCCAGGAGAGTACCTACTTACATGAAAGATTCGATTTTGGTGGGTAATTTGGAAGAGTTGGTAAATTTGTCCATATAAGAGATTGTTCAACCGCTTAATTTGTTGGGACCAGATTCCCCTGTTTTTCAGTCTCCATTACAATCACCAATCCAGTCTCCACCACAGACTCCTCATAGAATCATGGCTAGAAATGTACCCCCAAATGCTAATCAACCTATAAATCCTAATCCACCACCATCTTAGAGAGCCAGAACACCACTCAACATAGCTACTCCTTTACATGCTTTTCCTCATGATGAAAAGGAATATCCCAAAAAGAGAATTTCGGTGAATGACCACCTGCAAATTTTTTATTTAGCTTTAGAAATTTTAGCCATGGAGCATGAAGATGTGGTATGCAGACTCTTTCCACGTACTTTTGAAGCTAAGGCCCTTTCTTGGTATTTTGGTTTACAAGCAAATTTGATAACAGACTGGGATAATTTTGTAAGGGTATTTAGGGGAAATTTTGGTAGTCAACGAACCACTTCCACTCTCATGAAAGAATTGTTAACTCTGAGAATGGATAAGAAATAAAAATTGCAAGATTTTAATCAGAGGTTTGCTGCTAATTTGAGTAATTTCAGTGCTACAATAAAACCTGCTGAAGAAAATTTAATAGAATACTACACTTCAACACTTTGTCCCAGCATAGCAATGTTTTTTAAGAGGTCAGTAAATCCTTATTTGGTAGAAACTTATGAGGAAGAAAATAAAGTAGAAGATGAACTTGACAGCATAAACAAACACGCTGTAGAACCAGAGGTAAGGACCTTTAGCAGCAAAAATCCATTGTTGTTAACCAGAACTAAAGAGGAACATTCAAGTGGATTGGAAAACATGGTGAAAATGGTACAAAAGTTATCAAACAATATTGTCGATCTAGAAAAGGATAAAGAAGCCAATTCATCCAAGAAATAGTTCAACCCTTATTTCAAGAGAAGAGAGAAAGGTGGGGCATCTCAACCATCGGTGCATTGTTCTTCTGTTTTGAATTTTATCGAGGTAGGAATGGATCATTTTTTCACTTTTCATCAGGAACCTCATTCTGAAAAGAGTTTCCCACAATGGATTAACTCAATGAGTCTAGTTGTGAATCAAATATTAGACGCTCAAATAATAGAGCCTGAGGTGGAAGAAGGAAAAGAAAATGAACCAAAAGAATCACATGAAACAGCGATGGTATTATGGGACCGTGCACCTACACTGGGGTTGGATGAAGAGGAACTTACTAAAGAAATTCAACTTTCAGCAGTCAATGTTACAACTAGAAGCAAAGGGCCAATAATGGATGAAAGCTTATTACTACCTAAGATTAGGAAGATACAAGAGAGTATGAAGAAAATCAGCAGTAATACCCAAACACCACCTAAGTCTGATTTGGTCACCATAAAAGATAAAGTTACAACAATTAGTAAGCCTATGAAGGTTGTGGAGAATAAAACAGAAAGCAATAAGAAAGGTCCAGTAGAATACAATATGGGATACGTATCATAGAAGACATCAAGAAAACAAAAGCGACTATTTCTTTGTTTGAATTGTGTAATTTACCTCAGCAAAGAATGAATTTTTTGGAAGATTTTGATCCACAACCCAGTAGATGCTAGGATGACGTTCAATATGATAAATAAATTAATGAAGCTAGCATTGGACGGAAGTCTAAATCTCAAACTTTTACATTTTTATTGTCTTTTGAAAGATTCAATCATAATGTGCATAATTGTTTGGTGGATTCCGGAGCTTCATCTAATTTCATGCCACTTTCAGTATGAAAAAGTATTAATGGTCAACCTACACCTTCCTCATGTAATATCATTCAGTTGGACAGATCTACGGTTAAGGTAATAGGAGAAATGAAAAATGTGTTGATTCGGTTATCTAAAGATGGAAGGGTCTGCCAGTTTATAGAAATCGTGATGGTAGATATACCAGAGGCACATGGTTTGATATTGAGCAGGGAATGGTCTACAAATCTGAATGGGTATTTCACAATCGATTGGTCACACCTATGGCTACCACATAAGAACAGTCAAAATCAGATTAAGGTGATGAGGGAACCACAAATGAAACACAATTGGAAGGAAAAAATGAACCTATAAAATTCTCATCTTCGGTCTTGGGTAACTATTTTATAGAGCTTGAACCTAGAATTATCAAGTGGAACAAGCTAGTAGTTAGTCAGAAACACATTCCGAACTCCTTCATTTTTCACAGAATGATAATATTGATTTCAATATAGTTAATTTAGTTTATAACTTAGAAAGAAACAATAATCTTGTAGATTTAGAAAAATTATTTTGGTTATTGTATTTTTACGGTTCCAAATCAAAAGAGAGATCAGGAGCAAGTTGTGTCCTGATTGATCCTGAAAAGAACAAACATTTTCTCTCTTGTCGACTAGATTTTGAGTGTACGAATAATACAGCTAAGTATGAAGCTCTAGTCCAGGGCTTGAAAAAGGCCATTGAACTTAAAGTAAAAAATTTTAAAGTTTTCAGTGATTCTGTGATAATTGTCAGACAAGTTCAAAACACAATTCATTGTCTGTCACCCCACTTAAAGGATTTCCAAACTGAATTTTGGGATCTTATAACAAATTTCAATGCTTTCAATATCAATTCAATTCCTATATTGCAAAATGTAGCAGCTGATTTGTTAGCTATTTCTACTCCAAGGTTAGTATCCACTAATAACAAATTCTCTATTGAATTCATCTTAAAGCCATCGATACCAGACAATATTACAAACTTGAGAGTATTTGATGATGATCAGAAAATCATAGATTTTCTAACAAAAGATGAGACTTTCAAGGATTTAGTAATTAATGATGAAGAACATAGAGCTAATATTCAAAGTGGAAACTTCATACCTAAAGGAGTGAGAACGTTGGAAGGGATGTTTGATCCAAACAAAAAGTTCATAAAACTTGCAACTTTCAAAACAAATAGTTCATCTATGTAGTATGAACTGATTAATCTTGAGACAAAGGCTGAACCCAAGTATGTGAACTTGGGAAAATGTTGTTCACTGGGAGAAGAAACATATTTATTAGTTTATTTCAATAATACAAGGATGTTTATTCTTCGACATATGAATACGTGAAGATGTATGATACCTGCATCATCCAACATATCATTCCTATTAAAACAAGTGTGAAACCATTCCAGCAACCACTGAGAAAAATACATCCCAAGCTGGAACCTCTAATCCAAAATGAAGTTAAAAATTTACTTGATGCAATGATCATTTTTCAGATTCAGACATTCAAAGTGGGTGGAAAATCAAGTGCCAATAAGAAAGAAATCTTGTGAAATAGGATTATGTGTAGATTTTATAAATCTACACCAAACTTCAGATAAAGATAATTACCCAGTTCCACCAATGGAACAAATCCTACAAATGGTCTCAGGTTCTGAACTGTTGTCCCTATTGGATGGGTTTTCAAGCTACAACCAAGTATTGGTAGCAGAGAAAGATAGGATGAAAACCACATTTCGAACAAAGTGGGGGACTTTTGCTTATAGAAGAATGCGATTCCGTCTCATCAATGATGGAGCCACTTTTCAAAGGCAAATGGATATATCTTTCTGGGTTTTAATTGGCCACAGTGTGGTAGTTTATATGGATGATGTAACCATTTTTTCTAAGAAGAGAGAAGATCATGTGTTTCATTTTTAAGCAATTTTTTTACCGCTGCAGAAAATACGACATATACTTAAATCTTAAGAAATGCATCTTCATGGTATTAGAGGGAAAACTATTAGGCCACATTATTTCTAAAAAGGGAATCTCCATAGACCCAGAAAGAATAGAATCCATATCTCAGATTCCCTTTCCCCACAATAATAAGGGTATGCAATCTTTCATGGGTACTATAAATGTTTTTCGAAGATTTGTCCTAGACATTACCCATATAGTAAAACCTTTGCAACAAATTGTAAAGCAGAGTGTACAATTTAAATGGACTGATATAGAGAAAGGTACTTTTAACAACATCAAAGAGGAAATAGCTCATGCACCTTCTCTTAAAAGTCCTGATTTTGAAAAGGATTTTAATCTGTACACTTTTTCCTCTGATAACTCACTCGCAGCAGTTCTCACTCAAAAAGAAGAAATGGGAGATGAGTACCCCATATCATTTATGAGCACTGGGTTACAAGGTGTTGAATTGAACTACCCTACTATTAAAAACAAGCATATTTAGTATTTAAATTGGTGAAGCAATTCAGACCTTACATTCTAAAAAAAAAACTAAGGTAATTGTCCCTCACCCAATTGTCCAAACTGTTTTTGTACAAACAAAATTAGGTGAATGAAGAGGGAATTGGGTGACAGTGTTACAAGAATATGACTTGGAATTCAAACCAACCAACATTATCAAAGGACAAGGGTTTTGCAAGTTAATGGCTTAAATTCAAAACACTGATGATGATTATTGGGAAAATGAATCCAAATTGCATATGATTGATATGTGTCCTATATTTACAGCTCCTGAACCTTGGTACAAAGATCTAAGACATTACCTCCAACAAGGATATTTACCAAAACGTTGGAATTCTAAACAAAGAAGAGCGCTTTGTTTAAATTTAGCCTCTTACCAAATAATTGATGGAGTTATTTTTAGGAATAAATATGATGGGGCATTTTTGAGATTCCTCGAACAAGAAGATGCCTCTAAAGTTGTCAAAGAATTCCATGATGGTCTTGTTGGAGGACATTTTTCAGGAGATACTACTGCCCACAAGATTCTAAGAGATGGATATTACTAGCCAACATTGTTTAAAGATGCCCATGCCTATGTAAGGAAGTGTGACATATTCCTGAGAAGTGGTGGAAGACTAGCAAAAGCGGGTGGACCATTGCAACTGGTTATTATTTCGGAGCCATTCAAACAATGGGGTTTCGAAATCATTGGATAAATTAAGCCCAATTCTTCATTACAACACAAATATATCCTCACGGCTACTGATTACTTCACAAGATGGGTAGAATAAATTCCATTATTTAAAGTCAATGAGGATGTGGTCATCGAATTCTTGCAAGAAAACATCATGACCAAGTTTGGGGTTCCAATTTCACTTGTCTTTGATAATGCGTCTCATTTTTCATCAATTAAGCTGAATGAATTTGCTAGTGGAAAAGGAATTACATTGTATTATTCTATGAATTATTATCAACAAGGTAATGGGTTAGCTGAATCAACTAATACACCTCATCAAAATATTTAAAAAGACTGTTATAGAAAATCAAAGAAGTTGGCATATAGATCCTCCCAACACACTGTGGGAAGATAGGGTCATCCCCAAGAATTCCTTAGGAGTGTCCCCTTATAGTCTAGTCCATGGGAAAGAGGCTATTCTACCCCCAAACATTTTACTCCCATCCTCTCAGTTAACCCAATATTCACAAGGTTCTGGTAGCAAAGTTTTACAAGCTCTAATAAATACCTTACTGAAACTTGAAGAGTCTAGGCTCAAGTCCAAAGAGAGGTTTGAGCACCATCATGAGATTGTCAAAAGATGGTTTCATAAACATAATTCTGGGAAGGGAAGTTTTGAAGTTGGAGACTTGGTTCTTAAATGGGATCACCTGCATGATGAAAAGGGAAAGCATACGAAGTTTCAACACCTATGGGTTGGCCCATTTCAGATTGCTGAGAAGTTAGGCCCCTCGACTTATAAGTTTCAGGATTTGCAGGGATGGGAAGAGAATCTACCTGTAAATTATCTGGTTCTCAAACCTTATTTCACTTAGTACCATAGGATTTTTTTGTACATAAATAAACCTTTTCTTTTTGTTTCTAATTTCTTTTAGTTGTGTTTACTCTCTTTTTGCTAATTTACTTTTTCTTTGTAATTCCTTCTCAGCATTTGCTTTCTTTCAGTAGTTTAGTTTATTTTAGTTGTTTATTTCAAAATAAGACAGCTCAATTTTTTGGTGCTTGTTGACATTGGAATGTGGACAAATTGCTAAATGTTTTAATCTAGGAACTGCTCATTGGAAGTTATCGATACAATTTTTTTATCAAAACAAGATTCTTTAATTTGATAGACTATTGAAGGGAAGTTATTTTAAGAACACATTGAAGTCCTATTTAAAACCCTGTACAATAACTGCGGTAGATGAAGTATAGAATACTATTTTGGGGATCCATCCACTTTCACATAAATATCTGTCCTGGGAAGCTTGCTGCAAAAGACTCACAAAAAGAAAGTAGAACAGACAAATTTATGGTATTCAAAATAATCCATGCCATAAAATGAAAGCCAAAAGGCTTATTATAAAGAGTCAAAATTCCAGAAGAGAAAATATGTATAAAAAAAGATACACTGAAGACATAAAAAGTGAAATGATTGGATTACTCAAAAGGTTCTTCTTCATCCGTGAGCTAAAGCAAGTCATCACTCACACAAAAGGACATTATGGATGGAAGAACCTAAATCAAATCTCAAATATAAAAGAAACAATCCAAGAAGACTCAAAAGACAAAATTCTTAAGCATCAAAAGAATGCAAAAGGCATGGGAATGAGGAACAAATGAATGCATCTATCTAACTCTGTTACGATCATGTGGTGTCATATTCAGAAGAAACCAAATATAGAGGTAAAAAATGAATCTCATATTTTGGCCCCAAAAGATTTGTCAAGACTTTTGAACCCAGTTACCATACCCTAAGGGACTAAAATCACTGAGATGTTATGAATCTTACATTCCTGGAAAAGTATAGACTCTTAAATAATATTGGGAAAGACTGGGATAAGATGCTCTAATAAGATACCATAAAGCAGTTTGTGTTTTGAAAGATAGTTTTTCTAGAGATCTATGTTCGCCAACCAGTCGCTAATTGTTGCTGCTGCAACCACTACCCCAAAATTTTATGATTTTAGGGCCCCTCCTTGGAGTTTTAGCTTTTGTACTTCCTTAGGTAAACTTTGCTCTCTAAAGATATTTTCATGACTTAGTCTATTTTTTGCACAAGTTAGAAAGCCTTTTGTTAAAATTTGAAAATCATATTTTTTACCCGATACGTCGGCTGGACTCATCTAGTTTGGCCGACATGTCAGAGAAACTCATGCTTATCATCCGATTTAATGCTTATTCTTTATTGAGTCTCGAAAAACAGTTATGATTTTTTCGATACGTCGACAAAACTTGGGTTTTGGAGCTGAAAGTCTTGGAGAAATATTATTTTTCTTTCCGATAGTTTAATTGAAGCCTTTGCAAAATATTCTTAGGAGATCTCATTATATTTTACCAATGGTATCAGGTCAACTAGGAGAGTTGAGCTGATTCGATCGGTGATGTTTTATTTTCTTATCTGCCAGAATCTCATCAAGAGATTTCTGTGAGTTCGTTGACGATTCCTTTTCTGAAGCTTGTACTGATTGCATCAGCAAGACTCATTTGATTAGTCTGATGCGTTTGGATGGACTGATAGTCTACAATCGATGAGTTTTCTGGGTTTTTTTCGATAGGGTTTGTGCGGGATGTTTTAATAAGTTGTCGTGATAGTGTTGGAAGAACCCCATTTTTGGAGTAAACGTTGTCGTGTCTTATCTTTTCTTTTACCTTTGATTGAGGTTTGGAGAGGCTTGTTGATAGTCTTATCATCGACGAAAGTCCACTGTGCTATCCGATAGTGTCAGAAAGACTCATTGGGATCGCCCGACACTGTTGCAGGCTACTCGCTTTTCCTTACCGATCAGGAAGGTAGTCAATAAGGTGTTTGGGTTCCAAACAGTGTTTTACCCATGGGAAATTAATTACCCAGCGAACTCATTAATGAATTTTTCCGCATTGTTTCTATATAAGCCTTGGGATTTTTACGGATTTTTACTACACCTTCCCATTGGAGCATTCTGAACAGTCATTTGCCACCTGGATTTTCTGCTGACAGCTTGTGCAGGGATTTACCCCCATGTGTTAGGTAGGTTTCTAGCCTTATCATGTTTTTTTATTTATGGTTTGATAATTGGAATTTGAACGTTTTCCCATTTAACAAGGTTAGGGTTTTTCCCAGATCGTAATGTTTTAAAGTCTTACTAGAAACTCTAGGTTTCCATTCCATTTCTTTTTAGGGTTCTCAAACTTCTAGAGGTTTTCCATAGTCATTTCTGCGCCATGAACCCTTGGATTTTTCATTTTCATTTTTCCAACATGGTCGTAGGGGATTTTCTTACCTACTCTGCACCACCCATCCTCGCTGCTCAGGCCATGAGAATTGTTATGTCATATTGGTTCAGTGGCGAAGTTTTGGCTAGTCAAGCATTTCGCTAAATGCACCACCTTTGGTTCATATTTGCATGTATTAAGAGGGCCAGGTACCACCGTTGGTCAGTATAGGGTTTGAGGGATGTTTTTTGGGACGTGAAGACAGACTCAGGTTTTTCTTGCACAAACCCTGGCATTTTCTCTTGTTCGAGCAAAGTGTTGGATTCAAGCCAAGTAAGAAAACCTAGTCAGGTTGATCTAGATCTGACGCACCCGAGGTTGTTTTTTGGGATTTTTAGACCTATAAGTTTAAACATCGTGACGGCATGTGTATTTTGTTTTGAAATGATCCAGCTATGACCTAGTTTCACCGTATGATGTTTGGAGTAGTAGGATAGCTTGTGTTTAGATCACAAATCCTTTTGAGATGTTCCAAGATAAGTCTGTAAATGCAATTTTTCCAAATACAATCTTATGTTTGTTATCTAGTTTTCATCCATCATCTTGTATTTCAAATATAGTGGGTCATTTCTGTATATTTTGCTAATGAGGATTGCATACTACTTCAACATAGTCAGTATTAAATTGTTTCTTGGTATATTTGTGTTGCAACCTCACCCTTCATACAACACCATTCCAAAAAAAGGAAAAAAGAAGGCCCAGGCCACAGGAGATGACTCAGATGTATATATTTTACCTAAGATGGAAACTATTTATGAGGACAAAAAATCACTCATGGGAGTTGAGCCAGAATTTAAATGGGGGAAATTTTATCAAATGATCAAGGACAAGACAGTCCCATATGCAAGTTTAGAGGACATACCATTGTATGTAAAAATCAAAATATTTGCCATCACAAAAGTTACTACACGCCCTAAGATTTTTTCCTGTGCTGAAGTTATCGGTCGGATCCTAGCTCGAGGGGATGCAATTATGTTGGAAAGAAACACCCTCCAAAGCATTTTTAACACAAATAATTTCAAATGTGTCATTTGAAATCAATCTCTTGAATGACATTCGATATCACAACCTCATTCAACACTCATCTATAGATATTTTAGGAGTGCCATCAGAATCTTTGATTTCGAAGGTACTCCCAATAGAAGCTTAATTGACTGATTGATTGATTTAGAGGGGTTAACATCAGTTTATGTCAAATGTGAGTCTCTTGGTCTTAATCTCTCATTTCTTTTGATCATCTAGAAAATTATAATCCTGAAATTTAGTAGCTCCTAATTTCACACCATTTATCACTCATGCATATTCAAAGTCAAATGAATTTATTACATCAATGATTTTAACCATTAATCCAAGCAAGTTGCTACATGGTATGATAATTGTGTCTGTTCAATTCATATAGGAGATCTAACAAGTTTTTACACTTCTAAAATATTTATTTCATCATGTTAATCATAAGGTTAGAAGTGTATTTAATATAATTTTTGTAAGTTTCACATTACACTTATCCTTATTAAGAATTGTGTATTTTCGAAGTGAGTCGGTATTAAAGTCTATCATATGGGGCTAAGATGATTTCTAGAGTTTTGATATGGGTTTGGTTACATTATAAATTGTTTCCTTGTCATTATAATATCAATGCTGATCCTAATTACATCAATTACATTTTTATTTAATAACCTTATTATTGTGATATTCGATGATGAAGGATTAGGGCATTGTAACCATTCAACTATGTTTCGAAATGATGAGTTTTCTAGGCTATCACAACATTATGAAGAATGTCAATCAGTGTTGGTGCTATGATTGAAATCAGGGTTTTGACATCCGCATAACCTAGAGGTTTTCCATCTGTCGATTAGCCATCATGCAAATATCACACTTAAGCTGTCACTCGCTCGACTTTACTACAGACCATTATGGTATGGTGAGTGTTTTCTCAGTCTCGTTAACCTGTCAACTCGCAAGTATGATGACTTTGCAGGAAAATCCACCGTGCTTTGGTAAAATAGGGTAGTTTGGAGTGTTAATTGAAATGTGTGGACTCTGGATAAATCGACTATGTGTTTCAATTTGGTTTTTGAAAACCCTAAAAGTTTGTGTAATCACTACCATGGCTCCGATGTCGAGATTCAAACTCATAGGCGATGATTATTTGGATGTTTCCCCATAATTTCATGAGGTAATACTTAAGGTTGGATGGCTAGGGTTTTTACAGAAGTTCTCTTGGTTCAACGTAGCAACTTCCAAGGCGTTTGCAACATCATTTGATGGGGTTAAAGCACAGGTTGGGGATATTGAATTGAGGCTGACAGAAGAGTTTGTTTCTCAGGCCATTGGGTTACCACAGACAGGTGAACGTTGGTATAAGGGAAAACATGTAAAAAATGACGACTGGAAGGATTTTCTTACTCTAGCTCACTGGAAAACGAAGTATAAATATGGTTTCCCTTCTCGACTGCTCATGAAGAAATGGCATTCTCTACTCGAGCTAGTCATCAGGTACGTCACCTGTGAGGGTAGGCTCTCCCAAACCCAATTCTATCACCTATGACTGTTAATGATTTTTAAGGGACGTCCTGTGAACATGCTATACTTTTTCTTGAATAGTCTACACAAGATGGCCTGCACTTATCAAATTAACGTAGGGGATAAGGAGAGGAGTCTTTTTCATCATGGATTGATTAAAATAATCGTGTCGCACCGGCTAGGAGAATTAGGGGAAACTTGGGAATCTTTCCTTATGCATAATGGGTTTCATGAGAATGAAGAATGGCCCAAACGAAGGCCCATAAGTAAACATAGGCGTATCAAAACTGAAGAAACTGAGCCTGAGTTAGAAGATTCTGGTTCTCAAGGTAATCTAAATGATGAAGTATCTGAAACTAGTCGAGCCCTAAGTATCAGTGATGTTAAATTCAAGTCTGAAACAAACCCTGAAGTTTTTGTTGATAATTCTCAAACTCGAGTGAGAAAACCGACAATCACAATACCCTGTCAAAATAAGAATGTTCCTCATTCACATGCTAACATTAGTCTGAAACAGGTTGAAGACCAAATTAGCCGAGTGTTGAGTAATAAGGCTATTTGTAGGACTACTCGTAGTATGACAGATGCCTTGTGTTTGTGCTAGAAATTGTTCTTAGACTACCAGAAGATCAAGCCAACACAATCTCAAAAGTAAAATTAAATAAAACAGGTTTTTATGGTTTTGGTTGAAAACTTCATTAATCAAGGAGGAAATAAACATCCACAAACTAATACAGAACTAAATCATGAAAATTGGATAAACTGGGGATCAAACACATCCCAATAAGCCATAAACATTACACATGATATACTAATTCCACCCACAGGCTACAAGCATTTACATGAATAAAACTTAAACAAGAAATGAAATTGTAGACTGAGCAATCAAACAGATCAAAAATGAAAAAGCATGACAGGTAAAAGGGCTTATTAGTTTATATATAATCAATAACAGTCATCCACTTACATAAGAGTTATAAGTGCTAGCTTGAGAAATCAAAGCTCCAAAGCCTCTCCTTGAGCGAAGAATCCCCCTCTCAAAACTGTATGTTTGTCTTCCTTTTTATCATTACAAAAGTAAATTAGTTCCATAACTACCTTCTAGATCAAAATTTGAAATAGTTACATCAATTATTTACATGGTAACTCAAAATATTTAAAGATAATTAACCCAAAAATAGCAAATCGGATTTGGCGAAATTTGGTAAATTTCTGGAAATTTGGGTCTCAAAGACTCCTTCATATCTCTCGATCTGGAATACCTGTGTAAACACTGAGAGAGGTTTTTTTAAATGAGTATGTTATAAACCAAAAACTCTCTTTGTTTTTCAAAATTACTCTTCAATTGATCGGAATATGTTATGCAAATTTGTGACTATAACAGGAAATTATTAAATAATTCAAACCCTGAAAATAGGCCACAAAGATGAATTCGAATATCTCAAATGATAATAGCTGTTGCAAAACAGAGAGAGGTTTTTGTGAATGATTCTGTTGTGCATAAAAACCTCTTTTTTTTTCCTGAATTCATTTCCATCTCCTCGTAATTGGCTCCCAATGACAATGGAAAAAACAGGAAAAACAGAGTTGCTACAAGAATCTCCTCATGAAAATATTTGACAAAGGACTAAAAAATGAGAGTTAGATTATAAATCAAAACTTGGAATGAACTTTTATTATAAGTTTTTGAAATCTTAAAGATGTACATATTAACTAATAATCCCAAAAGACAAACCTTAAAACGAAAATAATGAAATGATTCAACCATTAAAACTATCAATTCTAACCAAAAATATATATTGTCAAAAATTATTAAAATCAACATAAAATATAAAATCATTTTAAACCAACGGTTGAAAATTAGGACAAAAAGAACAGATAAACTAAGAACAAGATCTAGTTATAACATCTGGTTCTTGCTGCGGGATGAAGTCCTCCTTGTGAGGCTTCAAGAACCTATAGACCTTGTGCCTTATTCATTGAGTGATGGAGTCATTTACCAAATCTCTGCAACTTTGTCAAACTCTGAACACATACCTATGAAATGAAAAAAATACTGCTACAAGCCAGCATACTGAAAAGAATCTACATGCTCATATAGCGAGCTTATTCTGATATTTACTCCTACTTCTAATTGGAGGAAACAACCCAATTATCAAGTGTAATCATACTTCCAGTGAAGCCAAGAAACCATTTGACTGCGAATCATGATTTCATGCATGCTACTGTTTGAGAAAACCCACAAAAGATGTGATAAATGCAATAAAGAGTCTGTAGGCAGCTGATACTTATGACTAGAAATATGAAGTATGCCAAGATATGGAGCATTATAAACCTTTGAAAAATACAACTCCATCCAAGAAGCCACGGGATCATGAAATTTATGATTTAAAACTTCAATGTCTTCATTATAATCATCATAAAGTGAAGCATTCTCTTCCTCTCCATTGCTGTTCTTTTTAAACTTTGGATCAAGAATGGAAACCAAGGGATTTTCAAACTGCTTCTTGACCTTTAAATAAAACCCTTGATCAAAACTTGAACAAATAAAATTCTGAAAGTGACCATAAGTCAAGAATGGCAACTCATTTCTTATACCAATAGTAAGAGATTGAAGAACAACAACTTCTTCTTCATAACATGATAATCTCATAGCAGGAACTAAGAAATTTCTACTATAATCCATTGAAAGTATGTTATCCTCGAAAAAGTCAGCAAACTGATATGAAGAATCAACACAAGCATCATTTATATCCTTGTTCATATGAAAATCTGAAAATGATGAAGGAAACTCTCTTAAATCTGAATGATACCTACGTTCTTCTTCCTGTTCATAAGCTTGTATATCTTCAACATGAGCCCGATCTCGAAGCATTTTGCAAGCTCGGATGTTCTCCTCCACTCCTTTTGCATCCTCAAACAATTGTCTTAAAGATGATGATTTTCTTTCTAATAGGAACAAGACAAGATCTGAATGTTGAGCCATAACATAGTATACCATAGCAAGTTTTTCTGAAGGTCTGATCTCCGTAGGCATACTGATATAAAAAATTTGAAACCTCCAATTAAATTTAGTAATTGGCTCATCACTTTCCCTTTTCAAACTATAAAATTCGGAAAGAAATTGATCATAAGATTTATTCTTACCCCAATACTTGAAAAAGACATCATGTAACTCTTCCCACTATCCAATTGAATCAGCTTTTAAATTTCGAAACCAAAACCCAACATCTCCAGCAAAGGACTTCAAAAATAACCTCATGACAACATCCTCATGCATGATTTCAAAATTATTAATGAAATTATGAAAAGATTCTAAATGCTTCTCTGCTGTAATATGGTCTTTTCCAGTAAAATGGGGAAGATATTCAACAAAGTAGGAAGGGTAAGGATGTAAGAGATATGGAAGCCTAAGAGGTTTAAACATCATTTGTCTGAGTCTAGACTGAAAATCTGTGAGATGAAAATGAGGTTCAACCAACTGTTCGAAAGTTTCAGCAGTGATGGTAGAAGGTAATAGATCAGCTTTATTCTCTACAAGATGACCAGAATAATTAGCTTCAAGAGATATGGGTATATGTATATCATGCTGAACATGTATTTCAAACGAAGGAATAGGATCAACATCAATAACACAAGAAGAATGCAGATTTTCTTCTTCCAAAGTGGGATATGTACTTGAAGGTTTATGATCATCATAATAGACAAAACAAAAAATAATTCTTTTGACATGCAATGGGAAAGATAGGAAAGAACTGATGAATAAGAACAAAACCTCATGGAGTAAAGTAACAAGCTGATATCCAGTCCTTCCATTTGGCTTCTTCATTTTTCTGTCAACAAAATTCTCCTTGCAATGGAATCTTTAATCGTGGAGTCACCGGTGAAAACTTGTAGTCTAAAAGATTTTATGACTTTGTTCACCTCTCAAAATGAGAAGAATAATGATATCCCAGGGAATATATACTTTAGCTTCGTCCCCGGCAATGGCGCCAAAGATGTTTGTGCCAGAAATTGTTCTTAGACTACCAGAAGAACAAGCCAACACAATCTCAAAAGTAAAATTAAATAAAACAGGTTTTTATGGTTTTCGTTTATGTTTTTGGTTGAAAACTTCATTAATCAAGGAGGAAATAAACATCCACAAACTAATACAGAACTAAATCATGCAAATTGGATAAACTGGGGATCAAACACATCCCAATAAGCCATAAACATTACACATGAAATACTAATTCCACCCACAGGATACAAGCATTTACATGAATAAAACTTAAACAAGAAATGAAATTGTAGACTGAGCAATCAAACAGATCAGAAATGAAAAAGCATGATAGGTAAAAGGGCTTATCAGTTTATATATAATCAATAACAGTCATCCACTTACATAAGAGTTATAAGTGCTAGCTTGAGAAATCAAAGCTCCAAATCCTCTCCTTGAGTAAAGAATCCCCCTCTCAAAACTATATGTTTGTCTTCATTTTATCATTACAAAAGTAAATTAGTTCCATAACTACCTTCTAGGTCGAAATTTGAAACAGTTACATCAATTATTTACATGATAACTCAAAATCTTTAAAGATAATTAACCCAAAAATAGCAAATCGGATTTGGGGAAATTTGGGTCTCAAAGACGCCTTCATATCTCTCGATATGGAATACCTGTGTAAAAACTGAGAGAGGTTTTTTTTAATTATTATGTTATAAACAAAAACCTCTATTTGTTTTTCAAAATTCCTCTTCAATTGATCAGAATATGTTCTGTAAATTTGTGACTAAAACAGGAAATTATTAAATAATTCAAACCCTGAAAATAGGCCACAAAGATGAATTCGAATATCTCAAATGATAATATCTGTTGCAAAACTGAGAGAGGTTTTTGTGAATTATTCTGTTGTGGACAAAAACCTCTTTTTTTTTTCCTGACTTCATTTCCATCTCCTCGTAATCGGCTCCCAATGACAATGAAAAAAACAGGAAAAACAGAGCTGCTACAGGAATCTCCTCATGAAAATATTTGACAAAGGACTAAAAAAATAGAGTTAGATTTAAATCAAAACTTGGAATGAACTTTTATTATAAGTTTTTGAAAGCTTAAAGATGTACATATTAACTAATAAGCCCAAAAGACAAACCTTAAAACTAAAATAATGAAATGATTCAACCATTAAAAGTATCAATTCCAACCAAAATTATATATTGTCAAAAATTCTTAAAATCAACATAAAATATAAAATCATTTTAAACCAACGGTTGAAAATTAGGACAAAAAGAACAGATAAACTAAGAACAAGATCTAGTTATAACACCTTGTTTGCGAGAAGAGACCTGAGCATTGGGGATACCCCTGTCATTGAAGTAAGTGATTCCTCGGAACCTCGTCCCAATCCAGTTCCCATTGGTCCAGCTTTCCTAGATCTGAAATATGTGTCTATCTCCGGGGATAATGTTGTTGATATTCAGTAAGTAAATCATGAATGTGATCAAGAAATTGATCAGAATCGCTACATAGTTGATGAAGACAGAGGAGGGTCGAATGGAGAATCGAAGGAGCAAATCGATTGAAACCCTTATGCTCGAGTCATGTCATCTCTAGAAACCAACTTAAAGGAGGCTCAAGTTATCAAAACATTTGCTATGGATGAAATCACGGGTTTTAAAACTAATTTAATCTCTTGGATTGAGCAGTGGAATTTGTTGAGGGAGAAGAAGCTAAAATATAAAGATCAAGTTAAAAAGCTTCTGTTAAGAAATCGAAGGTTGAAGAAACAGAATAATATTTCCAAGATCAGGGCTGTTAGATTCAAAGCCAAGCTAGATGAGGCGAGGAGAAGTGTGCCAATTCAGTTGTCTGTCAAATTAGCTCTAAAAATCTGACATTTTGTTTTCTGCAATGAATTCCAATTTTTGTCTTATGTTTTAAATCTTCGATTATGCATGCAGATGATTCCGAATTAGCCTCCACAGGTTAGTAATATCTTGATTTTGTCAGTTTTGGTTTTTGGTGCATAGTTTGATTATTTAATGAGTATATCTACAGAATTAAAATTCCACAGACATCCTATTCATTTCTATATGGTTATCAGTTGCACTTTGCTAACAGATTTTGTTTGAAATTTACAGGTATTAATGAGTCGGTGAGATGAAGCTAGATGCCATGTTGTATTTGTGGTTTTGACTACATGCAGTTACTCATTGGAGGCTACTTCAGGAATGCAAATTATTGCTATTATGTTGTCTCTACACTTCTATTTCTGAGCATTACCAGTATGGATTATCGAATATAGTGTTGACACATTTTGGGGAATATGACACTGGATTTATCTAGTAAGTTAACTCTTTTTAGTGCGTTATTCCCTCCTGATGGTTACACAACAACATGCCTATGATCCTGGTATTTTCTTTGACCTATATTCGGATAAAATCCATGTACTACCATAGAAATAGGAGAATTAGTTAATTATTTGTTGTTTTCAGTTTCCTTTATAAACAAGTTTCAAACAAAAGTAAAGGGTTCGATTTCTAAAAATTATGGAGAGCTGATGTTTTACAGTCTCATATTGCATTTTGTGGTGTTGATATTTTTGGAACTTCTTCTGAAGATTACTTGATGCTACAGAATAGTGAAGACCTTAGCTAAGTATTTAATACCTTGTGAAGACCTTGTGCGTGGTTCTCCTTTGTTAAATATTACATTCATATATAAATATCATCATATTATGTGTGAAATTATTATTTCATAGATTTTGAATGATTACATTGTCTTGAAATGTGAATGATTTATCATTATGTTGAAAGTGAGTGATTTTCTTCACCTTTTCAATTGATTAAGAAACTATGTTACATGAATTATTAACCTGTAAGCTGACCTTGTTCTGTCTTAATGTTAGTATATGATTGTATCAGTTATGTTCCAAGACTATGTTATATGTATTTGATAACAGGTTTTAATCTCTATTCGAATTATCTTGTAATGAAATATTATTTTATTGTGAGGTAATTTAGCTTTAGTTCTATTAATTGTAGACTTTTCTAACAGTTCAGGACTATAGATCACATTACAATTTAAGACCTCTTGTTAGATCAAAAATTCATGCCCTCGGCTGAGATAGTTAGCTTGCATTTAGGTCATTATAGGATAGAATTAGGAGATACTATTTTCTGCATTTAGATTAAGATTTTTTTTAGTATTTAGGTTAGGCAAAATTTTCCCACTTACACCTAGAAAGACTCTCTGTTTGGAGAGCAAGTTACACAAGCAACAAGGCATTGATCCTGTGAAAGACAGTTACCTTAAACACATACAAGGTTGCATTAAGTCGAGTGTGTGGGCTGTCTTTTAGTTGTTGGCTTAGGTCAGTATTTTTGGCCAACAAATGGCACTAGAAGGAGGGCATGAGCTTAAATATTAATGGCTGATTGATCACATAACCCTCCTACCAGTAATCAACCTACTTCCCCCCTCACACGTTTTAGAATATTGTCTACCCCGATCTCTACATCACAACCCAAAACTATAAACACTCCTTTCTTAGACATAGTTAGGACCATTATTGAAAGAGACCCAACTGTCTCACCAATTTCCCCAGATCAGATAAATCAAACCTTAGAGGAATCCTGTAGAATTTTAACTACAGCCTATTCTCGCCAAACAGGGATCCCTCCGATCTATTTCGATTTGCCAAGCAGAGCTCATTTTCAAACCTTGGCAGTGACTGAGTCAGCTGCCGATCTAATTGGAGAAGAGCCCATTGAACCATTCAGAGGGTATCCTGATTATCATCTTAGTGATCTTTTGAGAGGAGTGGCTAGTCATAACACTTCCCTATAATTGTTGTTTGCAGGTGGATCTGACCTACCCCCTTCACCTCCTGAATCACCACCTGATAGCCCCCGTGACCATAACAATGAGTCTTCATCAGACCTGAAATCTGATCCATACATGGGTGATAGTGAACTAGGTAATCCTAATGCTGATAGGCCATGGTTACAACGTGGTGCCATAGCTGTTCCTGGACTACAACATAAACTACCTAAACATCTTGACAAACTGCTACCTAAGTTTGACCCAGATGAAAAGGGCCTGGCCGAAAATCACATTGACAAATTCATCCTGGCTATTCAAACTATGAATGTTCAGCATGAGGATGTGGTATGTCGACTATTCCATTTAACTTTCGAAGTAAAAGCTGCAGTTTGGTATTTTTCCCTAACTCAAGGATCCATAACTAGCTGGAGTGATTTTAGTCAGGCATTCTTAA
Source organism: Pseudotsuga menziesii (assembly GCA_001517045.1). Classification (NCBI taxonomy): domain Eukaryota; kingdom Viridiplantae; phylum Streptophyta; class Pinopsida; order Pinales; family Pinaceae; genus Pseudotsuga; species Pseudotsuga menziesii. The sequence goes on along the minus strand of LPNX010706945.1, from coordinate 567,716 downwards.
ACAAGTTTGGTGAAGATAAAACCCCTGCTGTGTTGGCACTAGAATTGGATAGAATCAAGATGGAGAACAAAGAAAGGATAAAATATTTCAATCAGTGTTTCCTTACTCTCTTGAATAAGATACCAGTAGCCTCCCAACCTCCAGAAGATATCATAATTGAATATTATGCTTCTACATTACCTAAATCCCTTGGTATGTTTGTGAAACAAGCTGGTAAAATCACATTAGTTGAAACCTTCAAAGAAGCAATAAAGGTCAAAAAGAATTCATTGACATTTGAACTAGAGAACAATGGAAAAACTGATGGACCTCTTCATAAATGCAACGAAACCCCTGTAAGAACCAACACGGATAAAAGAGATGCTCGTACTTTTGATGTAGAAAAATTACAACAAGCAATTAGGTCTCTTACAAATGAAGTAGTGTTATTGAAATGAAATAATGGGGAAGTTACTTCAAACAGAGGGAATTTAAAAACCCCATACCGGCCATTTACATCCCCAAATGCTAGGCAAAACACTCCGCCTGACATATCAACTAATGAGGAATTTTTCAATACTATAAGGGTTGTTAATTCCTTACCTGATTTTTCAACCAATCAGGAGTCGGATGAAGATCGTGAACCTGAATAGCCTGAAACTGAAGAGGAAGCTAATGAATATCCTCTCCAATTTAATTGCCATTTTTGGGATAGTTCAGCCAAGGAGGGAGATTCTAATGATCATTCTATCTTTTTCAACTAGCACACCCATAATACAAGAAGTAAAGGGCCTATAGGCTTGCAACCATCATCAGCACCTAAGAACAGTGCCCAACCTTTGAATCAGAAGTCTACGACTCAAGGTATGGATCTCCAATATGACATCATAGAAGATCTCAAGAAACAGAGGGAAAATATTAGCATGTTTGATTTATTGAGAATTTACCCTATGCCTGGGGGTTCAATACTTTCAATCTTATCAACTCCATCAAACATCAAAACAAAAAATCAACCCTCTGTACCTTCATTCAATAACCTTGATCCTTCAACCAGTAAAATAGTAGTAGGTTTTAATAGTAATATCAAAACAGCCGCTGATAAAGATGCACTGATAGGTAAGAACTCCAAATCTACAACTCCCCCCTTCCTACTAACGTTTGAAATATTCAACCGGAATGTTCATAACTGTATGATTGATTCTGGAGCTTCATCAAATGTTATGCCTTATTCGGTTTGTAAGAAGCTGAATGCCAATCCCACTCCTTGTGAAATTCAAATCAGCCAACTAGATCGATCTAAGGTGAAGATTGTAGGAGAATTAAAAGGGGTAATGATCAGAATGGCCACTAATCCACAACTCTTCTAGGTTATTGATGTAGTGGTAGCAGAAATACCAGATGTTTATGGGTTGTTCTTAAGTCATGACTATTCTCAAGCCTTAAAAGGATACTTTTCAACTGATTGGTCACATTTGTGGTTACCTAAAAATGGGCGACCAAATCAAATCAGGATTGATAGAGAGAGATACATGAAACACACTATGACCAAGGTAAATGCTCCCAATGAACCAGTCTTGTTTAGTGATTCCATTTTAGGGAACTACGGATACGATTTCGATTTGGGGAGTTTCCCTACACTTAAATCTGCATTTACTGATTCTGTAAGTAAATCAGAAATTTTACATTATGATTTTCAGGAAGTTACTCCCAGTTTGATTAACACTGTGAATAATGTAAATGATGTAATTAGTCTTGTTGATAAGCCTTGGCATCTGTATTTTGACGGTTCTCGATCCAAGGAAGGTGCAGGAGTAGGTTGCATGCTCCTAGACCCCGCCGAAAACAAATTTATGCTATCTTGTAGGCTGGAGTTTCTTTGCACAAATAACACAGCCGAATATGAGGCCCTCATCCAAGGACTCAAGAAGGAATTCGAATTAAATGTTAAGGTTCTGATTGCATTCGGCGATTCTGAAATTATTGTTCAACAACTCTATAATTCCATTCATTGCTTATCTAATCATTTGCAAAGTTATCAAAAAGAAATTATTGCCTTCTTAACAGGAGAAGATGCTTTTAAGGAATCAACAATTGACGAGATCATGCATGATGAAGATCTGCACAATTTTTTAATAATCCATCCACCTCAGCTAGTTCACCAGTCTTTTGAGCAGGTAAATTTGATCCCTACCTCAGTCCTTAGGCTTGAAAATTTTTATGACCTGCATGATAAGTTCAAGTGAGTGCCTAATTGCAAGACGAATAGTTCCAACATGCGTTATGAAACCATAAATTTAGGGACAGAAACTAGTCCTCAAAATATTAATTTAGGATCATACTGCACCCCAAACGAAAAATCAGCCTTCCTGAAACTATTTAGTGAATGCAAGGATGTATTTGCATGGTCCAATGATGATCTGAAGACTTTTGATACCCAGATCATACAACACGTAATCCCTATGAAATCTCAGTCAAAACCATTCCAGCAGAAACTAAGGAAAATGCACCCTACCTTAGAACCAGCAGTAAAGAAAGAAATGAATAAATTACTTACTGCCTGGATCATATCTCCTGTACGCCATGCATAGTGGGTGGCAAACCTTGTCCCCGTTAGGAAGAAAAATGGATATATTCGGTTATGTGTAGATTTCCGAAACTTAAACCGATCATCAGAAAAGGACAACTATCCTGTCTTGGCCATGGAGAAAATCCTCCAGAAGGTGTCAGGTGCTTAGATGCTATCTTTATTAGATAGTTTCTTTGGGTACAACCAGGTCCTAGTTTCTCCTGTAGACCAGCTGAAAACCACTTTTAGGACACCTTGGGTAACCTATGCTTATAGGAAGATGCCCTTCAGATTGATTAACACTAGGGATACATTCCAAAGGGCAATGGATGCTACTTTCAGAGGTCTGATAAATCACTCTATCGTTGTCTATTTGGATGACATCACTGTGTTTTCCAAAAAAATATCTAATCACATCTACACTTACGTAAAGTGCTTGAACGTTGCAGGAAGTTTGGTATTTCCCTTAACCCTAAGAAGACAATATTTGCAGTAACTAAGGGAATTTTGATAGGGTTTGTAGTGTCAAAAGAAGGGATCATGATTGATCCAGAAAGAACAGAAACTATCTCTAGTATTCCTTTTCTTGCTACTAAGAAATCCATGCAATCCTTCATGGGAAAAATAAATTTTGTAATAAGATTTGTTCCAAGTTTCTCTGAAATCGTGCGTCCACTGCAGAATATGATTAAGAAAGACAGTAGTTTTTCATGGGGGGATAGAGAAAAAGAGTCATTTATCATAATTAGAGAGGCCATAGCTGAGGCACCCACACTTGTGAGTCCTGACTTTAAGAAAGACTTTATTCTTTATACTTTCGCATCTGACATATCTTATGTAGTTGTTCTTACTCAGAAGAACCAACAGGGGGATGAAGTACCTATCTCCTTCATGAGCTCAAATTTAAAAGGATCTGAACTAAACTACCACGAAGTGGATAAACAGGCTTTTGTTGTGTTCAAAGCAGTAAAACATTTCCGCCTTTATCTCCTTAAATCGAAAACCAAGGTAATTGTTCCATTCTCTGCCGTAAGAAATTTGCTAGTACAAAAATACCTTGGAGAAAAAAGGGCACGTTGGATGGATGCTCTTCAGGAGTATGACCTAGAGATTAAACCCTCTCAAGTTGTGCATGGTTTGGGGTTGTGTAAACTGGCTGCTGAATAAGCACATCTTCCTGCTAACCAGAATGACACCTTTAGATGACACCTTGCTCCAGAAGGAGGTTTGTTTTATCCCAGATCCGACCGGTTCATGGTACATTGATATTCAAACTTATCTTGAAGTTGTAAGTGATCTAGACCATTTAGACCCAAAGAAGAAAAGAGTAGTAAGATTAAAATTAGCACCCTATCAATTGGTAAATAATGTGCTTTCCAAGAAAAATACAGAAGGAGTTTTGCTTCGTTGTCTAGAAAAGGAGGAATCTGATTTAGTTTTAACACAACTGCATGACAGGCCTATTGGTGGCCACTTTGGTGGTGATATTACTACTCATAAAATTCTAAGATCAGGTTATTTTTGGCCAACTCTATTTAAAGATGCCCATGCTTTTGTTAGAAGGTGTCGGAGGTTATCCTATTTGATTGAGTATTATGCATGTCTTGAGTGAGTGAGGTCTTATTGGTAACCTGACTTGATCCACTTAGAAAACCATTAAAAATATTGAAGTTGCCAAGCATCCTCGAGCTACAACCTAGAGGAGTTTCCTGGAGAGCTAATAGGTAGGTTCTTGTTATCTCTACAATTGTCAATTAAAATGCTTTTCTATGAAAAGGGTATACTAAATATGCACCTCAAGTAGTAGAAATATGATGTGTGGAGGCGGTGGATACCACAAAAAAAGGGGGCGAAAAATGGGAAGATAAGGGGTAGATGGGTGCAAGTTTTGATGAGACTATGAGGGAAGCCGAGGAAGAAATTGGTTTCATGAAGAGAGGAGCAAGGTTTCAACAAGAGATAGGGGAAGTTCATGGTGTGATCGAAATGCAAGAATGAAAAGGAATACCACATGGGATGAAGAGACCCTATAGTGACGAAGAGGATGACCATACCCAGAGTATGCCCAGAAAAACAATAAGATCAAACCCTAGCAACAATTTACCCTCACCTCCACGCACTACTTCGAACTCATGAAGAAACACAAATTCCATGTCAGATTACTCGACGTGTCAACAGCATTCTAGTAGTAGGTCAGCATCTACAGGAAGAAGGCCCAGGATGGCATGTGATGACACAAAGTTACCTTTGTTTCATGGAAATGGGACAGACGATCCCGAGTAGTATTGGTTCCTATGTGAGGCAATATGGACTGTTAGACATGCCACGAATGATGACTTCAATAAAGGCCAATTTGTGACTACTCTACAGGGTCTTGCACTAGATTGGTACATGAATATTATATAGGTTCCTATGGGGACCCTTGCAAAAACATTGGATGAAGTTTGGAGGCGACTGATTGAAGAATTCCGGAAACCTAAATCTGAGGCGCAATAAATTACTAAGTTAAAAGAGATTAAGCAATTTCCCAATGAGACTATTTGGGATTTCTATCAAATATTTAATACATTGATGGTGAGAGTCGATTTTGATATGAGTGACATTCATCATAAAGAATGGTTTATCACAGCATTGGTACCTCATATCTGACAACCACTGATGCAACAAAAGATTGCGACATAGAGTGAAACTCTGGAGATTACAATGAAGTTAGAAGCTTAACCAGTTGGGGAGAATGGAGTTGGTATGAACCAAATTTAGTCGTACCTAGTGAACTTGATGCTTCAATTGCAAGACATTAATAAGGGGAAAGAGAACCATGAATATATTTGGGGCACTCATTGTCACGCAGATGGACAAACCAAAGATACTTGCCCTGATTTCTAGAATTATCTGCTATATGGGGTGTCAAACCCACTAAGATTCAATGGTGTCCCATGGTATCGCATATCTAAATTCTATGGGAACCGACAAGAATAATTTAGCTACATGTAGAAGATAGTGTTTAAGCCATCCAACCTATATTGTTCATTTTGTCGATCATTGGGGAATGAGGATAAAGAATGTCATCTGCTTCAGGAAAGAACATATAATTCATACTTTTTGAAGGGAAAAGATCATTGCGTAGTACAACAACCACAACCCCAGCCTCAGATATTAATCTCTCTACCTCAACCTCAATATACACCACCACCGCAAATGCAATTTATACCATCGCAGCTGCAACTGCAGTTTGCATCGTAGCCACAGCTCGCATCGCAACCACAGTATAATCAGATGTCGATGACTCAGCCACAACTCCAGTACATTCAAGCAGTGCACTATGTTCAACAGTAGTCAAATCCCCTACTACAACTAATGGCTCAGCCACAATACCAGCAACAAGGAGGATTTTGCGGAGGATTCCGAGGAAGAGGAGGAGGATTTGGAAGAGGAGGAGGATGAGGTTGAGTATCTGTCCAGTGTTACAATTGTGGGGTATTTGGAAATTACCAGAGAGATTCCCCTCACTTGTAGTTTTCATGTACATACTACAATGCAATTGATCATACTATCGAGAAATTCCCACAACTAATCGCAAGACAGCAAGATGGGAACATCCCTCAATTGAAGAATCAGAACCAGTTGCAGACTCAACTTAACTACAAAACCAGAATCAGTTACAGAATCAGAATCAGAATCAAGTTCCACTTTAGAATAAAAATATGAATCAACCCATGAACCCCCCATTGAAATAGAATCCACCACTAAATTAGAATCCACCGATGAACCAGACTCAAGGGCCAACAGTTGCAACGATATGAACAAAGCCCAGAACAAAGGATGTTGATGTTTCTATCGTCACTCATGGAGATGAGATGACTAGAGAGGATGGGCCTTGGCCATAGGTTTGATTGGCAGGGAATAAGAAGGTGGTGTTTGATATTGCAAATGAAAAAGAGACATTCTTTGAAATTCGAGATGTGATCGGAAGAAATTCTAGTAAGTCAAATGTCTATGAAATGCCATCTAGTTTTAATTTTTCATTAGAAGCAGGACCATCATGGCAGCATGGTACCTTGCAACACTTCTTTGAGAGTTGTTTATCACTGTTAAGAATTCCTGATTCTCTAGCCAAAATTGAAATTTTTTTTTCACCTCCTGGGTAAGGAACGAAAGGATTCCACAGTGAACTCTTTACAAAAGAAAAATGTGGGCAAAGAGATGTGCATGAAAATTCAAATTGGGGATTATGAAGTTGATTCGGTCATTCTAGATCCGGGTTCAGATGTAAATATCCTAACAAAAAAGACATGGCAGAAGATGGGGAGGTCGACATTAGGTTGGTCCCCGGTGCAATTGCGCTTAGCTAATCAGGGTAAAGTATAACCAATCAGATGGGTATCAAACCTGGTTGTAGATGTTGAAGGTATGAAGAAATATGCTGATTTTGATGTGATTGAAGTTGTTAATGGTGAAGGCTCCTATCCTACACTACTCGAGATTGGATGGGCCAATGATATTATGGCAGTGATTAACTTCAAGAAGCAAATGATGACATTTGAAACCCAAGATATTAGAGTCATCATGCCTTTGGATCCAAACAAAGGATGGAAGTATATTGAAACCGTAAAGGATGAATTTGTAAAGGGATGGGATCATGCTTACAACATCTCTGAATATTATATCCACCCAAATGTTGACGGAGAACTCAATTGGTGCAGTGCCAGTTCTGCCTCCTCTTATTCTGATAATGTGGTAGAGAACTGGCAAAACCACATGCACGAGGTGTCATTTAGGAAGTGTGGTCTGATCATGCAATCGCTGTGCCATGTCGTGATTGAAATGATTGAATTACCAATTTATGAAGGGATACCTGAACTGTCTGCATTCTTAATGGAATTTGAAGAGAAGGTATCAGAACCGCAATGATAGTTGGCACTGGAGTAAGCACTGAAGGATACCCTAGCACGTCAGTGGTCGACTCATAAAAAGACAAATGCTAGGTAGGCGTAGTGTCGATGATTGATGACAGTTCGCTTTGGCGACATAGAAGTGTATGACACTAGGAAGTACTATGAGCAGAATGAACCTCGCATCCATTTGATGGAATGCCAAACATTGTGGGCATCGTGACCAAAGGATGAATGGATCCATGCCTTTATACAAACCTTGGACGAGATTCCAAGATCATGGTATATATCCGCAGAGTTACGCAAAGAAATAACCACTTGGGAGGAGTTGACAACTTTCTTTGCTCGTGCCTTTAGTTTCATGGATGCTAATACCGATGTACACAATGCACTTCAGATCATTCAGAATGTGGTGCTAAATGTAGTTCCAGTTGCATATTTTTTAGATCCACAGGCACATTTCTACATACAATCGATGATGGAATGTTATAATGTGTCAGGAGGTCCTGAGGATTATGATGAGCTAAGGAATATCAATATTCCAGAAACAGAAGGAAATAGGGATATCGTAGCACTAGATATATCGGCTGATCCTATGAATCAACCGCTGAAGATTAGAAAAGTTAACATTGGAATGGAGGAGAATCCAAAATTTGCTTGTGTTGGGGACTATTGGGATGAGGAGACCATGGCCAAGATCATGGATATATTGCATGAATTTCAAGATCTATTTCTGACAAAGTTCTCAGAAATGAAGGGGATATTGGGTGATCTAGGAGAAATGAAGATTCCATTAAATCCAAATGTGAAACCCATAAGACAGAGGCCACATTGCCTGAATCTATGATACAAATAAATATTTAAGGCTGAAATCGATCGAATGTTGGATGCTAGAATCATTGAGCCCGTAGAAGAATCATAATGGATCTGTCTTATGGTGGTTTAAGACAAGAAAATTGGTGAAATTAGGATCTGTATCGAATTAAGGAAACTGAACGATGCATGTATGCATGACCCATTTCCAACACCATTCATAGATTAATCACTCGAAGGAGTAGGTGGTCAAGAGATGTACTCTTTTACAGATGGGTTTTCTGGTTATCACTAGATAATAATCGCAAAGGAGGATCAACATAAAATGACATTTGTTACTGAATGGGGCTTCTTCCAATACATAGGGATGCCTTTCGGGTTGAAGAATGCACTTGCAATATTTTCTAGGTTGTTGGCACGTCATTCAAACATTTTATTCAGAAGGTCCTATAGGTATATATGGATGATTGGATAGTGTATGGTCTAATAAGGAATCATTTGGTGAATCTGTGACTGATGCTGGAAAGATGTCGACAGCATCAGATTGCGCTGAACTCCAAGAAGTATATTTTTTTTCACACCATTTGGGATATTTTTGGGTCACACTGTGTGCAAGAAAGGATTTTTGGTTGACCCTACGAAGATAGCACTCATTTTGAGCTTTCCACCATTGACAAACATGAAAATTATTAGGGTGACACTAGGGCACACTGGGTATTATCGTAAATTCATCCAAGGATATGCTACAATTACTGCCCTACTGGAGAAACTACTGAAGAAAGATGCTACATTCCTATGGAGTTTAGAATTTCAAGGAAGCTTCGACACGCTAAAGGCCAAGATGGCTTTAGCACCAATACTTTTGTTCCCATACTGGAACAAAGAGTTCGACGTTCATTTCGATGCATAATCTGTCATGCTAGGAGTAGTGCTTGCACAACCAAGAGAATGATATATTAATCACTTGATTGCTTTCACTACTCAAAAGTTGTCATTTGCTAAGAAAAACTATACAACGACAAAATGAGAAGGTCTAGCGATGGTATATGCACTGCAGAAATTTAGGCATCACCTTCTAGGTGGTCATTTCAATATGTTTACCAACCATTCTTCTTCCAAGTACTTGGTAAATAAGCCTTTGTTGGGGGGTAATAGGGGTAATATATGTCACTGGTTGCTTCTCTTCCAAGAGTTTGATTTTGAAATAATTGTGAAGGCGGGTCGCTTGAATGTTGGCCCTGATCATCTGTCCAAAATTGAGATGGGCGAAGAGCCCACCAATATTGAAGAAGGACTATCAAATGCACATCTATTCATATTCGACATAGCAAATGATTATTACATCCAAATAATCTAGTTCTTGGAAACAGGAGTCGCACCCAATGATTTTTCCACAATCCAGATGAAGCAGTTGATAGTCAAGGCTTCGAATTTTAAGTTGATTGTTGGGCAGTTATAAAAACTTATCCTAGATGAAATTCTATGACAGTGTGTCCTGCCACATGAACAAGAGAATATACTAGAGGAGGCACATGCAAGAATTGTTGGTGGACACTATGGAGGATGAGCTACTATGTGAAAGGTGCTTTGCAAAGGGCTTTGGTGGCCCACCTTACACAATGATGCAACATATTATGCGTGGAGCTACGATGTCTGTCAATAGACTGGAAAACCATCACAGTGGAATGAGATGCCACTGGTACCCCAGGTAACTTTGCAACCTTTTAAAAAATGGTTTGTGGAATTTATGGGACCAATCAATCCACCAGGGAAGCAAACTAGTGCGTGGTACATAATCATTGCAACAAACTACTTCACAGGATGGGCAGAGGCTACACCATTCGTGGATTGCACTGCTATGGTAGCAACAAGATTTCTGTTTGACAACATCATGAAGTGGTTTGGATTCCCCAGGATACTGATGAGTGGCCAGGGTATCCATTTTTTCAACCGCAAAGTAAGAGCACTCAGGGAGGAATTGCAGATACAACATAAGAAAATTACACCATAACATCCATGGGAGAATGGGACTGTAGAAGCATTCAACAAGATATTGGATCATGCACTTACAAAGGTATGTAACACTAACCAAGACGACTGGGATTTAAATATTCCAGCATTATTGTGGGAATATCGCACCATCTACAAGAGATTGACAAGGAAAACACGTTCAAATTGGTATACGGGAAAGAGGCAGTCATGCCTATGGAGTACATTGTTCCCAGTCTAAGCATTGCAGCTATGATGAGAATGAATGATGAAGTAGCACTATAAGAGTGTGTGGCGCAATTGATACAACTTGAAGAACACCTCTTTATCACGAGATTCCATCAACACATCAAGAAGGATCGACAAAGGCTTGGCATGATCGCCACATAAGGAACAAACAATTTCAGCAAGGAGATTTGGTGATGCTCTATGAAAGCAAGTTCCTGAAGCATCTAGGTAAATTACAGATGCATTGGTTAGGTCCATATCTTGTTAATTTCATTACTTCTGTGGGAGTAGTTCAACTGTAGCAATTAAATGGAGCGGTACTACCAAAACTAATGAATTATAGCCACATGAAGCCCTATAGGACATATACAGAATCGCATAGTGCTTGAGGCACTGCGCAAAAAAAAAACAAAAGAAATAGATATCCAGAGGAAGTGGATGCGAAAGTAGGGGAGTCAGTAGCACATATGTCGTGACAGTTGTAGGGTCATGACATAGTCAAATCAGCAATAAATGAAGCATAGTTAAGACAATTAACCAACGGTACTTGTTGAAACAATGCGTATTGATGGCGGATCCAACCGTTGGGTTGACAAAATCGATGGTGGATTCGGGTAGTTAATGCATGATTTGGTCATGATGACTGCGGTTGATTTGGTAATGATTAACGATGGATTGACTGGATTCTATAAGAAGGTGCTCAATGTGGGTTGAATGCACCATTGTGCTAAGTTGAAGTTGCAAAGAGTGTTGAAGAGGAATTGAGTTCCAATGTTGTTGAGTGGATTACGAGAGCTATCGAGTGAAGAAGAGAGTGTCATGACTATGGGGGATTATTGAGGGATGCAGACTAACCCCGAAACAGTAGAGATTTCTAGTGAAAGGGACTCATCAATCAGACCAGTTATGATTGTTAAGGAAGTTTCCAAAATCTAGGTCAGATCATCATCTATTCTGACAAAGAAGCGAAGGGGGTAGAAGCAAAGTTCCCCAGCATCGATGAAAAGGAAGACACAAACATCAATGAGAGCACAAGAAGACGTAGCCGCCCAAATGGGACCATCTAGATCTGGGGATATATAATCAATGGTTCACACTGGGGTCTCCGTTAAGGACATCCTGGGCTACATCGCTCCAACCCGACCAGGTACACAACCTTGATGACTCACAAAGAACCAAAAGTATTAGCTGAAGATGTCACCACTGCCAAAACAGATGGTGTGCAACAAATATATTGTCCCAGCGCTAATGAAGATAAATGATGAGGATCATGACCTATTGACATTAAAAGACATAGAAAATGATCCCTATGACTTGCTACCTTCGGTCATAGGAGGGCCCATGGTGCACATCCTGTAGCCATGTGCGCAGGGGCTGGATAACGCTAGGCTACTTGGGCTTATCAACATGCTGCATTTTGGGTTCCTTAATGAAGCAAACGCTTGCATCAAGCAACTTCTAGCTTGTTTTCATGGAGGGACACTATGGTTGGACACTCTAGTCACAATCATGGTAGAATTGATTTCAGATATCACAGGGTTACCAAAGGATGGGCCAGACTCATAGCAATATTCAAAGGCCGAGATAATGATAAGTGGCTTGCTACACGATTGAATTTGAAGTATCACTTGCAGTGAGATGGTAGGGTGTATCACATTGATAGGATTAATGACCACACAGTATGTATCAGTGCTAGGATATTGGAAAGCAATATCGTCCACAAGAACCGCCCCATCCAATGCACTTCGGGGGTGATCGCATGTGTAGAACAATGCGTAGAGGGGGTACAAATGAACTGGTCCCTTTTCTTAGTGAACTAGTTGACTGAGGAAGCAGTAGCAGTGCAGGCTAGAGAGAATCCTTTCACGTATAGCTGGCTTTCGATCCTCATCACAATTCATGTACAAGCTCGTCGCGACCTAGATAAATAGTGGTTATCGATGTCTTATAAGGTGACAGATGAGGAATTAGAGGTGGCGATCGTTGATTGTCCTACAGCATGGCAAGACTCGGTTGGTGCCAGTGAAGTATTAGCAGGACCACCAGAAGATGCACTCGATGATCCAGTACGAATAGATAACCAACAGAGTCACCATGACTCCGATGGCAAGTCATCAATAGAAACTAACCCAGAGGCACAACACATCCTTAAGGAGATAAGTACTAAGAGACAAATGGAGTAGGATGCAAGTAGTAGTACCAGATCTGTGATGGAGGTGCAACTACAGTAGATTATTAAGGCTGTCACTAACTCATCTGATATTGCAATAAAAGAGATGCAGAAGTCTTCCCAAGAAGGTTTTACTGAGGTACGCACCAAGTTAGATTCTATATATAATGTTGTTTCATGAAGAGCACTAGAGAGTGCAACTATACAGGATTATGCATCAATTAGCATTAAACCACATGCCAGGAACGTTCAGGTTCCCCTGACTGCAATTGATGCTAGATGGGAGGACGTGAATTCCTCATTGCAGAAGCTGTAGAGCATTGCACTAGACATCAACAAGTTGACCACTCAAAATTTAGTCCACATGTAGTGGGTCACCAATTAGGAGTTGGCTGATCAACATAAGGATATCAATGACTAGTACTTACAGTCACAAGAGGAAGAAGAGACGCTACGAAAAGAGGTCGAGGAATTGCATTGGGAAAAGGAAATGGTGAAATTCGCCACGGCACGGGAAATCAAGGCACTAGATAAGGCCCAAGAAGAGCTAAAGATGAAGATAGTGGAAGAAATAATAGAGCTAAAGAAAGAAACTGAATTCCTTTTTATTGAGAAGGCGCTGCTTTTTTCAAGTCGGGGGTAGGTAGAAGAGGTCGTTACGAATTCCCACCAGTACATCCATGAAAGCACAATGGATTTGGATGCATTCGAAAAGGAAAAGTGACTACCCAAACAAACCGCCAGAGCAGGTTGTAGAACAAAAGAGTGCGATCGATGAGATAGAGGCATAGTTTGAGGAGATCGGGAAGGAGGCCAAAAATATCACGAAAGCAATGACACAATTTTGGGATAGTATCATTCAAGATGAACAGTTATAGCAACTTACAAAGAAGTTGTAGGAAGCTGAGAACTAGTTGGCAATGCTGAAGAAGGAATTGAGGACAATGCCACCAATTGTGTCAATTACATTGTCCATAGAGTTAAAGGAGCTACAACAACAAGTTGGAAAAGCATAGGAGTGATAGTGGAAACACAGTGATCAGCTCGATGAGTTCCAAGAAATTGGAGCCCAACTGTCGGTAAAAGAAGATGCTCCACTGCAAGATGTGCAAGATGGTAAGAAGGAAGTAAATGCCAAGATGGTGGAGTGCCCATTAAAGCAACATTTTCTTCCATGTCAAGACTTTGCTGAGAAAATCAAAACACGGGTAACAGAAATTTCTCAGTAGTATGATGACTTCAAGATCAAAATCAACTTGTACACCATGTCCAACTGATGTGGCTTGAGGGAGAGCCACAATACTGTGTTGGGGGCCTATTGGAAGGGGTTTGGGGTAATTTGTGCAGTATCATGGATGTTGCACCAGATCTAAATATACCACGCAAGATGAAGATAGTGTGCAAGGAAAAAAATAGACTACTTTCGAATATTTTGTGTCACTTTTTGCCCTTTTGGACCATATTTTGCAAATATTGGTCATTAGTTGGTAGAATCAATTAGGATTTAGTTAGAAGTGGACCATGAATGTAAATGCGCAAGCCTATAAATAGAAGAATAATTATAAATGTAAAGTGTATAGTGAGGAGATAGTTGTTGTTCATGATAGAATGTCCTAGACTAAGAATTGAACTGCTATTTGTTTTGGATCTGTGATTGATTGCGCAGAAGTAATATGAAAAGATGAGGGTTGATCTGAATATTGTTTTTTCTCTTCCTGCCTTTTTGTTTCTACAATACAATGGTGAATGTGAGTGACATGGATCTATGATGCGATGTTTACTGCTTATGAATGATTTTATTTTTCAATATATATTTGCACGACCGTATGGTTGGTTCTGTTATATGATGTTATTACTTCTTCCTTAAAGGTATGATGCGATATGTTACTGAATGTTTCTATGAATAATTAAGTGACTGGTTAGATATAATAAATAAGTTGATGAACTATAGATGCCCATAGTCCTCTTCTATTTTGTGGAACTTGGTTCTATCAGCACTCCCTTGAACATCTCGGGTGAGACTTCATCTGCTTTGCGGGTGTTGCAAACAGGGTAAAACCTATCTAGGACAGTACTGAGGGAGATCACGGTGAGTTGAGTGTTGATAGAGTGGGAACCCCTATCAACTGGGTTTTTTCGGTTGGGTTTGTGGAAACACTCATCCAATTTTCTAGATGATGTGATAGGGTTCATAGGATTATGATGAAATCTTATAGTGGAAGTTATCATTGAGAAAGGTTTTCTTATAAGGTTGATGTTGCAGAAACCACTATTTCCATTTTGCAAAATAATTCTCAAAGAGATGTTTCTCAAGTTACTGCTAATGGGATTTTGACCGATCACCATATTTTCATAAGGGTGTAGAGAATAAATTCTCTATTTTGAGGCATAGAATCTACTACTTGAAATCTGGATCTGTTTGGTAAATAGGAAACCATGGAATGGCAGTATTGGCTAGAGACTACTTCATAAGGTGTGATTTTGGTAGAAACATGATAAGTGGTATTATACCACCATTTTACAAGGAATATAAACTATTCCCATTGGTGTTTCTTGTCTAAATCAAAGCATCACACATGGGGTTCCAAGTGCTTGTTGATCACTTCTATTTGACCATTAGTTTGAGAATGGTATGTTGTGCTCATGTTTAATTGGGTAACCATGAGTTTAAAAAACCCTTGTAAATTTTTTCTAGTGATTGTGGGATCATGAATCATAGTTTCATATAATGGAAGTGGGAATACCATGTATTCAAAATATAATCATGAAAACCTTGGAAACTTAGGAATGTGTAAATGGGTGCGATACGACACAAAAGTGAGAAAAATTGGAAAGGTTATCAATTACCACCATGATGATTGATTGTTTTTTGTAGTAAAAAACGCCCATGATAACATCCATAGAAATGCCAGTCTAGATAAGCATTGGGATTGAAAGTGGATGCATTTCCTCAAAAGTCTTATTTGTGTCCCCTTTTCTCCCTTCACATGTGTCACGTGATGCTACAAATGTTTGGATGGAATTTTTCATGCCTTCCCAAAAGAAAGAGTGGTTAATACCTTCATAGGTTTTGTGAAATCCATATTGACATGTGGTAGGAGATGAATGCAACTCCTTTAACACTATAATCTCCCAAATTTTGACTTGGAATTTATGCAACCAAAATTGTGTAAATGATGTAAATTTGCTAGTATGGATTCCTAGTGTGGAGTTCAAGGACAAGGCTCGACTAGTGAATGGTTAGGAATGTGGAAATTGAACCTGTTATCACTCCAGGAAACTCCTCTAGGTTGTAGATCGAGGATGCCTGGTAACTTAAAATGTTTTTTGGGTTTTCTAGTATGGATCAAGCCGGATAACGTGTATAACCTCCCACTCTCAAGACATGCATGAGGCTCACTCAATCACAAGCCTTTTAGTTACAACTTGTTCAGTAGTTTGACAAAAAGGTGCAGGTATGGAGAACTCACCAAGCTAGAAGACTTACACGCATAACACATGCATACAAATGGATAAAACTTGACAAGGATGGTGCTTATCAATCAAATCGCATAAACATACCAATAGGATGACAGCTATTGGCTTTTAATCAACTTGAAATCACCTAAATGCACATTCAGGATTAAGTACAGTAATGATAAAGAATATGGCTGAACAAATCACAACAAAAGAGCTCATATTATGAATAAACTAGATGAGACACTTGCTAATAGGATGGGCTTACAAATCCCTGGAATAGAACCTTTATTAATAATTTAATCATGGGATTTATAGCCTTTTACAGATCCTAAAAATCAGATTTGTTTACACAAAAATAATTGAAAGTGATAGTTTTTCCTCATTAGGGCTTCAAACCCTTGCTAACTATGTGTCTATCTACTATGAAGATCTAGTTCATTGAGCAGTCTTTTAATGATTGAAGTGGTCGATGATCATTCCCATTGCTGGTTCACTGTGAATTTTGATGTCAACAGTCAGTGTATCAGCATTTAATTGAAGTTCCCAGTCTTGTCCAATCTGCTCGTAAATTTTCTACTTTTCTACCGCAGTCGCTAATTGGAGGATTTTTCTTTTAGCTCATCGGCGCTCCAAATCTCAGTATTTGCGTAGTTTCGATGCTCCAAGTCCCAATGTTTTTGTAGCTTACCACCTTACCTCCGTCGTCGCTAATCGAAAGCTTTGTCTTCTATCTCTTCTGCGCTCTAAGTCTCTATGCTACTGCTCTCCACCTTTAGCTCGTGATGGTTTCTACATCGGCGATCGGAACCTATTTCGGAACCTATTTAGTTCTTTCGATCACTGACGATTTCCTATTATGGCTGAACCGGTAGTCAGTTTGTTTCCCGCAGTTGCAGCTCCTAGTGGACTAGCTCACCCATCCGTTGTCTTTAGTCCTTCCGATTGCCGATGATTTCCTCTTCTTACGTTGCGCTATCGGCATGATTCTTATGATTGGTTGGATGTCTTGTCTGTTGTCTCACCGATACTGTGGAGCTGCTTAGCTTTAGCTCACCGATCCGTAGCCCTTAGAACCTCCAGTTACCGATGAGTCTATATTGTTTTGGAACCCGTAGTCAGTTGGTTTCCCGCCATTGCGGCTCTGTAGTGAACTATCTCGCTGATGGTTAGTCCTTATAACCTTCGATTGCAGATGATGTTCCAACGCCAAATTTTTCTGTTGATTTATCGGAAGCCTTAGTCTGTTTTCTTCTGCAGTTGCGGCTCCTCAGAGGACTAATTTTCCGATAGTTTAGTCTTTTCAATTTCCGACTTCTGCTACTTGATTTTGGCAGCATTTAGTTTTTCATATCACCGACATTTTGGCACCTTTCATCTTTACCTCACCACTACATAATCCTTAGTCTTTCCAATCGCCAATGATTTCTATTGATTGATCGAAGGCCTTGTCTATTTTTTCCTCCACCATTTCGGCTCCTTAATGGACTAACTCACCGACGGTTTATGTTTTCAAGCTCCAATCACTACTTTAAAAAAAAATCGATGGCAGTAAGAAGTTTATAAATCTGTCTAACTACCAAAGGGGTCTTCCACCTATTATTTATCTTCCATCTTTCAGTGGCTAATGAGATGTTCTGATCCTCGCCCAAGCTACCGAAGCTACAACTTTATGAAATTTGCATAAAAAATAGAGGCTTTCAAAACTGTTAGTGATCTTCATATCCTTTATTGCATGATTCAAATTCTTCATACTATCAAAAATAAATTTATTTTATTTTGGGAGATAACACATGGCTCCTACTCGGGGATGGGAACCTCCCTGTGAGGTTCCAAGAACCCCAGACCAAAATGCCTTTCCCTAAAATCAACTAAGTAACTTAACACCAGTCTTTATTTTTCTGTTGGGAATGGAGTCTTATTCTAAAAGAAAAAAAACCTACTATCTATTAATTTACAATCATAAGGCCTCAGAGCCTCAAATAAAATAGAGTTTTAGGAACCGCCCATTTACTAGGCTATTGAATACCTCTTCACCTTCCAGATTCTGCAATTTGAAGGTGTTATTTTCATATACCTTCTCTATAACAAAAGGGACAATCCATAAAGAGTCAAATTTTCCATGTTTCCCCTTGTCCTGTCTGATAGCATCCCACTTGAGGACCCAATCTCTGACCTAGAATTCGTCTGTCATTGCTCTTTTGTCAAACATGCCCTTTATCCTCTGTTGATGAGCCTCTGATTTTCCTACCACTTGCTCCCTGATCTATTGTAACTCCACCAAATCCATCATCCTTCTCATCATATCATTTGGTTCATCTTCCTCTTCCTGAAAGAACTTTTCCATTGGAAGGATGAGCTGGATAGGAAAGATGGCCTCAATGCCATAAACTAGTTTGAATGGAGAAGTCCCTTTATATCTTTTATCTGTCACCCTATCATCCCATAAGGAAAACTTAAGCTTTGAATCCCAGCTTTTCTAATTTGTCTCTAGTAATTTCCTAATGATCCGGACTAAGATTTTGTTGGATGACTCAGCCAGGCCATTGCCTTGTGGGTAATAGGATGTGGAGTGCACCAGTTGAATACCCATTGATTCACACAATTTAACCAATGCCCCAGCTTTAAAGGCTTGTGCATTATCAGTTACTAACCTTATAGGGCAACCAAACCTGCTGAATATGTTCTCATATAAGAATCCCATGATGACTTGATGAGTGGCATTTCTGGTGGGTATTGCTTCTATCCATTTGGTAAAGTAGTCAGTGGCTACTAAGATCCATTTATGTTATCCACTGGAAGATGGATTTATTTTGCCTATGAAATCTAGACCCACTGCTGGAAAGGCCCATTCACTGTAATAGGCCTAAGGGGCAAGGATTTGAGCTGCTGCTTCCCTACAAATCTTTGACATTGGTCACAGGCCCTTACAAAAGTGCATACATCAGCAAAAAGGACTGGCCAATAGTACCTTTCTTTTAATATCTTGTGGGATATGGTTTTCCAGTAGTGGTGGCCTCCACATGTACTAGAATTAAAGTGATGTATGACCTGATCTACTTCCTCTTTATCTAGACATCTTAACAAAATTCTAGACTGATCCTTCCAATACAACAAATTGTCAACTATGCAAAACTTAACAGATTTCAATTTAAGAGCTCGTGCAATCCACTTGGAATATCTTATGGGGATTATGATCTTGGCTTTAAGGAGCTTGTGGATCTCTTTTTTAATCACTGGTAATAGAAGAGGGATGATGGGTCTCAGTTTCTATTTGAAAGGAATGGTGTCCTTCTCCAAAGGAATCCTATGTCGGATGATGTTGGTGTCATATGTTTTTAGGTCACTATATTCCCATGCAAAGACATCAGTAAATTCCTTTATCAAGCTGCAATATTCAAAATGTTGTTCAGCAGTCAACCCAGTGGATAGATTTATCAGTTTTGGATTGCTATGGCTACCTATGTTTAGCTCTTGGACAGTAGGATCTACCTCCCTTTTGGTCGGCTTGAAAGGAACATCATTGTGATCAAACAGTTCTTATAACGGTACTAGACCTCAGGGTATGTAGTTGCTAGGCAATTGGACAATATTATGTTCAGTCACTTTATCTTTTAACTTAAGCTGCTTGGATTCCTTAAGTTTAAGGTTTTCTTGGTCTATGTGTATGTCAGATAATTCATCCACTAACTAAAGGAATTTACTAATATCCCCATCATTTTCAAACACCCTCCAAACTTTTACAGTGTCTAGTAGAGAGGGTCTGTCCTTGACCTGAACATCAAAGTTGAGCTTAGGGGGCAAAGGAGGAACGAAAAAGACTTGCGGAGATGGCTAGGGAATCAACCAGGTGATTCAAATCCTGAGGAATATATGACAGTTCAAAAAACATAAATGAGTCTCTGAGTTTCCAAACCTCATCCCTGTAGACTTTCAATCTGATATTTTTCATCTAAAAAGTGTTGTTTACCTACTGTATGATGAGTTCTGCTTCCCCAAAAATGTTTACACACATGATTCCCATCTCTTTGGTTGCTTTAAGTCCCAGCAGCAAGGCTTCATATTCTGCTACATTGTTGGTGGTTTTGAAATCGAGCTTATATGATAAGTGAATGCTTTCTTTAGATGGGGAGATCAACACGACACCCGTGCCTGTTGAGTTTTGCATGCTAGCCCCATCGAAGTACATGGTCCATATCATTGTTGTGACTTCTTTGGGCTGTGGACGTGTGGGCTCAGTGAGTTGAATGAATGTTCACTGATTATCATTGATTTGCAAGATCTAGGATCCAAAATTGGTGTCCACGGCGTAGATCGGGTGATTTACTGAGCGACTCTCTTTGCTTATGATGTATGCTAGCTGATTTTCTCTATATAGCCACTTATGTTCCCCTCCACACATGGGAATGGTAGCATATGTGAGATCCATCTAAAGGGTGCTGCCTAATCTTTTGCTCCACGACCAGGATAACAAGAGGCCAAATTTTGGGGGAATATCAGCCACTACGATGTCCATAATTACGCTTTTTGAAGGCAGCTGTGTTAAGTTTATAGCAAGGTCCTTGATGAGGCCCAAGCACTTGACCTTCCTGGAGTCAAAAGAGAATAAATCGTGGTATGGCTTGGTAATGCTAAGGCCAATTTCATCCATCAAATCCTTAGGCATCAAGTTATGAGAGGCTCCTGAATCCAACAGGTGATTATGGAGGATTTTATCATGGATGTTCAAGGATATATAGAATGGTGGGAAGGAGTCCTTTAGGTCTTCAATCACGTGGCCCAGGGTTCAACAGGTTTGTCATCTTGCAGGTTCACAAAGTTACTGTCAATGTGCACCTTAGGCTGAAGGGAATTCAGAATGGAGGTTTTAAATGCATCATTCTTCATCAACTCAATTAAAGGGAAAGGGATTTTCAATTTTTGAATTTCAGACTCCAGGTTGAAAGAATAATGCAGCTTATCTGGAAATCTTACCTCATGAGCTATAGGTTTGATTTGGACTTGATCAGGTATAGCTAAAGGTGTTGGTTTATGCAATGCTTTGGATGGGACAACTACTTTCTTTGCTAAAACAGCGACCTTTCTAGTAGGTGCAGTTGACTGCTTGATAGGTACAGTATTCTTCTTGAGGGGAGAAACCAACCTAGACCTCAGTTGGTAACCTCCCTGCTCATCATCTTGATAGACAACCTCTTCAGTGATCTGCTCAGCGATCAAGGATTCCTCATATTCTTCATGTGTCAGAAAAGAATAGTCCACCTCATCCACCATGCAGTGGATATTGTCTTTGGCTTCTCCTTCATCTTCAATGAATTCTATCTCTTCTTCTAATACAACATTTTGAAATGGAGCTCTTATCCTCTGGTCTTCCCCTTGATTTCTCTCCCTTCTGAGAATATGAATAGGGGGGTTTCCTCTTCTATAAGGAACAAAATTTGGGTTTCGAGGAGCAAAGTCACTTGGCCCCTTACCCCTCACCAACATATTCCCTCGGTCCCTCAATTTAAACATTTTAGCATTCAGGTTGTCTAAAAGTTTGGTCATTTTTTCAATATTGTTCTTTGAGGCAGAAGCCCCACCATAGTCGGTTGGCTGCTTTCTCCTGTCTACCTTCCCTTTGACCTTCTGAGATGCTAGAATGTTTAACTCTACCTTTAGGGCATCATCCTGCATAAGTGATAAGGAGGTATACCTCCTTTCTCTAAGAAGTAGGAAAAAGTCAGAGTCAAAGGCATTGGCATAAGTTATCATAGCTAAGGTACCGGTGGGCTTAATCTCATTGGGGATCTTGCTGTACATGTTGTTTAATCTCTTGGTAAAGGTCGAGATAGACTCCCCATTTTCTCTTTTCAAGTTGCTGAACTCTATGATGTAGTAGAGGTGGTCTCTCCTCTCTCCCCAATGTTTTAGGAAAATGTTATCTAGGGCCTCTATGCCTGTCACTGACCCAGCGGGAAGTTCCTTAAACCATTTTATAGCCTGGCCATCTAGGATTTGCACAAAGACTCTGGTCCATACATCTTCCTATTCTATATTTATATTTTCAGCGTAGCTATAAAAAGCCTCGAGATGTTCTTCAACAGTGAAATCCCCTTCCCCTGTAAACTTAGGCATATACTTGAGATAATCCCCAGTAGGCATGGCTACGAGAGGATTTTGCAAGACTAGGGGTGCATACCTAGCTACTAGGATCCTTTCCATCTTGGACAATGGAGGGGTAGCCATATTGAAAATGGGTGTGGAGTGGGATGTGGAAGGCAGCACTAATGAGGATATTTGCTGAGAGGGCGGTGGTATACTTATTCCAATGGAGTCCCCAGGGATTGGATCTTCACAAGCAGCAGTGCTTGAAGATGTTCAAGCCCTAGCTTTTTCTGATATATCTAAAAATTCTTGGGAATTAACATTTTCAGCAAAAAAAAAATCAGCAGAAAGATTTCTTGAAATACCTGATGTAGCCTTTTGTGCAAAACTGCTGGTCTATCTTAGTAAAGCCCTAGCTTTCCACAAATTTCTTCTGGATCTGAAACTGGTGTTGCTGGTGGCCCCTTAGGGTTTGCTCTGGTACTTGGTCTTCTTGAAGCCACCTTCTATCAATGGAGTCACCAGATATATGATTACAACCATAGTAATGTCCAAGCTTTGTCTATCATCAAAGCATGGATCTATGTTGTCTCCCAGGGAAGCTGAGCTTCAATCTCAAGTCCCCAGCAACGACGCCACTTTGTTATCACTCCAGGAAACTCCTCTAGGTTGTAGATCGAGGATGCCTAGTAACTTAAAATGTTTTTTTGGTTTTCTAGTATGGATCAAGCCGGATAACCTATATAACCTCCCACTCTTAAGACATGCATGAGGCTCACTGAATCACAAGGATTTTAGTTACAACTTGTTAAGTAGTTTGACAAAAAGGTGCAGGAATGGATAACTCACCAAGCTAGCAGACTTACACGCATAACACATGCATGCAAATGGCTAAAACCTGACAAGGATGGTACTTATCAATCAAATCACATAAAATTACCAATAGGATGACAGTTATTGGCTTTTAATCAACTTGAAATCACCTAAATGCACATTCAGGCTTAAGTACAGTAATGATAAAGAAGATGGCTGAAAAAATCACAACAAAAGAGCTCGTATTATGAATAAACTAGATGAGACGCTTGCTAATAGGATGGGCTTACAAATCCCCAGAATCGAACCTTTATTAATCATTTAATCATGGGCTTTATATCCTTTTACAGATCCTAAGAATCAGATCTGTTTACACAAAAATAATTGAAAGTGATAGTTTTTCCTCATTAGGGCTTCAAACCCTTGCTAACTATGTGTTTATCTACTATGAAGATCCAGTTCACTGAGCGGTCTTTTAATGATTGAAGTGGTCACTGATCATTCCCACTACTGGTTCACAGTTAAATTTCCGTCAACAGTCAGTGTAACAGTGTTTAACTGAAGTGCCCAATCTTGTCCAATCCGCCCATAAATTTTCTACTTTGCTGCTGTAGTCATCGATCGGAGGTTTTTTATTTTAGATCATCAACACTCCAAATCTCATTATTTCCACCATTTCGGTGCTCCAAGTCCCAATGTTTCCACAACTTACAGCCATCGCTAATCAGAATCTTTGTCTTCTAGCTTGTCGGCACTCTAAGTCTCTACGCTACCACTCTCCACCTTTAGCTCGTGACGGTTTCTACATCGACAATCAGAACTTGTTTCCTCTAGCCCATCGGCACTCCAAGCCTGAATGGTTGTCGCAGTTGTAGCTCCTTAATGGACTAATGTGCCAACGATTAGTCTGTAGTTCTTTCGATCACCGACGATTTCCTGTTACGGTGGAATCGGTAGTTAGTTTGTTTCTCGCGGTTGTGGCTCCTTAGTGGACTAGCTCACTGATCCATTGTCTTTAGTCCTTCCAATCGCTGACGATTTCCTCTTCTCCCATTGTGCTATCAGCATGATTCTTTTCATTGGTTGGATGTCTTGTCTGTTTTCTCGTCGATACCATGGAGCTGCTTAGCTTTACCTCACTGATATGTAGCCCTTAGAACCTCCGATTGCCAATGAGTCTATATTGTTTCGGAACCTATAGTCAATTGGTTTCCCGTCGATGCAGCTCCATAGTGAAATATCTTGCCGATGGTTAGTCCTTATAACCTCCGATCACCGATGGTGTTCCAACGCCGAAGTTTTCTGTTGATTTATCAGAAGCCCTAGTGTCTTCTCCTTCCTCAACTATGCGCTACACTTGAGTGCATATGAGATGTGTGATAAATAGAGAGGACAACTCTCTATTTATACTAATTCCCAACTTGACTAAACCCTACTAGGGCTGACCTCACTAGGAGAGTCTAATAACCCTAGTGCCCCAGAACTGTGGTGACTTTAACCCTTAACCAATAGGAGGGTTACCCACAATGACTTGACATGACTTGTTTACATTATAGAACTTCCTGATAGGAACATCGGGGCATGACATGACTCAAGTAATTCCTGAAATAAACATCGGGTTACAATATATAAGAAATACAAGTGAAATACATTCCGAAGTTACGTATACATCAACACCCCCTCTTAATTAGGAAGGTATTCTTTCGACACAATTTTCAGCACAGGTCTTCTTCTCTGTATCTTCTAGATCATCATCGAGTCCTCATCATCTTCAAGTTATCTTCATCTTCAATTCATCTTCATCTTCAAGTCATATTTATCATTGGATATGGATCATCACTCGATCTGGATCACCACTAGACATTATCACTGGATCTGGATCATCACTCGATCTAGATCATCACTATTGGACCATCATCACTGGATCTGGATCATCATCACTCGATCTGGATCATCACTGGGCCATCATCACGGGTGCTATCTCTTGATTCTTCTCATCATAGGAATTTCTACAGAGCCAACCCTTTTTCATGCTGGATGTACATCTACAGAGCCAGTCCTTTTTAATACTGGATGTATCATCACAGAGCTAGTCCTTTTTCATACTAGATGTGGCATCTACACAAAGCTAGTCCTTTTTCATACTAGATGATTCTTCACGGAGCTAGTCCTTTTTCATACTAGATGTGGCATCTACACAGAGATAGTCCTTTTTCATAGTAGATGAGTCTTCACAGAGCTAGTCCATTTTCATACTAGATGTGGCATCTACACAGAAGTAGTCCTTTTTCATACTAGATAAGTCTTCACAGAGCTAGTCCTTTTTCATACTAGATGTGGCATCTACATAGAGCTAGTCCTTTTTCATACTAGATGAGTCTTCATAGAGCTAGTCCTTTTTCATACTAAATGTGGAATCTACACAGAGCTAGTCCTTTTTCATACTATATTAGTCTTCATAGAGCTAGTCCTTTTTCATACTAGATGTGGGATCTACACAGAGCTAGCCCTTTTTCATACTAGATGTGTCTTCATAGAGCCAGCCCTTTTTCATGTTGGATGTGGGACCTACACAGAGCTAATCCTTTTTCATACTAGATGTGTCTTCACAGAGCCAACCCTTTTTCATGCTGGATGTGGGACCTACACATAGCTAGTCCTTTTTCATACTAGATGTGTCTTCATAGAGCCAACCCTTTTTCATGCTGGATGTGGAACCTACATAGAGCTAGTCCTTTTTCATACTAGATGTGTCTTCACAGAGCCAGCCCTTTTTCATGCTGTATG
This sequence comes from Pseudotsuga menziesii, assembly GCA_001517045.1. Lineage (NCBI taxonomy): Eukaryota > Viridiplantae > Streptophyta > Pinopsida > Pinales > Pinaceae > Pseudotsuga > Pseudotsuga menziesii. The sequence continues at coordinate 541,939 of LPNX010706945.1, read as the reverse complement.
TGGGACCTACACAAAGCTAGTCCTTTTTCATACTAGATGTGTCTTCACAGAGCCAGCCCTTTTTCATGTTGGATGTGGGATCATCACATACATCTGACAATGGAAAGAACCAATCCTCTCACCATGTCACAGCTCTTGCATTCAACCATGGAAGGAACCAATTCTATCACCATGTCAGAAGGGCATAGCACTTACATCTAACCATGGAAGGAACCAATCCTCTCACCATGTCAGAAAGGCACAGCATAGACACATCACTTCCTCTTGGGAGGAATCTCGACCTGGAGAACACCAAGATTCTCCCTGAAGTACTCAAACTTCACCCTAGCCAATGGCTTAGTCTACACATCAGCTATATTTTCATCTGTCGCAACATACTGGATCTTCACTACTCCTCTCTGCACCATACCCCTGATATAGTGATACTTGATCTTGATATGCTTCGACTTGTCATGGAATACTGGATTCTTTGGCAACTTTACACAACTCTGGTTGTCACAGTATATACAAGTAGCATCTAACTAGAGATCAAATAAATCAGATAGTAGCTTCCTTAGCCATACTACCTCACAACTAGTTGAACAGGCTACGACATATTCTTCTTTAACTGTACTCAGTGCCACACAGGATTGCTTCTTGCTAAACCAAGAGATCACACCCAATCCCATACTGAAGCAACACCTTGAAGTATTCTTCCTATCGATGGCACTGCCTCCCCAATCTGAATCAACATAACCCTCTAGGTTAATCCTTTGATCAGTCTTATACTTGATCCCATAATCAACCATACCCTTTAGGTACCTCAGAATGTGCTTTGTAGCAGTCAAGTGAACATGTCTCGGATCTTTCAAGTATTGGCTCAAGGTGTTCACAACAAAGCAAATATCCGGTCTCGTGTTTGTCAGGTACATCAAGGACCCAATCATCTGACGATACATTGTGGCATCAATTGACTCTGATGAAGCATCACTTAATAGCTTCAGATTCAATTCCATAGGTGTGGTTAATGCCTTGCATTCCATCATCCCAAATCTCTTCAGGATCTCTACTGCATACTTCCCTTGTCCAAGGAAGATTCCATTTGTATTCTGCCACACCTCCATACCTAGAAAATAATGCATCATACCCAAGTCCTTCATTTCAAACTCAGCAGCAAGCTTTCTATTCATATCAACAATCAACCCATCCGTACTTGTCACAAACATATCATCTACATATAGTAGGAGCATCACTGGGTTTCCATCTTCAACCTTGTAGTAAAGGTTGGAATCTGCTTTACTCTTGGTAAAGCCCAAACTGGATAGAAAGCTGTCAATTCTGCCATACCATATCCTGGGTGCCTATTTCAAGCCGTACAGGGATTTCTTCAATCTACACACATGAGACTCCCTGTCATGTGTCTCAAAACCAAGTGGCTGCTCCACATACACTTCCTCTTCCACTACACCATTCAAGAAAGCATTCTTGACATCCATTTGGTGTATCTTCCATTTCATCACTGTAGCCAGAGAAAGTACCGATATGATGGAAGTGTATTTGGCTACAGGTGCAAAGGTTTCTTCATATTATATTCCTTCTTTCTGGGAGAAACCATGAGCAACGAATCTTGCTTTATATTTCTCTATGCTACCATCTGCAACATGCTTAATCTTGTAGATCCACTTGGAAGTTACAATTGACTTCCCTTCTGGTCTTGGGACAACATCCCAAACATCATTCTTCATGATCGATTGATACTCTTCGATCATAGCATCCTTCCATTCTTTCCATCCTGCCGCTTATTCATAATTGGAAGGTTCTTTATCAATGAAATCACATAGTAATGCTACATAACTGGAAAATGATCTGGTCCTCTTTATTTCTTTGTGATTCTCTTCTGGAACCCCATATCTTTATGCACCTTGGATAATCTCTCGTACCCAAGCAGGTTTCCTTTTGTGAGGATTCTTCTCCTGTGGTGGATCTATAGGTCTTTGTGGTTCTTCAAATTGTCCATCTTCTTCTTGAGTTTCTTTGTTCATGATTGTATCATGAATTCTAGGAGCTTCTGCTTCTTCAGGTTCTTCAGCATGTTTCTTTTTGGATTTTATGTAGGCTGAATCTTCATCAAATGTTACATCCCTGCTGATGTCAATCTTCTTGAACCCTGGGAAGTATATTCTATAAGCCTTCGAGCTTTCATAGTATCCCACAAATATACCCTTCTTTCCTGAAGGATCTAATTTTGTCCTCTTCTCTTTTGGAATGTGTATGTACACTAGACAGCTGAATATTCTGAGATGGCTGACTTCTGGTTTCTTGCTGGAAAAAATTTCTTCAGGTGTCTTGTTCTCGAGTACTCTATGTGGAGTATGGTTCTGTACATACATTGTTGTTCTGGCTACTTTTTCCCAAATATGCATAGGAAGATCTTGATCATGAAGCATATCTCTTGCAGCTTCCATGATAGTTCTATTCTTCCTTTCTGCAATCCCATTCTGTTGTGGATTATAAGGAGTGGACAACTCCCTCTTAATCCCTGAGTCTCTACATAGTTCTTTGAACTCATTCGAAGTGAATTCTCCGTCATTATCTAATCGAAAAGTCGTGATCTTCTTTTCAGTGTGGTTCTCGATCAAGCTTTGAATTCCTTGAACTTGCTGAATACTTCATCTTTGTTCTTCATGAAGTAAGTCCATGTCTTCCTAGAAAAGTCATCAATAAAGGAAACATAGTATGCATACCCACTTAGAGAACTTGATGGCATTGGTCTGCATACATCAGAGTGGATGATTTCCAAGATTCCTTTTGCCTTGCTCTCGCTACTTGGAAATGTCTTCTTTGTATTCTTTCCTTTTGCACATCCTTTGCAGACTCCATCATGTTTTGCTTGAATTTCTGGAAGACCTTCAACAGCTTTGCTTGCAAGTGGTAGTGCTCTATAATGCACATGTGCAAACCTTCTATGCCAAAGTTCATTTGGTTCTACTGAGTCATGAACAAAAGCTTGTTCTGGTTGGCCCTTCAACTTGTATATACCTCCTTCTTGTTCCCCAATCACTATTGCATTGTCAAAAGTCTTTCCCTTTGGCCACATAAGAACTTGGCCATCTACGAAAGCAACCCTCATTCCTTTTGCATCCCAGGCAGATATGGAGAGGAGGTTCTTCTTTAGTCCAAGAACAAATAATACATTCTTCATCTTCATAGACTTTTCAGAGTCTAGTATATAGGAGGACTCACCACTACCTTTTATTGGATACTGGTAGTCATCCCCAAGTTTTAGCTTGTGATGTGACTCATGTTCAGATAGCTTCACAAATGATTCTTTGAATCCCTTCATGTGCTTGGAAGCACCACTGTTTATGAGCCAATCATTTCTTCCCTATGAAACAGTTCCCGTAAGAGCGAAGATCAGCACATATTCTTCATCACTTGAAGAATCACTTTCTTGTCTGACTCTCTTTGTGGAAGGTTCATCATCCTCTGCAGCATGAGCATGATGTCTTCTCTTGTTTTCCTTCTTCTTCTTTAAGTTCCCTTTATTAGGGTAGAATCTGGATATGTGACCTTTCTCATCACATGTGTAATATATAATGGTAGACATATCTCTTTTAGGGTGTGAGATCTTACCTTTGGAGTTATGATGGTTCCTTCTGGTTTTCTTGGAGTGAACTGTGAGAGCTTGATCTTCATTTCCCATCTTCTCTTCTCGAGCTGCTATCTAAGCTTCTTCTTGAGAGCATTCTTCCCATAGTCTGCTGAACTTGACTAACTTGTTTTTGGCATAGATCCCTTGAATGAAAGAATCCCATGATCTAGGGAGACCATTCAAGGTGGTTAAAACAATCTCTGCATTTTCCACTTCTTCATCTACTGCTTCCAGCTATTCCTTGATCTGAGATTCCCTTGTAAAGTAAGACTAAATAGTCTTAACATTCTAGATCTTTACATTCTTCAATTGGTTTCTCAAATTCATCTTCATGTTTATGTTCTTCCCTTCAAACAGTTTGGTTAGGACATCAAACATAGCTTTAGTTGTCTTGAGGGAGGACACCTGTGGTATGAGGTGATCCTTGATTGAATCAGAAATAATCCTCTTTTTCATAACCAACTTCTTCTTATGTAAAGCCTTAGCCTCATCTCCCTCTGGAAATGGAACCTCCTCATTGATATAGGAGTCCAACTCATTTTCTTCCAGGACCAGGGAGATCCTATATTTCCAAGCTCGGAATTTATCAGCTCCCTCAAGCTTTTCATCAAGCTTTGTATGATGAGACATCTTAACTGAGAACCTCGAATGGAAATACAAAATATTTAGATCTTACCAAGTCAAGATGTCGGATCTAGATTTGGAACTGAAATCTTGTAGTGTTGGTTCAATAGCAAATTAGGGTTTTTATTTTCTGGAGTTCCATCCAACCAAATTCTTTGAATTTGATCCCTAACTTCTATTTTGGGGAGGAGATTAATCTGGGCCAGGGCTCACTGAAAAATTCATCTTCTGTGAAAAGCCCTAATTTTCGACAGTAGTGTCGGGTCCAAAACTGAAAAACCTCAGAATTGGATTCTTCTTTGATAGAAAGATGCGTCTTAAGGAGGAGAGTTAATCCAACCTTATTTTGCTGAAAATATATGGAGGAAGATCCACTAAGTAGGAAGCCCTAGTTTCCACAGCTGCACAATTTCTTCTTCTCAGGTTAGCTTTGATCCCATGTTAGATTTTTATCATTAAGCTAGCAATACATTAGGATCTTTAACTGAGAGAATAATAAGCACATCAATCAAACACAAGAGATAATGAACACAGTGTTTATCCTCAGGGAAACCATAAATGGTGAAAACCCTGCAACTTCATTAGAGATAGAATCAGCACCAAAAGTAGAACCCAAAACAGTAAGGTGATCTCCCGACAGCAGTAACCTTCTTTCTCTCTAGCCCCAGTGTCTTCCCCTTCCTCAACTATGTGCTACACTTGAGTGTGTATGAGATGTGTGATAAATAGAGAGGCTAGCTCTCTATTTATACTAATTCCCGACTTGACTCAACCCTACTAGGGCCAACCTCACTAGGACAGTCTAATAACCCTAGTGCCCTGGAGCTGTGGGGAATTTAACCCTTAACCAAAAGGAGGGTTACCCAAAATGACTTGACATGACTTGTTTACGTTATAGAACTTCCCGATAGGAACATCGGGGCATGACATGACTCAAGTACATCCAGGAATAAACATCGGGTTACAATATATAAGAAATACAAGTGAAATACATTTTGAAGTTACATATACATCAACATTTTGTTGAGGAACAATTGTGCATTCTTATTTCCAATTTTTGCTATTGGAAATGTCGAAAATGCATGAAAAAGTTGGGATGGAGGAAAATAATAATAAGTATTGTTTATAAGCATAAAAACTATTTATTTAGGCTAATTAATCGTCAATTAACCAAAAGTAATTGTTAATTAAGGATTCTAAGCTATGGTTAGCTATGTTTCTTCAATGTTGGTATTGGTTAATTGGCGGTTTAGCGATTTGGGAGCCCATATTTGGTTCATGTATCGCTATCTTGGTTGGATTGATGGGAGGGGACATGAAAAATGGTATGAGAGTAAGAAAACTTGACAAAATGACATTTGAAAAAGTTTTTGGTCATCTCAAAGGGCCATCAAGGCGACCAAAGACATGACAAATGGTATATGATCCAAGGTTGTGACATTGAGGCTATTTGGGAAAGAATCCCCACATTCAGGAAAGAATACATTGTTAGAATTATTAATCCTCCCTTTACCAAACTATCTATTAGATTATTTTAGCATAACTTAGGAGTTTTAATTAATTAATTAAGTCCACTAGTACCATTGGGTCCACATGGCCTAATGAGGCCACATGTACTAGTTACTAGATTGTGGGGAACACTGCTAGAGGCTAAATTCCATTGACTACACTTGCATGCATCAGATTAGGTGCCTCATAGACCAATACCTACATTTTAGGAGCCACTAGGAGTCCTGACACCAACCTCCTTCAGTCAATTGGAGTTGGAACTAGTTAAGCTTAGTTAATTTCTAGTTACATTCAGTTAGATCATAATCAGTTCAGTTAGCACTAGTTACACATGGCTGCATGTGGATTAGGATCCTTTTCTCACCTACCACTTCAGTTAGATTGAGTTAACTGTTTATTACTAACTGTGCGAGTTGTTTAGACATATGGAGTTAACCATTTGGACTCTGATATTGATTGAGACATCATGAGTTAACTAGTTAGTTAGGTACAGTCACATCCAATTGGTAAATTTGAATTCCTCCCTAATGGATTTGAATTCTTCCTTATGTAAACTATTGTAACACCATATTCTTTAATGACAATGATACTGTAATTACCTAAGCTATACTCATTTGTTTCCTGTGTGGTTTGTTTTGTTCAGTGTGTATCTTCACTCTCCTTTTACTGCAATAATAATTTTGGACTCATTGCTTGAAGATCCAAATGGCACAACAATTTTAACATGGTATCAGAGCCATATCAGGAAGGCTTCATGTTTGTTTCTCTCTATTGAATACCAGAAGCAGTTGGGTTTCCACAGAAGTCCCCAAGATTGATTTGCTTCCTCTGAATTTATCCAGAGTAGTGGTGCAAGCATGACAGACCTTGAAAAAGTGTTCATGTTGAGAGGGAATGCATGATTCTATCATAGTTAGTATATTTTTTGTTTTGCAGTGATATTTTGCAGGTTCAACTTCATATGGATTTGAGATTATCAGTTCCTCTTCTTACTCCATCCATAAGATATTCAAAATGGAAGTTGAAGATGATTACATCTCGAAAGAGACAAGGTATCTATTGGACTTGGTAAAGAGTCTTATAAATATGAGAATGAATGGATAAATGATAGTGATAGAGATTTTGGAACAATATGAATGGCCTTTTGGAGGTCTCCAAGCTTGAGCTACCTTATTGATTCTACAGAATACCCAAAGGATCTCTGGACAGAACTGGATAGAACCTTTTGGGAAGAAGAATGAGGATTATTATAGCAATTTGGAGAGAACACCCAGAAACAAAAGAGTTATTTATTCAAAATTCTCGGCCTCTACTCTCTCTAATGAAGTTGTTAAATATGAAGAAGAAACAGAATCTTTCACACAATCAATTCGAATTGAAGAAAGTCTCCTTGGAGTGAGTCCTTCTCTTGTTTCTCTGGAAGTTTATGAGATCTATGATAACTCATCTTCTCATATGGATGATCCAGAAGAAGAAATTTGAATATCTGTTATTGAAGAAAATCTCTCCTTCCATTCCATGCAAAAATTCTCCAGTGATTCTTCTATTATAAATTTTGTGCATAGTTTACCGGTGATTGCTCCAGGAAAGGGAGAGGAATTTGACTTCTCTGTCTCTAATGATGTTTCTAGTGTGAAGATAAGTAATTCTTTGTATATTTTGGAAATAAAATCATAATTTAAGAGTGATCCATTTACTCTCCTTGATATAGAGCTTCCAATAAATTCCTACATGATTGCATGCACTGATACTCAGGGTTTTGAAGAAGGAGAAAATTGTGCAACTACCATCTCGGTGGAGAACACTATTGGATATGACATGAACCTATTTGGATATAATATGATTTTATTTGGATCTGATATGATATTACTTGGCTCTAGGTTTCAAGAGCTTTCTATACTGCTTGTATCTATTCTCATCAATTTTGGTGTGAAGAAACAAGTACCAAAAATCTCTTTCAAAATTTATGCTGGGGATTTGATGCTAGTTTTCTCTCCTGAGTTTGCTGATATTATATTTTGTAATCCTTTGGGTATTTTGGAAATAATTTCAGATTGTAGGAGTGATCCATTCACTCTCATTGATCTTGATCTTCCAACAAATTCCTACATGATTGCATGCACCAATATTCAGAATTTTGAAGAAGGAGAAAATTGTACATCTACCATCTCGGCGGAGCAAAATCTTGGATCTGATATGAACTTATTTGGATCTGATATGATATTATTTGGATATGATATGATATTATTTTTTTCAGGTTGTAATTTTCAAGAGCTTTCAGTAAAGCTTGTAGTTGTTCCCATCAATTTTGGTGTGAAAAATCAAGTGTTGCAAGTCTCTTTCAAAAATGCTACTCGGGATTTGATGTCATTCCACAGTTTTGGATATGATATAAACCTATTTGGATCTGATTTATTTTCTGATATGATAATATTTTTTTCAGGTTTTAAGATTCAAGAGTTTTCAGTATTGCTTGTAACTGGTTTCGTCAATTTTGGTGTGACAAATTATGCACCGCAAGTCTTCTTCAATTTTAATGTTTAGGATTCGATGTTATTTCTCTCTTCTGAGTTTGATGATATCAGATTTTGTGAATAATTGGTTATTTATGAATTGATATCAGATTATGGAGCTCAAAAATTCACTCTCCACAATCCCAGGACTTCTCTACCTATCTATTTGATCACATGCTCATCTCCTCACAAAACTAGTAAAGCTGGAGACATTCTACATCTTCCTGGACATTTGCTCCTAACACTTGGGGCTAATTTTACCTCACATGGATTGATTTTAAAGGCTGTAATATATCAGTTTCTTGGGTGTTCCTTACATTTTTTTAATTATCAAGAACTTTTTCTCTCTCATCAGTTAATTTTAGCTTCTCTACATGGGTCCAGTTTTCACCGTGTAGTTGTTTATACTTCTGATTCAGTTGAGTACATTTTTCTTCTTCCAAAGAAGAAGATTCCTCCAGAAATATGAATTTGTTTGGATTCATAGGTTCACATGCACATATTCAGGATGTTGTTACATAGAAGAACCAGAATACTACATTACTGCTGCAAATTGCAGCAAAAGATTTTGCAAGTTTCTAACTTCTATTTCCTGATTTCTGCTTATCTTGGGGGGGGGGGCGGTTCTCATGAGTTTCTCCCTATTTCCTTGGTTGTATTAAGGAAAAATTATGTTTGTTATATTTTATATGGGTGACTTATTTCCTTATTTCCAGGACCCATAGTTGTCCAAGTTAGGATTCAGGGGGGGTGTTAAGATTATTAATCCTCCCTTGACCAAACTGTGTATTAGATTATTTTAGCCTAACTTAAGAGTTTTGATTAATTAAATAAGTCCACTAGTACCATTGGGTCCACATGGCCTAATGGGGCCACATGTACCAATTACTATAGTGCGGGGAACATTTCTATAGGATAAATTCCACTGGCTGCACTTGCATGCATCAGATTAGGTGCCCCCTAGACCAATCCCTACATTTTAGGAGCCACTGGGAATCCCAGCACCAACCTCCTTCAGTCATTTGGAGTTGGAACTAGTTAATCTTAGTTAATTTCCAGTTACATTTAGTTAGATCATAATCAGTTCATTTAGCGCTAGTTATGCATGGCTACATGTGGATTAGGCGCCTTTGCTCACCTACCACTTCAGTTAGACCGAGTTAACTGTTTATTATTGATTGTGTGAGTTGTTTAAACATCTAGAGTTAACCATTTGGAATCCAATATTGAGTGAGACATCCTGAGTTAGCTATTCAGTTAGGTACAGTCACATCCCGTTGGTAGATTTGAATTCCTCCCTAATGGATTCGAATTATTCCTTATGTAAACTATTGTAACACCATATTCTTTAATGAAAATGATACTGTAATTACCTAATATATACTTGTTACACTAGAATCTTGTCCTCTCGATCCATGTGTCAACCCTATGCCTTATCCCTAAATTTCCCGCAAGAGCGGTGTTGTCTAATGCACAATCGTTCGAAAGGATCCCTCCGATATACAATCGAGTACATGAAGTACCTTTCGATATACCTCAAGGGTACGTGCATTAAAGGAAATTTCAATTTAAAATGGGCCTTCCAAAAATAATACAAATTCCATGTCATCATGTATTATCCAATCAAAATGATTTAAAATTCAAAAAGGGAGCACCTCTTAAACAATTTTTTATTATAAATTTGGGGATAGGTATCATAAAAAAAGTATTTTTTGTTCGTATTTTCAACATATCTCCCTGTGTTTTTACTCAAATTTTGATCAAGAGAGCTCATTGGATGTGAAATTCAATTCCACATCTAATGAGTACCCACTCGACATACTTTTGACAAGCCCCTCTTCCCCAAAAACAAGAAATACCTAAAAAAATGTGATGATGATGTCATCATCATGTTGTTTCAGGTATTTCTTGTTTTTGAGGTAGCGGAGCCTGTCAAAAGTATGTCGAGTGGGTATTGGTTGGATGTGGAATTTAATTCTGCATCCAACGAGATATCCCGATTGAAATTTGAGTAAAAACACAGGGAGATATGTCGAAAATACAAACAAAAAAAATAGTTTTTTTCTTTTCTTCCTCCAAAATTAATAATTATTATTTTATTATTTTAACTATTATTTTATTAATTTTCCTTAGGAGGCCCATTTTGAGTTGAAATTTCCTCTAATGAAAGTTCGTTCGAGGACATCATACTAGATTTAAGTCGCTAGCTTCTTATGTAAGGGGGAAACTCACCAATCTCTGGACATCATGTTGGCTTAGAACTGCTTGTGAGCATAGTTCCCTTTCTGTGTCAAACTTGTTAAAAAATGAAATAGACATTGTGAGCATAGTTCCCTTTCTGTGTCAAGCTCTTTTAAAAAATGAAACAGGTTAGTGAGCATAGTTCCCATTCTATGTCGAGCTCGCTAAAAAATGAAATAGGTTAGCGAGCATAGTTCCTTCTCTATGTCAAGATCATTAAAAAATGAAACGAACGTTATGAGCATAGTTCCCATTCTATGTCAAGTTCGTTAAAAAATGAAATAGATGCTTGTGAGCATAGTTCCCATTTTGTGTCAAGCTTGTTAAAAAATGAAACAAGTGTCCTCAAGAATATTTACCTTCTGTTTCAATCTTGTGTAAAACTGAAACAGGTCTCCTCACGCATAGTTACTCTCTATTTCAAGATTGCATAAAAATGAAATAGGTCCCCACAAGCATAGTTATTCTCTATTTCAAGATTGAGTAAAAATGAAATAGGTCACCTTGACCAGTGTTTATTCTTGGTTTCAAGCTCGTTAAAAAATAAAACCGATCTTGAGCAAGGATCCTTTCTCATGTCAAGCTTGTTTAAAAAATGAAACGGACCCTTCCATTGTGTCAAGACTCAATTTTTTAACCTGATTTCATCTGCTGGTAAATCAGACGAAACGAAGCTTGGGAGCATGTACACTACCTCTTTACGTTGGTGTTAAGTTACTTGACAGTTATACTGGGGGAAAGTACCAACCACTGAACATCATGCTGGGAAATCACCCGTCAATGGGAGTAATTTTCAGCATAGTTCTCATTCTATGGCAAGATCATTAAAAAATGAAGTAGATATCCTGATCATTCTTTTAGATGATATTTGAGCTCGTTAAAAATAGTAAGATGCTGTTGAGCTTACTTTTCATTTTTCATGCTCTGGTTAAAACATGAAAAGTGGTGTGAGCTTACATTATCACTTTTTGTGCTCTAGATTCAAACATGAAAAAGGTTTCAAGTGCCTTTTATACCTTTGTCGTGCTCATTAAAAACTCAGTGAAGAGGTATCGAGTGTAGTTTTAGACTCGTTAAAATTGGATTCTGAAAAAATAACTCGTTACGGAGTTATATTTAATCTCTTTTTGGTCTCCTTAAAACTCAAAAATATTTCTAAGCGAACTTGTTACGTTCATGCTTGTAAAAGTATTAGAACGATCGACTAGTCGGTGGTAGGTTATCTCTTTTTCAAACCGACTAGGCCTATTTACAAAAAAGGACCTTTGGAGTCTTCTTAGTCATTTCAGACTCTCTAAACATGAAACAACAAATGAGTGTACTTTCATCGAACTCATAAAATCAAATGATGAAGGACCATTTTCTGGGAATGAACCCCTCCTTTCTCAGGTTCATAAAACATATGAGAATGGAATCATTTCTTGATGATCTATAATGAGTGCTTGTTACCCTCTTTGAACTCGTAAAAATGAAAAGAGGAACTCATCCTTTGTGATGGGAAAATTAAGGAAAGAGTTTGTATTTTTTTATGGCAGTACATAGTCACTCTTGAACATGGCACTCATTTGCATATGCATTTCAATACTTGGGTAACCTGTTTTTCTTGAAGTCTTACTGATTCCTTGAGTCTTCTTACCTCATTTGACTTGTCCAAGAATGATACCTTGGACTGTTGCATTGGAGGATGGGTATCAGTCTTGTCATATTCAATACTTCCAATTCATGCCATGCCCATGTTCAAGAGAAGTTTGGTCATCCCTTTCTGCAGTAAGTTTACCTTCTTTCATGTTGGTCATCTTTGAGTCAGTCTCGTATATCACTTTTCTATTAGAATCACTTCAAACATTTTTGATTGTGTTTCATGTCGATGATGGGGGATGCATCATGTCCCTCCTTTGACGATTCTATTCCTATTTACTTCAGCTCCTCATCCAGGAATTAGACTTAGAAACCAAGTAAAGTACCTTGGGCCTGCATGCCTCAATGGAAGGTTACTTCACTTTCAACATGAGTTTGCAGCATTGGATGTTGATTGAAAGATCCTACCAAGTGTTTGAATCCAAGTCTTTTATTCACACTTTCCAAGATGTACTGAGATACCTTGGGAATCATTGACATCAATGGTGATTTCCCTCGTACTTGTTAACATTTTACATCATTAACTGGTAATCAAGTGGTTTCTACCATGTTCGATGTCAAGACATTCTAATCACATGGTTAGATTTGTATTGTTGTGGGTTCGGCTTGAAGACCCTGGGTTATCTGATATCTTGCCTAGGTTGTGGTGGATTTTGTTTTGAGTCATATTACACGGATCCACTTTTTATTGGTTGTGTTTGTGTTATCATCTCATCCTGGATATACGATTGTGTCTAGTAGCCATGATTGTGTTCATTCGGTCTCTACTACCAAGGATCTGCATTGTATTGGTCGATGACCATGTTATGATTCATATGAGATTTGAGTTAGTGGTACTCTAGCAGCTTCCATCCAACATCCTTACCTTCAATTTTTTCTCTTTACAAAGAATTCACCTATCGCAATCCTCTAACTTCATGCTTTAGGGGGCATTCTGTTACACCAAAATATTGTCCTCTTGATCTATGTGTCAACCCTATGCCTGATCCCTAAAGTTTCATTTTCTAAAGTTGATTGATATTGAGGTTGTTCTTGCCTTTTTTCCCTCTTTAGGAAGTCCAACACTCTTTCCCTTCATTCTAGGTGCACCGATGGTGCTCTTTCCCTTAATGCTAGGGGCCCCAGTGTCGGTGCTCTATCTCCCACTTCTAGGTGTGCCAACGATGCTCTTTCCCTTCATGGAAGGTGCACCAGTGGTGTTTTTAGGGAAAAAAATGGATCTTCGAGACCCTTCTCGAAGGTGGATGAGGTGGAGTTCTATCCCTATCATCTAGGTGAGGTGGCATTCATTTCCTAACCTATAGGGAAGATCCCTTAGATCCATCCTCCTAATCTTCAACGTACTCTACCCCTTTAGCCTTATAAATTAAACCCTCTCTCCATTGTGAAGGAAGGAAGGACTATGGTACCCTTATGCTAGAGGAATTTCTAGGTGATCCCTATCATCCATTGGGTGGCTTGCTAGATTGATTTTGAGGCTTTGGCTTGGATTGTTGGATGGAAAGTTGCAGCATTAAGGCTAGGTTGTGACATTCCTTTCATTTATGTAATCCTATGTATCTCCTTGATTACATTAATACAAAACTCTTTCCATAAATATTTTTGTGTTTATATTGCTTAGAGATTTCTTCCTTAATTATTAGCTTAGATTAGTTCATGTTTGGATACACATTTACTGTTTGCTTGTTTCCACTTGCTTTACAGGGTTTTGCAGCTGGAGATCTGAAGGCTCTGGAGCTTGGATCAACAAAGAGAGAAGATGATTTTCATATTGTAGGTAAGTGATCTATCTGTTTACTTGCATATTATATTTGATCTATGAAAGTAGGATGTATTGTGTATTTGATTTGTTCTAGATCCACTTGGACTAGGGAGATATGGATTGAATCCGCTTGAGTATATTTATCTGATAACAATACTCATATGTTTCCTACGTGGTTTGTTTTGTTTAGTGTGTATCTTCATTCTCCTTTTAATGCAATAATAATTTTGGACTCGTTGCTTGAAGATCTAAATGGCACAACAATTTTAACATACACACTTGCAGGTTTCAACACTAGGTATTTTTCGACCCAAATACACGTTTGCAAGAACAAATTAGAGATTTTGATTGCAACACCAGATTTGCATGGGCCATAAATTCATATTTGCAGGAAGAAACCAGAGATAGTTTTTGAAAAATTGAGTTATTACATTATAGGAATGGATTCCCATGTGGGAAAGAGGTTCCATGTGGAGGTTCCATGTGGGTAGTAGGTGTGATGCGGATCGGTGGCATCATATCTATATGTAGATGATCACATGTAGCAACGTGTGGAGGTAGATGAGATCTAGCCACTGGTTGATGAAGGAGATCGATGGTCGCAACTCATAATGTGCCAATAAAGTGTACATTGGATAAATGGGAGCCAACAGGAGTTGATAGTTCCTTAGAAAGAATGAAGGTTGTGCATTTTCAATATCCATAATGTGAAATATTAATTGCATAGACAGGTTGTAGATGCCCTTATTGAGAGAAAAAGAGACCAATAATGGACAGTGGTTCCTTGGGTAAGAATACACCCAAGGTATTATTGTGACTGGTGTGACAAATTTGAATTGCAAAAAAGAGACATGGAATCTCTTGATTATCATATATGATATTCCGTTCCATAAGTGCATGATCAAAAACATATATAATATGCAACAGTTGAATGACACACATTTTGCAAAGGTGATGGTTGAATCATCCTTGTGGGAAATAGCATGCATGCTAAAAGAAGTTGTCACTAATACATTCCAAACTGTGGATTGTCATGTGGTTCATGGTAGTGATAGAGTAGTCTTATAGAGTCTACTAATTACATGGAATGAAGCATTCTTGTGTGTGAATCAATAATGTAGTTCAAAAATGTAGAAACGCTTTCCATGGGAAAGGAAATAAGGTCTCATAGTGAATGAGCAACGAGAACATATACTAGACCTTGAAAGGACTCTATATGGGGTTGGAATGGAATAAGTTGTAGCGATGGTAATATTAAACTTGCACAATGATCTAGGGACTAAACACAAGTCTCATCAAGATTAATAACAATAAGTCATGAAAATGGTGTAATTGGGCTACAGAATGAGTAGTCGCTCTATATATTCACACAAAGAATGAGTAATACAATACAATGCCATGCTGTAAGCATGAATTACAAAGCAATTATAATTCCCAAGGAGGTCATTTGAATTGAATGAATGAGTCTAGCCTAACTGAATGTAAGCCACAGTTAACACTCAAGTTAACCACTGATCAAAACCCTAATTGACTCAACTGAGCCCTAACTGAAGTTAGAGTGCAATAAATGACCGAGTCTTAACTGAAAGAGATCAGACACATGTCATAGCAAGCCAACCATCAAGTGGTAGTGCTTCAATGACTCCAATGAACCTCGATGAGGTTAACTGAAGTGTAACTGAACATCAGAAGTGGTTAGAGGTGCCTCTGTTGACTCTAGTTCATTAAATGATCAATTTAATGATGGAGGGCACCTTCACTGCTCTGTTTAACTGATTTTAACCATTAGTTAGCAATATGGGGTATTAATGACACTCAGATCACCCCCGGAGTGCTCTAGTTAGCCTCCCTGAATGTAGGAGAAGGCTAAGTTAGCCTCCTTGACTGAAGGTAGGCATGGGTGTGAACTAGCTGATGTCATCAAGTGCTCCTCTAATGCCAATTAAGTCAATAATACTTAGGATAGTGTTTTAACTAGGCCAAATTGACCAAAAAGTGTGTAAGATGGTAAATGTCTCTAACAGCCCCCCTTAAGCTATACTCAGGAGTTAGAAAACATAAATGCATAAAAATGCTAGGGCCCCGGCAGCTAAGGCCATAGGTCACCCTGTACAATGCTGAAACTAAAACAATGCTAAAAAACAAACTAAGTGAGGAAAAGAGGGAAAACCCAGTGGGAAAAACCCCCCCTCAAGCTGAACACTGAAAGTAGTCTGAATCACCCTGATGAACACACCCCCAACAGTGAACAGAGGTAAGTGAATTTATTTTATGAAAATATCTTGGTGAAGATGTCTACAATTTGCTCATCAGTTGGGTAGTATTGCAAAATGATGGTCTTGTCATGCACTAGCTCCCTAATGTAGTGCATGTGGATCTCTACATGCTTGGTCCTCTACCTCATAACTGGATCTGTGGATATCTTAATATCACTTTGATTGTCATAAAAGAGGACAGTGTACAAATTAATACGAATATCAAACTCTAAAAGAATGCGTTGCAACCAAACTGCTTGGATGCAAGCATTCACCGCTCCTCGAAACTCGGCCTCTGCTGAAGATAGTGCTATGGCAGCCTTATTTTTGCTAGACCAAAAAATGGGGACACCAATAAACATGAATACATATCTAGAAGTATAATTTCAATCAATAGAATCATCCACCCAATCGGAATCTGTGTATCCAACCATCTCTTGCTCGGAGTCTGCAGCATAGTGAATGCTGTAGGTCATGGTCCCCTGAATATACTAGAGGATCCTCTTGGCTTCCTTCCAATGAAGATAATGAGGCTGATGCACATATATCGATAGAGAATTCATGGCATAACATATATCACACCGATAATGTTTCAAGTACAACAATCTACCAATCAGCTATCGATAGATAGTGCAGTCCATGGGAGGTGTGCTTTTTCCTTCTTCAAGGTTGATCCCTGAAAGGAAAGGAAATGGTGCAGGCCTATATTCAGCCATGTTAAACTTGCTAACAGGTCTGATATGTATTTTTACTGAGTGACCATAATCCCATCATAATTTTTCTCAATTTCTAGCCCCAAAAATTGTTTTAGGAGCCCCAAATCACTCATTTCAAAGGCATTGTGGAGAGCAGTTTTAATGGCTGAAATGGAAGCAACTATGCTACCTATGATCAGTAATTCATCAACATATAAAACAATAATAATAAAATTACCATAATACTACTATAAATACACATTTGTATCTTATATACACCTTTGGAAGTTTTGCAAGAGAAGGAAGGCATCCATCTTGGAATGCCACTCTCTTGGCGCTTGTTTTAACCCGTATAGTGACTTCTTTAGCTTGCAAAACAAAGATGGATCAGTGATGTAGCCCTAATAATGCTTCATGTATATATACTCATGAATATATCCATGCATAAAGGATGAATTAACATCCATATGATGCACTTCCTAGTGCTTAGATGCTGAAATTGCCAAAACTAGGCGAATGGAGTCCATTTTTGCAACCGGTGCAAAGGTCTCATGGTAGTCCACACCTTGGACCTGAGAGAAACATGTTTCCACCAGCCTTGAATTATTTTTTTAGGTGCTTCAATTAGCAGCAACCCTGGTCTTAAATACCCACTTGCATTGAACCGATTTCCTTCCCGGAGGAAGAGAAACTAGCTCCCAAGTAGTGTTTTTTTGAAGAGAATTCATCTCTTCATCCATGGCAACTTTCCATCTCGGATCCTTCCGAGAATGGTAGTATGATTTTGGGTCTAAAATAATCATCAAATAGCAAGTTTTGGACAGAAAATTATTAGGAAAATAGAGCGCAATACCTGCTCTTTGGAAGTCATACCAGGTTCTCCTTGGATCATCCGGATTTCCAATGTTATCTCCTACGGAGGAAAATGTCTGTCGGGCCCATGTGGGAAGATGATTTTGTACTTCAGGTTCTGATTCAGAATTTGATGTTTGCTGCATAGTGATATCAAAAATCAGAGGATCCAAATCAAGTTCATCACCCCAAATTTCATCATCCAAATATTCAGTAGAATAGGAAGGAAAATCAGCAGTTTTCTCCTTCACTAGTTCCACCTCCTGAAGAGGCTCATAGAACTTGACACTTCTCTCGATGATGATATATTTTGTTTTGATATCCAGCAGCTTGAAACATTTTTATTCATTAGGATACACAATAAATAGACATTCTATGCTTTGCGGTTGCAAAGCCCTTCTTTTGTCAAGTGGAATCCGGGCCCATGCAGTGGACCCAAACACCCGTAGGTTTGACACATCCGGCTTGTGTCCGAAGTATGCTTTGAAATGGGTATTCCCTTTGATGGATGAGTGTGGCACCATGTTATGAATGTATGCTGAAGCATTCATGTCTTCAGCCCACAAATTTTCAGCCAACTTCTTTGATTCCAACATACAAGTGGTCATCTCCTTGAGAGATCGATTCTTCCTTTTCGCTACTCCGTTCTGCTAGGGAGTGTAGGGAATTGTGTTGGAATTGAATACCACTTTGGGAGAATATGTGCAGAAACTCATTGCTTAAATACTCCCCACCATTATCATATCTCAATATCTTGATCATAAGCCTAGAGGCATTCTCGATCAAGGCCTTCAATTCAGAAATTTTTTCACATACTTCAGACTTCTTTTTGAGAAAGAAGACCCATGTGTACCTGGAAAAATCATCAATAAAAGTCAGAAGATACCTTGATCCATTCATGGATGTGACAAGAATTAGACCTCTTATATCAGAATGGATCAGCCCCAATATGCATGTAGCTCAGTTTTCCTTCCCCCGATCGAACTTGTGCTCAAGGTGTTTTCCAATCACACAGCCCTTGCAATTTCCGGTGGTTTCCTTGATAACCGGGAGGCCTTCAACCATGGATTTTTTCTATAATTTCTGCAAATATTTAAAATTTATATTGCCAAACATTTCATGCCACAGCCTACTAACCTCATTTCCATGGGTTAGCAGAGCGGTGGGCTTTGCATCCGGCACAAAGTGGGAGAACTCATAGGCTTTTGCATGATGGTTTGCAAGGCCTTTAGCAATGAGTTTCCCGAATGCAAGTTTTGTTATCTCAACATCATTTGGGATAAAATAAACTCTCTTAGGCACTCCTGTATGTGTCATCTGATAGACACTAAGTATATTTGATGCCAAAGACGATACATATAAAACATTTGAAAAATAGCCATTCTCAAAATCAACCATACCTCATCCTTCTGAAATGATGGTGGAGTCATCTCCCATGTGGATGGGGATGGATTTTCTAGTCTTCAAGGATGAAAAGGAGTCTCTTTCAACCATCATGTGATTCAAAGCTCCAGAATCAATCAAGAGTGCTTTGGACTTCGAAGTGCTTAACATGAGGGCATGAGCTTTTTCATGATGTGGTTCTCGATCTTGCTGATCTCTCCTCTGGATTATTTCTGAAAGATTGATGTGATTTCTCTCAAGGAGAGAGGTAGCTTCATCAAGCTTCTTCTTCATGTAGGCATTTTTAGGGTGGAATCCCTTCCCACAGTATGATCACTTGACTTTTTCCTTTCCATGGTGCCCTTTTCCTTTGTTCTTCCTTGAGCCGGAAGACTCATCATGCTGTTGGTTTTCAACTTTAGGCTTAGGAGCTTCAAATTTAGTTTTTTTCTACTGCTTTCCTTTACCCTTCAAATCTTTGGGCCCTGAGACATGGAGGGCTTGATCACGGGAGGATCTGATGATCCCCATCTGGACAAGCTTATCATGTTCACTTGTTAGGGACTCAATGAAGGCATTGAGTGTAGGCATCTTCCATCCAGGGGTTGTGAGCTTCCCTGCACGGAATGTAGAGACAAAAACTGAATAATCAGCTCCAAGTTTGGAGATTATGGCAAGGATGAGCTGATCATCCACATTCTCCACTTTGCATTGCTTCAAGAGTAAGACAGTGTGCTTGAACTTTGTGAAAAAGTCATTCAGGGTCTCGAAATTGGAAGTCTGGAGAGACATCAATTTATTTTCGAGCTGGTAAACTCTTAAATCATCCTGCTTTCCATATAGGGTTTCCAATTTGTCCCAAATTTCCTTTGGAGTCTTCAATCCCGAAAGATGGAAAAGAAGATCCTAGAAAATAGAGAGGCACAAGAATCCGAATGCTTCATCCTTCTTGTTCAAGAATCTTGATTTGTCTATAGTAGAACCAGGCTCATCTTTAGTGTCCATGGTGACTCTATAGAGGCCTCTGGAGCATAGCTGAATCTCCATGTGTCCTTTCCATGAGTGGAAATTGAATGGAGTCAAAATATCTACTGAGGAGGCCATCTAGATCTACTAGAGCGAATGCTTCACCTGTAGAAAACTTGAAAATCACAACAGAAAGAGCAATGTAAGGTTGGACAGCCTGCACATTTTAGGCTTTCATCACACCCAGCATAGTCAATAAAGCAAGCTTGATCTACAAGTTCTTTACTTGGGGTATTAAGTGGTAATCCTTGGCTTCTGGTGCAGTGCTGGATTTTTGAGCTATTGCTCAATTTTCATGCAAGATCTGTCAAAAACCTTGTTTTTGAGAGATCTGAGCTTCATCCCGTCGTGATCTCTAATACCATATTAAACTTGCATAGTGATATAGGGACTAAACACAAGTCTCATTAAAGATTAATAACAACAAGTCATGAAAATGGTGTAATTGGGCTACAGAATGAGTAGCCGCTCTGTATATTCTCACAAAGAATGAGTAATACAATACAATGTCATGTTGCAAGCATGAATGACAAATCAATTCAAATTCCCAAGGAGGTCATTCGAATTGAATGAGTGAGTCTAACTTAATTGAATGTAAGCCACAGTCAACACTCAAGTTAACCGCTGATCAAAACCCTAATTGAATCAACTGAGCCCTAACTGAAATCAGAGTGCAATAAATGATTGAGTCTTAACTAAAAGAGATCAGACACATGTCACAGCAGGCCAACCATCAAGTGGTATCACTTCAATGACTCCAATGAACCTCTATGAGGTTAACTGAAGTGTAAGTGGACATCATAAGTGGTTGGAGGTGCCTCTGTTGACTCCAGTTCATTAAATAATCAATTTAATGATGGAGGGTGCCTTCACTACTCTGTTTAACTGATTGTAACCATCAGTTAGCAATATGGGGCATTAATGACACTTAGATCACCCCCAGAGTGCTCCAGTTAGCCTCCCCAAATGTAGGAGAAGGCTAAGTTAGCCTCCTTGACTGAAGGTAGGCATGGGTGTGAACTAGATGATGTCATCAAGTGCTCCTCTGATGTCAATTAAGCCAATAATACTTAGTATAGTGGTTTAACTAGGGCAAATTGACCAAAAAGTGTGTAAGGTGGTAAATGTCTCCAACAGGTAAGTGCTAGGAAATTTAAGAATAATCAAGTGGATGTGGCTAGAATTGCTCAAAGCAAATGGAGAAACAATGCATTGTGAACATAGTGCAATGGAAGCTTCCATGATGACCAAGGAAAGCTACATGAGGCTGATATGATAGTTGCAACATCAATTAGAGAATTATCTCCATAAAAACACATTGAAAAAAATGGAAATTTATCACCTTGAACTATTCTTGTTTATAGCATAATAATTGTATGCTTTAAAAGTAGCAAGTATGAATGATATACATGAGTATATGTATTTAATTTCCACTTGGTGAGAAATTAATATCTAATGGTCCCTTATGTTCTTTCCAAAGAATCCATGAAACTGTATCAACTATAACATGGAAGAGGAATTCCATGCTATGATGAGGAATTGGAAAGGGATAACTCCTCAACCCTTCTCTTGCAGATATGCGTATATTTTATGATTTTTATATACATAGAATTATGGAATAGGAATGTTGAAAATGCAAGTGTTGGATAGATGGAATGAATATGCATTATTGGGAATATTATGTGTGTGCATATGATATTGAATATTGGTAAAGGTAGTACAGTTTACATATACAGCAAGTTAGTAATGATAATTATTGTATTTTATGACTATTGTTGTTGATGATAATGGTTGTAGGACCAAAAACCATAGAAGCATGGTTGAATATGTTGATGATGCCATTGCATGTGACCAACAACATTGTAAAGAGAATTTGGGACATAAAATATATGATCAAGAGGTTGGCAGAAGGATTGGGTAGTCCTTGGTAAGAGGCCAACTGATTAGGTAACATCGGAAATGTTGATTGAATCCATGTAGGTAATGGTTTGCTTATGTTGGTTGCATAAGTTCTAAAAGGGAATTGGAGAAGAATCACTTCAGCTATATTTTAATAGTTATAAATTGGTTTTCATGTGTGTTAATGTTATCCCACTAGGCATGGTTAGGTATGGGGTGGTAAGGGTAAGGAGCCTTATTCCCTCTAACTATTTAGAATTTTAAATGCATTCATATAAATCAGTATCATTCCATGTGTGCATGTGGGTAATGAGTTTAATAACCAAAGTTAGTGAGGAATTATGGTTCTTTTGCAGTAGTGTATACCATATGAGTTAGTTATGGATAATGCCATAATGTTGTTGGAGATAGTAGTGCTACATTGCTACACAAGTATCCCATGAAATCCCTAGTGGTGCTAATATGGGATGAAACCTCTTTTCCAACAATAAGGGAGTGAGCGAAATCCTGATGTTGTCACTTCGAGTGAAGAAGGAAGCAACCCATATAGTTAACCAAGTGAGTGAGGATATTGTTGGGTGACGTGTTGACTCCATTAGCTAGACCTTCCAAAACATCATGATGGAATGCATGATATGACATTATGGTATTCATGAATCGATACAAGGGTGCATTGGATGAATGTTCCTTAAAGGAATATGCAAATCCATGTTTATGCATTCCTATGTGTGGATACATATGCCAAGATGCATTGTGTGAATGCATGGATGTGTTATACATTTCATTACAATTTTTCAATAGCTGCAATGATAGAAACATTTGCAATTTTGAGATCATTTCATGAGCCTCTATGAAGCAAGGAAGGGAATTCATGAAAAAGGTAGTAATTTTTTAGAACTACCGGAACGCTCTGTTGGGAGAACTGAGTTGCATGAATGGAGTATGGATGTGTAATCATGAGTGTTTAAAATATGGATTGATTACATAAATGATGGGAATATATATGGCAATTTTATTGTGATAATGGTGCATATAAAGTGAAGGTATTTCATTGCATTTGAGATATTAATAGCTGATTGTGATTCAATTATTTTTTATTAAATCCTATGATAACTTCAGTGGTTGTTGTACATGCTGCAATGAAAAGATTATATGCATATACAATAATGAATATTTTGGATGATGCATGATTGTATTAATGGAAGACATTATAGGTTAATTTTCAAGTTATGGATGATGGTGCAAAACCATGAAGGAAAAAATGTTTCCACCTACAAGAGCCGAACGATGCCAAGCATGGACTCATGACTGAGAAAATTTAATTTTTGTAGGAGGAATGGTTATTAATTTAGGTTTGAATTTAAATATTAAATGTTATTGATGGTTTCTCTATTGGTGAATCATGTTAGGAGGATGCATTGCTGGAAGCCTTGCAGTATGGCCTAAAAGAGCCAAACACCATGAGAGGAATCGCTTGCTTGGGAAATTTAGTTTCTATATGAAACATATTTGAAATTTCTTGATATAAATTTATAAGAACGAGGTCATTATTGTGAATTTAGATTTGAAATTGATTATGAAGGTTATTTTTTTCTTCCTAGAGTTTGTGAGTTGTATTAGGAGGACACGTTCCAGGGGGGGCATGTTCTATGGAATGCATGATCCAAACAAAATGAGAATGACCTCATGGTTAAATAAGGTTGACTCATGTAAGAATAGATTGGTAAATTCATATTCGAAAATTAGATATTAATGTTATTGATTGTTGGAAATTTTGAATTGTGTCAGGAGGACACGTTGTAAATGGATGTATAGTTTATGGAAGTAGGTGTAATACCATAAGGGGTATATTTATTCCACTTACAAAGGCCAAAAAATGTGAGGATGTCCTCATGGATAAATAAATCCAATTCCTTTAGGAGGCAGAATTGGAATTTCAGATTTGATTTTGTTTATGAATATTTGGTTATTGGTGAATTGTGTCAGGAGGATGCATTGTAAGAAACCATGTGCTAGGGACTACAAGATCCAAACATATTGAGAAGGATTTCATGTTTTGGAAAAATTGGTTTCTATGTTAAACCCACTTGAATTTTATGATTGAAATAATTATGATAAATATCTCGTGGGCATGGGATGGAACATGTATCGCTTTAGCTGTAATTTTATTTTAAAATTATTATGATACGATCTCATGTGAACTACGTGCTGGTATGTGACATAGGTGATATAATGAAATTGTGGTAGTGGGGCATACATTTACTGCTAAAGCTGAAAATGCAAAGAAAAAACAAGAGGTGACTTGGGTTTGAGAACCATGTGAAATCCATGCATGTGTCGTATCTCCGTAGTGTTGTTAAACCTAGTAAGGGCATGGGTATTCAATAGGATCACATGGGTAGTAGTAACCTTTATACTCTCACACTCAAGAGAATTGGAAGCGATGGGTATGTGTGAGGGATTATGTAACAGAGAACGAGTACCATCCTTGTATTATGTGAGTTGGTATTGCGGGGTCGTGTTATCATGCAGTTGAGTAAGTTACCTAAGGATTTCCTCGAGGGAACCATTGGTTTTCATAGGAGAAGAGGCCATGCATGTGTATCCATTTTAATTCCCGATAAACCCAATAGAGGCATTGGATTGGAAATGGTCATTGAATTCCTTATGAACCCAGTTAGTGCACTAGCTTGGCATTAGACATGGAATGTTGTGGCATATCCAGTGCGTTGACCAAACATTTGTTGTGCATATATGCCTAGGTCATCCAAGGCTTGAAAAAAAATGGTTGCCTTTCGATACACACCTTGAAGATCATTGGATGGGATGGGTAAGCTCGAGGGACTTTATAGCATAGAATATGTACCATCCTTGGGTTGGGTGGGGTAGGTATTATGGGTGCCATAGTTGTTTGAAGTCAAAGTGGGATATCTATGGAGATTCATGATGTACTCCATTTTATTGCTTGATAAACCTAGAAGAGGCACTGGATTGAAAATGGTTTTTGTATGCTTGATAAACCCAGTTGGGGAGATGGATTAGCATATTGAATGCTTGATAAACCTAGTTGACATATTGGCTTGGAATTGGTTATTGGATGTTGAGGTGTAGCTAGCATGCTGGACTAACACACACACACACACACACACATGCATAGGTCATACGATGCTTGCAGAGGCTTGCATACCTTTTGATGCACACCCATAAGAGAACTGGAAGGGATGGGTATGCTCGAGGGACTGTATACCATAGAAGTGGTACCATCCTTGTATTGGGTGGGGTAGATTTTGTGGGTGCTAGATTTTTTGAATTCAAAGTGGGATACCTATGGAGTTGCATGAACATGCTTATGCAGATAAGTATTTGGTTTATTTTTCATCTTGTTGTTGATTTAATGTGAATATACATGTGCATATAAATTGGATATGGTTCTAAACATATTGTTATGAGATGAACCCCATGAGAAAAAAATTGACATCTGAATTGACTCACTATTGAGCATAAGTATTAATGGATGCAAGGACCTTAAAGGCATCTCAAGGATTCAATTGGACATGTGGTTGTCCTAAAAAGTTTAGTATGAGAAGCTAAAGATTAGAAAGTGATCCAATGGTTGCTGATGTAGAGAAAGAAAGGCATTGTGTGAACAACTAGAAGCTAAATAAAGGCATTGCAAATGTTGTTGGAAACAATGCCATGGAACCTTTCTCAAAAGAAAGAGAACATTGAGGATGGTGTTATTCCAAGGTGGAAGGTATGTAATGTCCCTGATTTTGACTTGGAATGTATGCAAGCAAAGTTATATAAATTATGTAAATGTGCTAGTATGGATTTCTAGTGCAGATCTCAAGGACAAGGACTGGCTAGCGAATGACTAGGAATACATGATGAAAACATTGTTTCTTGGACTATATGGTTGGATGGTATTGATAACCTGAAATGTATGTAAATATGATGTGGATAAATACTAAAATGGTCTAAGCATGTATATATAAGGAGAACCAAAGGGGTTATAATTCCACAAGAGGGGAAGAGGAAAGGGAGTATATTGGGTACCAAATAATTTCTACCATGTGAACCCAACCCAAATCCTACCATGTGCCTTGAATAATCCAATGACATTCCTTGATTTTTTTCCCAATCATTGAATGTATGGAGGAGGTTGGTGTAGGAAGTCACTACCTGCATTTATGCAAGCATGGGGTTGACTAAAAATAGAATACATTTCTTTTAGCTTTCTTGGAATTCCATCAATTTTCGCATACCAAGTGGAAGTTATCCTCATGCCTCCCATCCATTCATTGTAGGCTCTCTTTCATGCTAGTCATTCCTTCATCCTTGCATTGGTTCATGCACTGGTTCCAGTATGTAGAAAGGGAAGCTAGAAGTGAGTTCATTCATCCATCCTTATGCTAACAAAGGTGCTAATAATTCTTTGGTGTAAGCATGCAAGAGGAATGTAGACACACGTAGAGGGATACAATGAGTAGGAAGAAACTAGTGTGTTCATGTAGCAGGAATGGAGAGGACACAACGTTCTATATCTTACTGTTGGAGACTGTATGTTATCTCATGAATTGGAATTGAGGGACAAAGTTATTTCCTTTTCCCTGGAGGAATCATAACCCAAATTTGGGGTGGCCTTTGAGAGCTGAAATATATAGGCTAGTCCGAGTGGCTACAGTTGGGTGAAAACTATCTCTTACATTGTCAGTTCGCTTGGATCCTTATTGTTTCAAATATGTGGTCTTGTGTATTGAAACTATTGTTAATGGATACATGTGTTCACTTATGCTTGTATATGCATGAGATGTGTATATATATCAATTATATTTCTACTATGCATTTTTAATGGCATATGCACTCATTCTTTGAGTTTTGTGAAGGCGTAATATCCATATCTGACACTTATGTATATTCCTTTAGTCATGTTCTTAAAATGGCTAAGGGTTCAACATTTGAATTAGAGGAACATTGATGAGTGTCCATGGTCGACTTATCAGTGCTATTGCCCATGGACAGAGGAGGAATATCAGTTGAGAATGTTGTTAAATGACAAGTTAGTTGTCGGTTGCCAAAGTGTCGAGGTACCAAAGATGAAGTGTCAATGCTGGGATCTGTATGCCATTTGGTGGAACAATCATTGTCTTGGTGTCGATGCTAATATGCATATGCCAAAGTACCACAATCAAAATTGACATGGAGTTCAGAATCATTGGGACTGAAAGTGGTTGCACTTCCCCAAAAGTATTAATTATGTCATGTTTTATCCTTTAACATGTGTCACATGATGCTACAAATGTTTGGATGGATTTTTTCATACATTTTGAAAATAAAGAGTGCTTAATGCCTCCACAATTTTTGTGAAAGCCATATTGACATGTGGTAGGATATGAATGCAACTCCTTTAACACTAAAATATTCCCAATTTTGACTTGGAATGTATGCAACCCTATTTATGTAAATGATGTAGATATGCTAGTATGGATTCCTAGTGCAGAGCTCAAGGAGAAGTACCAACTAGTGAATGGATAGGAATATATGATTAAAATGTTGTTACTTGGAACAATAGTTGGATTGTATTGATAACCCAAAAATTTATGTAAATATGATATGCACAAATAATAAAATGGTCCAAGCATGGTTATGTAAGAAGCACCAAAGGGGCTATACCAGAGGGGGACATGAAAGGGGTTGTATGTGGGGGAAAATCCTTGATACCATGTGAAATCTACCAAAATCATACCATGTGTCTTGAATGAGCCAACTACCTTCCTTGAATATTTTCCCAATAATTGAATTGATGAGAGAGGAAGTAACTTCCTGCAATTATGGAATCATGGAGTTGAAAACACCAAAGGATAGTTATGTCATATTCATTATCTTTCCACTATTTTTACCACACCTCATGGAAGCTATCCTCATGCCTCCCATTCATTCACTCATTTGCAATATCTCATTCATGCCAGTCGTTCCTTCGTCCTTGCACTGGTTCATGTGTTGAATTTGGTATGCAGAAAGGGAAGCTAGTAGTACAATCATTCATCCATCATTGCACTCAAAGAGGTGTTGATAATTATTTGGTGCAAGCATGTAGGAGGTGTCATGACCCCATAATTTTGGACATAAAAGTGTTGACCATGCCCAAAACATTGGGGGGTCAAAGATGCATTAATTACCTCACATAAGAAANCTAGGGAAATTTTGCTAAATAATTATTATTAAGGCATGTACTTGATTTTAATTATTTCCATTAATTAATTATTGTGCAAATAACATGTGGAATTGAGCTTTCCATGTCAGCCACAATCGGTAAGTCAACTTTTCAAGGGAGGAGATCAAGAAAGTGGAAACTCTATAACAAAAGAAGTCAGAGAGAAAAGGGAAAGTGCCCAAAATCTATGACAAAAGTTGTCTTAATAAAAGAAGGAAAGTTTTGGGAAACGAGGGTGCAGTTTACTTTTGGAGACTCAGAAAAGCTATCATAACGAAAGAACGAAATTTTTGACTAAGGAGGGTGCAATTTCTAAGTTAGATGGATGACTTAGATAGGGAAACATCTCCAAATGGTCTTACATTCCAATTTTCTCAAGTAGGGCACTTATGTGGCTAGGGTTAGGGATTCTAGGTGGATGACTTACTCTCACAGGTCACCTATTGCCTTTACTTTCTAAGCAAGTCACCTAGAGATCTATTAAAGAACAATTTGAGCTCATTCACATAGTTTTTTTGATGAGTTAATTGCTTGACGCTATGTCAGCATAATTTTTTGAGTGATGCACCTCAGAGCTTTGAGAGATGAGCCCCAAACCTTCCCTTCCCCACTCCTTCATTCCCATTCTCTTCTATTGTAGGTATGAAGATTTTAATGTTCAGCCATTGAAGTGTTATCATTCATATTTTGCAGCCTCCATCTCATTTAGGTCAAGCTCCAGTGAATCCCAAGATCTACCTACGCTCTCAGCCTTCTTTATGCATAATGTTGGGCCTCCTACCCATAATTTCGAGTCCTTTTATGTAATGGTCAGTCAATCCAATGATATATTATGTATAAAATATTAGATACTCTATCATCTATATTTTTCATGCTGTAATAATTCTGTTTCTAAAGTTTACCCTCCCAGTTTCTCATGAAAAGCTTAATTAGTCATTGTAATGGGGGGAATTAATCAATCTAGTGCAATAAGGAGTAAGAAAATGTTGTAGGCATGATTTGAAGAGTTTTATATGTTCATTGAAGTGATACTAGTCTTTTTCATAATTCATATACAGTACTAAAGTCATTCTGCCATCTAATTCATGCTTTATTCGACACCCAAGCTAGATTACTAGTTTTAATTGACTAGTTTACAGTTTTTTGCAATGAAAAGAGTTCCAATAACTCAAATTAGGCTTTGAAATTTCATATAGTTCACTGGAAAACAAACCTACCCATACATCATTCCAGATCCTAAATTCTTGGAGGTCGTACTGGGTTTTGGGAGCTTCCATTGCGCAGGACTTCCCTAGGCCAAAATTTCCTAAAATCCCCAATTCTTTCCTAAAATCTCTAGAACTCTATAGATCTATTAAAAAATATTGCAAGAAAACTTCTCTGATATATGAATGCATGACAACACCTATGCACTTTTCCCCAAGCCCCTGGTCAAAAGGACGAAAGGAATTTCCCTAGTTTCACGGTTGGGTGACCCAGAAGAGTGGGAGTAGGTTTCTACGTAGCAGTCTCTAAAAATTACATGGTCCCCAATATAAATGTGTTGGGGGAAACAAGTTCACTGTTCTGAGTGTACTCTTGGTTGTTTCCCACTGTATACTCCCATGTCTGCAAATTTCCCAACAAAACACCTTGAATTACCTAGTCTGAAGATTCATTGAGTGCTTGTAATTAGATATCATAATTTTATTTAATTTTCAGCATTAGTTAGTGATCAAGTATGCATATCAGACTTGGGAACATTACAGTGGTATAGGATATCTTTCCTTGGATCATCCTGTGGAAATAAATCTCTCAGTGAATAAAGTTGCATCCATGAGGCTCCTACCATACTCTTAGCAATACTTTGATGAGTAGTATGAAGAATACTACAATAGGTATGAAGAATAAATTGTTACACCAAAATATTTTCCTCTTTATTCATGTGTCAACCCTTTTCCTAATCCCTAAATTTATCTCTACTAAAGTTGATTGATATTGAGGTTGTTTCTGCCTTTTTCCCCTCTATAGGAAGGTCGACGCTCTTTCCCTTCATGTTAGAAGCGTTGAAGGCACTCTTTCTCTGAAACAATGGTGCGCATATGCTCTTTCCATTCATGCTAGAAGCATCGAAGATGCTCTTTCCCTTCCTGCTAAGTGTGATGATGGTGTTTTGAGGGAAAAAAAGAAGCTTCGAGGCCCTTTTTGAAGGTGGATGAGGTGGAGGATTACCCCTATCATCTAGGTGAGGTGGAATTCAGTTCCTAACCTATGGGGAATATCCATTAGACCCCTCCTCCTAATACTCAACCTATATCCCGTGATCCTTATAAATTAAACTCTCTCTCCATTGTGAAGGGAGGAAGGACTATGGTACCTTTAAGTTGGTGGAATTTATAGGTGATCTACTATCATCCTTTGGAAGCTTGGCTTGGATTGTTGGATGGAAATTTGCAGCGTTAAGGCTAGGTTGTGACATTCCTCTTTTATTTAATTCTATGTATCTCCTTGATTACATTAATGCAAATATCTTTCCATAAATTTTATTCTGTTAATAATGTTTAGATATTTCTTCCTTAACTGTTAGCTTAGATCAATTCATGTTTGGATACGCATGTACTTTTTGCTTGTTTCCACATGCTTTACAGGGTTTTGCAGCTTAATATCTCAAGGCTTTGGATCTTCGATCAAAAAAGAGAGAAGAGGATTTGTGTATTGCAAGTAAGTGATCTATCTGTCCACTAGAATTTCCATTTGATTTATGAAAGTAGGTTGTATTATGTATTTGATTTGTTCCTCAAATAAATAATACGACCTACTTTCCTAGATCAAATGGAGATTCCAGTTGATAGATAGATTGCTTACCTGCAATAAGCAAATCCTCTTCTCTCTTTGTTGATCCAAGCTCCAAATCCTTCATATCTTAAGCTGCAAAACTCTGTAAAGGATGTGGAAACAAGCAAATAGTACATTCATATAAGCGATCTATCTATCAACTGGCATTTCCATTTAATATAGGAAAGTAAGTTGTATTATGTATTTGATTATTTCTAGATCTACTTGGACTAGGGAAACCTAGCTTGAGTATGCTTGAGTAGATTTATCCGATAACAGAAATTGAGCAGTATGAATAAGAAGATTATGAGCATCCCACATGCAGTACCTCAGGTATATTATATAGAGATGATGTTGATGATTTATGTTGTTGTGTTAATAATGTTTAGACATTTCTTCCTTAACTGTTAGCTTAGATCAATTCATGTTTGGATAAAAATGTACTGTTTGATTGTTTCCACATGCTTTACAGGGCTTTGCAACTCAAGATCTAAAGGCTGTGGATCTTGGATCAACAAAGAGAGAAGAGGATTTTCATATTGTAGGCGAGTGATCTATCTATCAACTAGAATTTCCATTTGATCTAGGAAATTAGGTTGTATTATGTATTTGATTTGTTCTAGATCCCTTAGACCCCTCCTCCTAATCTTGAACCTACTCTATCCCTTTAGCCTTATAAATTAAACCTTCTCTCCATTGTGAAGGGAGGAAGGACTATGGTACTTTTATGCTCGTGCAATTTCTAGGTGATCTACTATCATCCTTTGGAGGCTGGGCTTGGATTGTTGGATGGAAATTTGCAACATTAAGGCTAGGTTGTGAAATTCCTCTTTTATGTAATTCTATGTATGTCCTTGATTACATTATCACAAATCTCTTTCAATAAATGTTATTGTGTTAATAATGTTTATATATTTCTTCCTTAACTATTAGCTTAGATAAATTCATGTTTGGATATGTGTGTACTGTTTGCTTCTTTCCATGTGCTTTACAAGGTTTTGCAGCTCAATATCTGAACGATTTGGAGCTTGGATCAACAAAGAGAGAAAAGGATTTGCATATTGTAGGTAAGCGATCTATATGTCAACTGGCATTTCCATTTGATCTATAAAATTAGGTTGTATTATGTATTTGATTTTTTCTAGATCCACCTAGACTAGGGAGATCTAACTTGAGTCTGCTTGAGTAGATTTATATGATAGCAAAAATTGAGCAGTATGAATAAGAAAATTATGAATAGCCCACATGCAGTACCTTAGGTAGATTATGTAGGGATGATGTTGATGATTTATTTCCTCCATATTATGATGAATCCATTTGGAAAAAATATACTAGTGTCGGTGGTCAAGTGTTCAATGGGAATAACTCTAAGAAATATTCCCAGTATTTCATGGAATATTGTGCCTTGAAAGAAGAGATAAGGGAGTTTTTATCTTTTCAATATTTTTGTACTCTAGATATACAAAATCCATTTAGAGATCCCCACTATGGTGAAAACACAAAATATATTGCACACATGCTAGATGAAGTGTTCCAGAAAGTGAATATTAGTTGTTTACCACCTCGAGAAAAAAGGGAAAATTCTTCAAAACCATCTACATCTTCAAGCATTATGATATTTTTTGGTTTCTGTTCAAGAAGAGTTTCCAAGAGGTTTCTCTTCAAGAAGAGTTTCCAAGACTTGTGACCTGAGTACCAATAACCATGGATAAATATCAAGTTGCTTGGAAACATATGAAGAGAATCTATGTGTAGATGATGACCCAATAGTAAAAAATATGGTTGTTGGTAGTGTGGAGAATGAATGCACTTCCAACTTATTTGTGGGTGATCTGCATATCACTGAGAGCGACTCTAGGATCATGTATGGGTGGAGAGACACCTTTTGGATCAGATCCAAAAGGATATTTCAAATTATAATTACAGTCACCTTTGGAGCCACCTAAAGAAGAAGAAAATAGGGCCACCCCACTTGGGTGTGAACTAGAATTTTTGGTTGAAGAGTAGGCCACCAAAGTATCTGTACAGAAAGAGGATAAGGTGAATAACATGGATAATAAAAGTTCTGATTTTTTTAGCAGCCATGTACACCTACAATCATCTTATCCATGTAAACATAAAAATACTTCACTTGCATATGAGGACTTCAAGATGAAAGACAATTGTGAGGGAAATGAATTTGCTCCTAGTTTTTCTATTAGTGAATCCAAAATGAATGCAGAGGAGGGTGATATTGTCAATGGTGATAATATGGTGAAGGAATATTTTGGATCATATCCAAAAGAAAAATAAATATCAGATCCGAATTCAACATTTGAATCTCCTAATGAAGTGGAAGACAACCCCCTACCAGCTGGGTATGAACTAGGAAATCTGAAGGAGAAAATTATGATGCAGAAAGATGGACACAATTCAGATTTTTGCACTCTCTTGCAGAAAGATGAATTTGCAGCCACATAAGAAGTGAGGCTTGAAAATGGTAATAATTCACATCCCCCTATTATCAGTAAGGAGGTCCATGAACCACCTAGTATTGCAACTAGGAAGGCTTAAATAAGGATTCCTGAATAGAAGCATAAGTTACTGCAAGGTATTTGCAGTCAAGAAGAAGGATAAGTGTCCCATGGGCATCAATAGAAGTATGTTGTAGACATAAAATAAATAACTGAAATCCTCAGTGGTGAGGATTGCACAAGAAAGGAACATAGTTTTCATTCACTTGACCCTACCACCAGTGATGTAGAAAAAAAATCTAGAGGGGTGAGAAACACTTTGGACATGGTTGAAAGAGTGCCTACTGAAAGGTGCTCAAATTCCACCATGACATATACTGAGGGATGTCCATATCTATATGTTAGTGACATAGAGATTTCACTTGAATAAAATGTTCTAATATCAACTTGCACTTCACCACTAGAGTTCCATGAAGTTGATCCTAGGGAGAGGGAAGAACAAGAGGTTCATTTGCAAGAGCTTCATTTTCTTGCAGGGTCACTGAAAATGAGTGAATGCAAAGTCAAAGAGGCCTTACACACTCTCCATAGAACCTATACATTGATGAAAAATATTTGTTGGAATTTGGAGGAGAAATATTCCATTGAATACATGGAGAAGTTTCAGAAGGTCGTCACAAGCACCAAAGGTGATTTTCTGTAGTTGCTTTCTGATAGAGAGTTTGTTTGATCTTGTGGAGTTATTGTATGGAGCATCCGTAAAGGATGAAGAAGAGATATGAAATATCACACAAGAAATATTGACCACCCAATATTCCTTGAAGAGCACTGAAAGTGCACTCCAAGAGTCTTAGATGGAGATAGAGCACCTTCATGAGAAGTTGCAAAGATCTCACCTAACCTCCTACACACCATTCAACCATCTTCACAAGATTGATTGCATTATTGAACATGTGGAGGAATATCATGAAATGATGGATCATGAGATGCACTTGGTTTTGCATGTGCTTGATAATTATGTAGACAAACCTGATCAGAACCAAGCACTTAGCCTTTTCCAGAGAAAAATGGAGTTTCTTTCTGGAGAGAGTCTCTTCTCCATGGAAGAGACAGATGATATCACCTAAGTTGGATCATCCATTAAGGAATAAGAGGAAGCCATAAGTTGGGTGGATAAGTATTGCAGAGATCTGATTCAAATTTCTACCCACACTTCTATTTCAGCCTCATCAAGTGGGGATGAAAAATGGGAGAAGGAATTTTCCTTGTTGGTGGAACACGAAGAGCTAGAGGCTTTCCTAGAGGTGCATGATGACTTGATGAATGCACCATCACCCTCCCATCAGCCACATAGGCACATATTATTGTCACTTGATTCCATTCATCCACATGTGGATTGGGTGGAAGATTACATGTCATACATGGATTCTTCTTGCAGAAAACATTCTGCACATGATCAATGGAAGGAAAATAAGCAAGCAATTGGCCAACAGAAGTTGTTGAGTAAAATATCTTGCATAAGGTGGTATTTGTAGAGGAAATACACACAGTTGGCCATATGCTTGAATCCTTTGACCAATGGCATAGATTTGAGCTATTAGAAGTGTTTATATGCACCTTTTAGTAGGAGTGTCAGTAACTTCTCAAGATGGATGGGGGGACACTTATCTATATTTCTTGCTTGCATTATTGAAGAAAATAGTGATACATCATCTTATTGTGAGAAACATGGGTATCAATGGATGTTAGAGGATGCCTATAATTGTCGAAAGACATTGGAATCACACCCATGTCATTGTAGCAGAAAAATAGGGTGATTCAATGCTAGTATGGATCAAGTACACAAATAATTTTATGTTGGGTGGAGAAGACTCAGAGATCTCCAATGTTGTATGGGGAGTTCTCAATTTTATGTGCGGTCGCATAATTTCAACATCATGATTTTTATCTTCTATCATGATGGAATTTTGTTGTTTTTACTGATGAGTGGAATGAGGCAGAAAATACCTTGGGACCCTGACATTCCAAAGGGAGCAATAGTATTTGGACATTTATAATTGAGGAAATGGGATCCAAGAATATTTTTGGACATAAAAGTGTTGACCATGCCAATCACATTGGAGGGTCAAAGATGCATCAATTACCCCACCTAGGGAAATTTGTCCAAATATTATTTATGAGGAATTAATTAATTAGCATAGGTAAAATTTTCTAAATAATTATTATTAAGGAATCTACTTGATTTTAATTATTTCCATTAATTAATTATTGTGCAAATAACATGTGGAATTGAGCTTGGCATGTCAGGAACAATTGGAAAGTCAACTTGCTAAGGGAGGAGATCAAGAAAGTGGAAACTCTATGACAAAATAAGTCAAAGAAAAAAGGGAAAGTTCCCAAAAGATATGAGAAAATATGTCATAACAAAAGCATGAAATTTTTGGCAAAGGAGGGTGCAGTTTCCTTTTGGAGACTCGGAAAATCTGTCATAACAAAAGAAGGAAAGTTTTGAGTAAGGATGTCGTAGTTTCTAAGTCGGATGGATGAATTGGACAGTACATGGTCCTACATTCCAATTTTCTCAAGGGCACTTATGTGGCCAGGGTTAGGGCTTCTAGGTGGATGAATTGCTCTCACGAGTCACCTATTGCCTTTACTTGCTAAACAGGTCACTCAGATATATATTAAAGAACAATTCAAGATTATTCACAAATTTTGGTTGATTAGTTAATTTCTTGATGCTATGTGAGAACAATTTTCTAAGTGATGCACCTCAGAGCTTTGGGAGATGAGCCCCAAACCTTCCCTTCCCCACTCCTTCATTCCCATTCTATTCTATTTGAAGGTATGTAGCACTTAATGTTCAACCATTGAAGCCTTATCAGTCATATTTTGCAGAATCCAGCTCATTCAGGTTGAGCTCCAGTGAATCCCAAGATTCACCTATGCTCTCAGCCTTCTTTACGCATAATTTTGGGCCTCCTCCCCATCATTTCGAGTCCTTTTCTGTAATGGATAGTCAATACAATGATATATGATGTGTGACAGCTTATATACTCTATCATTTATATTTTTCATGCTATAATAATTCAGTTTCTAAAGCTTACCCTCACAGTTTCTCATGAAAAGCTTAATTAGTCATTGTAATGGGGGAAAATTGATCAATCTAGTGCAATAAGGAGTACAAAAAGGTTGTGGGAATGATTTGAAGGGTTTTATATTTTAATTTAAGTGGTATTAGTCTCTTTGATACTTCATATATAGTACTAAAGTCATTTTTCTATGTAATTCATGCTTGATTCGGCACCCTAACTAGATTACTAGTTTTAATTGAATAGTTTTATAGTTTTTGCAATAAAAAGAGTTACGCCCACTAAAATTCGAATGTGAAAGTTCCTATGGGTCATTAAAATACCCACCTAGCCATACATTATTCCATATCCTAAATTCGTTGAGGTTGTACTGGGTTTTGGGAGCCTCCATTGCGTAGGACTTCCCTAGTCCAAAATTCCCTAAAATCCCCAATTCTTTCCTAAAATATCGAGAAATATCTAAATATGTTACAAAATATCCCAAGAAATATTTTATTATATGAAGGCCTAATAAAACCTCTGCAATTTTCCCCAATCCCCTGGTCGAAAGGATGGAAGTAGTTTCACTAATTTCATGGTTGGGTGACCTAGAAGTGTGGGAGTAGGTTTCCACATAGGGGACTCTAAAACCTAAATGGTACCCTATATACATGTTTTAAGGGAAATAAATTGACTATTCTGAACTTACTCTTGGTTTCTTCCCACTTCCTACTCCCATGTCTGCAAATTTCCCAGCAAAACACCTTGAATTACCTAGTTTGAAGATTCACTGAGTCATTGTAATTTAATATCAGATTTTTTATTTAATTTGAAGCATTAGTTAGTGGTCAGGTCTGCATATCATACTTGGGAACATTATATTTTTATCATCTCTTTCCTTGGATCATCCTATGGAAATAAATATCCCAGTGAAGAAAGTTGCAGCCATGAGGATCCTACCATACTTTTAGAAAGACTTTGATGAGTAGTATGAAGAATACTGTTGTAGGTATGAAGAATACATTGAGCAGTATGAAGAAGAATATTATGAAAATCCCACATGCAGTATCTCCATTATATTATGTAGGGATAGTGTTGATGATTTCTTGCCTCCATACTATGATGAATCCATTTTTTGTAAATCTACTAGTGTCAGTGGTCAAGTGTTCAATGGAAATAACTCTAAGAAATATTCCCAGTATTTCATGGAATACTATTCCTTGAAAGAAGAGATAAGGGAGGTTTCAAATCGAGGATAATCTTTATCTTTGCAAATTCGACCTTGATGCCTTCTTTGCATGCAATGTGCACTAATAGTATCCCTATGGGAGTTAGGAACATGCATTTCCTTATGTTCAGAGATAGCTGGATTTGTCGGCATCGTTCCAACATGATCCTTAGCCATTTGCATTGATCTTTCAACATAGATTTTATCATCCAATCATTGAAATATACTGCCATTGTTTTGTAGATATATTCATGAAATGTTTTCACAACAATTCTCAAAAATACTGTAGGTGCGTTTTTTAGACCAAAAGGCATAACTCTGTAGGAAAATGAACCGAGTTCACATATGAATGTCATGTTTTTCTGGTCTTCTTTGGCTATTGGTACTTGGTTGTACTCTGAGAATCCGTCTGTAAATGAGTAGCATTCATGTCCTGCAAATTCATTTAGGATTTCATCTGCATATGGTGTTGGGAATGGGTCTGTTAAGGTGACTTTTTTAATTCTCTGAAGTCGACACAGATCCTTAGTTCTTTCGGGTCATGTTTCTTTGGTTGTAAGACCATTGGGCTTGCCCATTCTAATTGGTCAATAGGGTAGATAATTCCTGATGCAAGCATATTGTTGATCTCTTTATTGACTATCTCTTTGCATTTATGAGCTAATTTGTATGGCCTTTTCTTTACCAGTCCAGCATCAGGTTTAATGTCGATCTTCATTTCGCCCATTTCATGGACTAGACCTTTGAGATCTTTGTAGTCTCTAGTGAATACATCCTGGAATTCTTTTAGTAATTTTACTATTTCGGTCTTTTGTTCTTCGCTCCAGTAATCGCCAATTTTTTCCATTTTTGGTCGATCATCATTTGATATGTCAAACTCTTTAGTTTTAACTTTGGCATCTAACCATTCTGGTGCTTTAGCTTCATTGATCGGTCAACTCCCTTCTTTGAATTGTGAGAATGTAGTAGGGAATTCTACTGCAGTCATTCGGTCAATATCTTCTTTGTCGGCTATCTCGACTTTAAGTATTGTGCGAATTGGTTTTGTTGTTTCTGAATGGTATGATTTGCATCGAAATATTTTCTCTTCCGTATTTTCATTTTCCATTTGCAGTCTTGTTGACTATGGTATTATCTGGGTTTGTATGTTATTACATGGTATTGTCAGTCGATCATAGTTTTGCATTAGAGTGTTGTTCCCAGTCAGTTCTATAAATGCTTATATTTGTTTTGCAGTTTTGACTAACTTTTCAATCTGTGGTATAAATCTAAAGTCTTTAATGAAGTTCTATCTAAGTTTGTGCCATTTAAATTTTTCACCCCGTGCTTCTTCCATTTTGTACCATTTGTTTGGTAAGTCGGCTAGTGTCGATGGAAACAGGTGTGGCCATGTACGTTCGTCATTATATCCAAGTCTTTTCTACTTACTTTCACATTTTCTTATGTGTTCCTCTAGGTTTTTCCCTTGGATGAACATAAGTATTTGTACTTGTTTTTTTAGCCTCTTTCCTCTAAATATTTCTACAAAGTAAGTCGAAGCCATTTTCCATGTCTGCAATCTTGATTGATGAGTATCCCACCATCTAGAAGCTTGTCTTGTAAAGGTTTATACTAAGATTTGTAGTCAGCCATGTTCACCGATGTTTTTAGATACTTGTTCTATATACATAATTGGTGATTCCCTTTCTTTATACCTTGGGATTTGTATGATGCTTACATTTGTTGGATTTAACGTAGGATATTCCCTGCTTTTCTTTTCGAATATTTTTGGGATGATGGAAACTAAAAACCAATGTTGGACAGGTTTCTTCTGTACTGTCTGAATGGTCTAGCAACCTCTTGATTGTGTCTCATAGTTTTCGACTTCCCAATAATATAATTGAAGCGAATAATTATTCGCTCATACAAATAATATTACCAAAAGACTTGGAATATTAAATAAGCCATAATAATATATAAATTGATGATAGAATAGGTATGATGATAGATTAAAAAGTGAGTGCCATATATATATTAATCATAAAGGCACTTTGGATACTATCCATGAAAGGATGCGTCATTTTAGAATTGTTTACTAATAACTATTTATTAATTATTAATATCAATATGTATTAATATTAATAATTAATATTTATATTTAATATATATATATATATATATATATATATATTGTTTGTTGTTTATTATTTAATTTTGTTACATTTCCTTCCGGTTCAAGATGATTTGTCCCCAAAGCATATTTTATAAAACTAATTTATAATTTAAATATTATCAGTGAAACGCTAAGTTATTTCGTAAAACCATGGGCTATTTCACTTTGTTTTTTAACTTTTCCCCTTTTTATTTCTTTGAACATGGGGTGGACATTAGAAAAGAACGTATCCATTCCTCAGCCCTGGCGGAACATGTAGCCAAAACCAAACATCACATTTGCCTAGAAGACACCATTATCCTCGCGAAAGAAGACCACTATTTTAAAAGAAAATTTAGAGAGGCCTTAGAGATTACCAAACTCCCACACAACCTAAACAAAGATGGTGGCCTCGAGGTGAGCACTAGTTGGCTTCCCTCTATTCTCAATCGGAAAGGCCACTCTGTCCCTTAACATTTTTTCTTCTGCCCTTTTTCCTCTTTCAAGCCCCTCCCCTTTATTCCTCTATCCTCCTTCCTTGGCCTTAATTATTACCTCTATCCTTAAAAATTACCCAAAAATTAAAATTGAAAGATCTTTTTAAAAATCATTTTAAAACTTTAGTTTTTAAAATAGATTATAATAAACTTTTAGACCCTTTCCCTAAGTTTAGACATAGGAAATTAAATAAATTTTGTTATTAATAATAATAAATATTTTTCTTCCTAAAAGATCACTTTCATAAAAATTTGATTATAAGTTAAGATTAAAATAAATAAGGTAAAATTATAATTAAAAATTAAAATAAAAAGAAATTAAATAATAATTTCCCTAGTAATAGGCAATTAAAATGAAATTAAATTTTTTTCCTTAGGTATAGACACCTTAATAGGCATTTAAAATAAAATTTGTTATTATTAATAATATAATTTATAAGAAACCCATTCCTAAGTTTATCTTTTATTATAAGTTAAAATTAAAAATAAAAAAGGTAAGATTATAATTAAAAATTAAAGATAAAATGAAATTAAATAAAAATTCCCTAATAATAGGTCTTTAAAATGAAATAATTTTTTTTTCCTTAAGTCTAGAGAAATTAATAGGCATTAAAATAAAATTTGTTATTAATAATAATAAAAAAATTTAACATTTTGATATATAAAAATTTTATTAACTTTTTAAAATAATTAATTATTAAAAACTCCTTAAAATTTTTAATAATGTCTTAATGTAGCCATTGTATAAAATTTTTAATAATATAAACTTTTTCTTTTTCCAAAAAAATAGGTTTAAAGAATAACTTTTCCGCACACTTTGATATTAAAATAAAATTAAAATTTTTTTTTGACCTAGCAAACCCTAGTCTCTGCGGCCGACCTTAGACTGTTTCTACCCGGTTTCAGTATTTATCAATGATTCTCACTCTCTCCACCTTCGACATTGTCCTGATGATGGATCCTGATATGGATCTGAAACGTTGACTTGGTCATTTCGATACTGTGGTTTCTCCGACAACAACATCAATAACTTACCACCACAGAAATTTAGCAACAGAATTTTTTTTT
Source organism: Pseudotsuga menziesii (assembly GCA_001517045.1). Taxonomy (NCBI): domain Eukaryota; kingdom Viridiplantae; phylum Streptophyta; class Pinopsida; order Pinales; family Pinaceae; genus Pseudotsuga; species Pseudotsuga menziesii. Next base: position 500,435 of record LPNX010706945.1, on the reverse strand, counting down.
AATTTTTATTCTTCACTTTTCCCGCTCATTCTTGCTTCATATTTGGACTGGAATTAATACTTCTTCAATGAAATTCAAAGGCCAAAGGCCATTTTTTGGTCAAAAACCAATTTTTACTAGAGAAACTCTGAATATGGATGGCTAAAAGCCATTGTGAGGTCAAGGACCTAAATTGAAGGAAACATTGAACATGTTTTTTAACTTTTCTTTTTAACTTATGTTTTTTAACATTTCCCCTTTTATTTCTTTTGTTGATAATTCTTTTTCTTTTTTTCTTTTTTTGTTTTTATTCTTCATAAAAAAAAAGTTTTTCCTTTTTCCCTCTCGTTCTTGCTTCATATTTGGAGTGGAATTAATACTTCTTCAATGAAAATCAAATGGCCAAAGGCCAATTTTTGTCAAAAACCAATTTTTACGAGAGAAACTCTGAATATGGATGGCTAAAAGCCACTATAAGGTCAAAGACCTAAATTCAAGGAAACCTTGAACATGTTTTTTAACTTTTCTTGNATATATATATATGTTCATTACATTGCCTCTCCCTTAGAATTACTTTGTCCTCAAAGCACAATTATGGAAGACTTTATCCCTTGTTCTATCTCATAACGCTTTCTCATGACATTGTGTGTTGGTAGTTGCAACATTTGACGAAATAAAATGACACTTTCTTTTAAACATTGTGTGGAAATGTTGCGTCAGTTGTGAATTCATCCATCTGAGATATACCCTTAACAGAATTATTTGCGGATCGATTGTCGAGAGTTGTCGATTTTGTCTTTGCTCTTTGTAGGAATAATACTAGTAATTCTCCTTTTGATTTTTTGGTCTANCATGATTCGCATTTTAACCCACAATGATTACTCAGTTGAATAATCAACCAATGGAAAATAATTCCATATTGAAAATATAAAATAATATTAAAGATGAATGGTGATAAAATATTACAAAGTGAGTGCCATATATATATTAATTGTAAAGGCACTTTGTATACCATCCATGAAAGGATGTGTCATTTTAGAATAGTTTACTAATAACCATTTATTAATTATTAATTATTAATTATTAATATCAATATATATTAATATTAATAATTAATATTGATATTTAATATATAAATATATTGTTTGTTGTTTATTATTTAAGTTTGTTACANCTCTTGTGATTCGGATCGTGATAAGGAACTCGAATTGCCTGTGAAGTGTTTACTAGAACTTCAACTTTTGGTGCTTCTAACGATTTTTGTAATTGTTTTTTGGAACCATTTTATGTTGATGCTTGTAGCGGTGTGACAATAAGATTGTTCTTTTGAACTTTGACGAGATTTGCATTGCTTCCCTTTTTTTATTTTTGAATCTGAGCCTTTGATGACTTCTCTATTGTGTTAGTCACCATTTCTGCTTTAATTTGATGTTGGTTGTATCTGTAATGTCCCCGACCCTCCTACTGGCAAAGAAAAAGCTACCATGGCATTAACCATCTGGGCTAAGAGCCCCATGAACATGTACATTCATAAAATGGTGAAATGCTGAAACAAAATTCTTTGAACTAGAACATGCATACATGATTATTTATCATACAGTGGAAGCCAACATACATTCATACAAGCATTCAACATGTTCATCATAATCATTAACAGTAAATAAGATTGCAGAAGTAAAATAAACAAGGTTACTTATCTTATAAAGAACTCGTTCCACAACCAGCTACGTCGCTGCAACGTTCCACCCAACCATAGGCCAGCATTCTCCTTAATCTCTCAGCAACGCTGCCACCCCCGAGCTGGGCATGATTCTCCAAGGAATGAGGAACAAACAGGCTTACACATATCCAAGGATACACAAAACATAGCCAAGCCAACACAGTTGGGTTTATCAGGCCATCAACAGGACAGCCAAGCCAACATGGTCAGGTTTATTAGGCCATCAAGGAGCTGGGAAAGGCTAAATGCTAAGCTAGTGAGCCCATTACAGAGCTAGGAACACCTACACCAGAACTAGCCTGACTTCTAAGACACCCACACACACCCAACACAAGGAATCCGTCCCTTCTTTGCTACACAGTCCCTCAGGCCTTGACTTCCCTTCCAGTGCTATTCAGGGGTGGTGGAGAAAAAAGCCATCCCTCTAGCTCTATCTGTGTGGTTTCCAAACACACCAGGTTTATCAAGAAAACCAAGCCCCCATCCCTTCTCCCAACACAGTCCGAAGACCAACCACTGCATACACGCAGTCACACAAGCAATTCACAGCTTGGGAAAGGAAAACAACTCCTGAGTCGTTCTTGGCCCTATCATGGCCAAAACGACTCCAAAACAACCTACAATAGTCCCAAAATGTAAAACAGACACAACCAACAATGTGGGAGAAACAACAGTCTGTCCTAGACAACGAAGCCACCGGAAAGACTTACAGAGTTTGAAAATGGAAGAGAGAAGACAGGTTCTCAGTTGAGTAGGGGAAAAACATATGCACGAGCCACAAATCGGTAAGGAAAACTTACACACTATCCCTAAGCATAAAAATGGCTCTCCACAGGAAAAATCGTGGATGATAATGACCGAACGGCCCCCAGCTTTCTGTGTGAGTAATAACAACGTAGAACCTAGTGCGTGAGAGAATATTTACACCAGATCCCAAATGTGGATCAAAACACACCAGATTCCTCTCTGTGGAAAATGTGAATGACAGTGGAGATGGATCCTCTCTCCTGGCTACGTGAGACCAAATAGGAAAGAATCCTGTGCGTGAGAAAATGAATAGACAGTCGTCCCTACGTGAGGATGAATAAACAATTGAGAGTCACGAGTGGGGAGTGTGGGAGCGTTTTTTTCCTTGCAGCACCATCATGGAGAGAGTGGAAAACCTAGAGAGTTCGCTTCCTTTGCCCAACATGATATTCCATTGCTAGTGGAGTGTGCAGGTGGGCAAGTACTGACAATCCTACCACCCCCACTCCCAAACAATAACTACCTCAACTACTCAGCAGAACATTTAAGGTGGTAGTTGGATAAGACAAGGGAAGTTGAGCAATTCAAACAGGGTGGTAACACATGGATTTTTCCCGCATAGCCCAAGGTTTGATAATTCCCCTCCCCCCCCTTATCCTTGTGAGAATCATGCCCCATCTCAATTTAGTTGTCGCGAACATAGCTGGTTGGGTTATTTAATTAAAGATGCATATGTACATGATGAAAAAACTTAATATATGCCATATACCACGATAGACCATCGGCAACGATTCCGTTCGCTGAAACATAACACAACTAAATCGATGGTGGGGCTTTTGCCTTTAGCTCCACACCACAATTCATTACAATATATACATCATGTGCATTTAATGCAACAGGGTCAAAACCGGGGTGTTACAGTATCGACTTCTGTGATTTGGGTGATGATAAGGTATTCGAGACATTTGTGGAACCCATGTAGAAACTTTAATTGTTTGTGATTCTTGTGATTTACTAATTGATGATAAATCTAAGGATTTTTTTAACCTCTCATTTTTTAATTTTTTTATTTGTTCAGTCAACCCTTGATTCAAAATTTTTAAGAGAGAATTTTCTTTATTTTTTTGTAATAGTTTCTTATTGAAATCATTTTGGAGATCCACTTCCTTTTGGTGGAATTCCTCTTGGCTTTCCTCTTGGAATATGTTTTCCCTTTTTAATTTCTTAATCTGTGCGATCAAGTCTTGACTATGATTCTTCAAATGAGTAATTTCTTCATCCTTACTAGCGACAATTTTTTCAACTTCTTTTTGCTTCTTTTGTTCTGACTTCTGATTACCTTGTGAAATAATCTCTGATATATCCTGGAATTCTTGAGATGTTGGAGGTTCTATTTCCGAATTCATTGTAATATCTTGAAATGTGATTATGTTTCTCTTATAGGAAAATGTCAAAAAATTCTTAACGGTATTTAAGATGAAAGTCCCCAATGTTTTTATCCAGGGTAAACCCAAAATTATGTCACCGTCAAAGCTCCATAAGGAACTAACAATGAATTTCGATGTGACCATATAATCTCCAACACTCAGTCGTAAGCCACTTATTTTAGTTCGTTTTTTGTCCAAAAAGTCTAGCTCTTCCCTTATATTTGACTCAGGAATCACTAAATGGTTAGCGAATTTAGTACTAATATAATTATTTCTTTCAACCAGTGCGATAGAAATGATGATATCCTTTCCTCCAAGTGTCCCTTTAATTCTAAATAATATTGCAACATTTTTTTGTAAGGTGATAGGAAAATTTTGCTTCTTTTCAATATTAAAATCCATACTCTTGAGTTTTCTTTGAAGTTTAATCAATATCTCCTTCTTTTTTTCCAATAGTTTGTAAAAATTTTAGTAGATTGGGTGGTTGGGAGGAATGAGTGTTACCTTCCCCGCCTAAGTTCAAATCTCACTTTCTTTTTAGTAGCAATTATTATGCACCCTTTTTATCTATTTTTTCCCTTTAGTTTTGTAAAATGTGAGTAGATTGGGTGGTTGGGAGGAATGAGTGTTACATTCCCCACCTAAGTTCAAATCTCACTTCCTATTTACTAGTAATTATTTTGCACTTTTATATCCAAACTCAAACCCACTTTAAGAAACCAGGTCTAGTTTCACTTTTACCCTCTCTCTTTTTTTTCCTTTTACTTTTATCTTTTCTTTTTCTTAACTTTTTTTTCCTTTTTTCTTCTTTTTTTTACATTTTTCTTTTTCTTTTGGACAATGTCCAATATTTTAGGGAAGCCCTAAAATAAGGCTATAAGCCAAAAATTAGACAAGGTCTGAGAATTAAGGCCAAAGGCCCAAATCATCCAAACGAGGCTCTGATACCACTTGAAGCGAATAATTATTTGCTAAGACAAATAATATTACCAAAAGACTTGGAATATTAAATAAACCATAATAATATATAAATTAATTATAGAATAGATATGATGATAGATTACAAAGTGAGTGCCATATATATATTAATCGTAAAGGCACTTTGGAAACTATCCATGAAAGGATGCATCATTTTAGAATTGTTTACTAATAACTGTTTATTAATTATTAATTATTAATATCAATATGTATTAATATTGATATTTAATAGTTATTATTAATTATATAATATTTATTTAGTGATTATTTATTATATATATTTTTGTTCATTACAATAATTCCGCGTCTGAGTTGTATCCTACTCAATCTTGATTGCCTAAGTGAAGCTCGCCATAGACATTGGGTTCCGTGTGGTCTTCGTTATTTTGTATTTGATATAGTTGTCGGATGTCGACTTCTTCATCTAGTAGGCTCTATCCAAGGTTCTCCTTGGGATGGGTGGATAGGTACTATGACTTTCTGTCCATTCCCTTTTAGTTTTATCCTTTGTTTGTCTAAAGATATTGATTCTTTCATTTTTCTTCCCCAAGCTCGACCTACTAAAGCTGGAAAGGAACTAAATCCTTCCTTAGGGTCAATAATTTCAAAGTCAAATTTGGTCAATATTCCTTTCATTGTCATATCAACATTTCTCCAAACTCTGATAGGTTCGATCGGACCTTGGTCTTCTAACTTGAGGTATATTCCTGACTCATATAGTTGAGGTCTACCCAACTGTTCCCAAGTGTCGTGAGTCATAATATTTACTTGTGAACCGAAGATGAGTACAACTTGTCGAACATGGTATCCTTCGAATTCTAGGTCGACAAGTGGGTCAGCATCACTCTTGTCTTTTTGGTTTAGACTGCATATGTTTTTGGTTTGTTTTTCTGGTATTATTATTATGCTTTATATTATACAATAATTCAATAAATTGAGATACCACTTTATCATCTTGTACTGAATGTATTAATTCTTTAACTGTGTTTTGTCGACTGTCATCGGCTTCCTCCTGTCTAGAAAATTATTTAAATATATTCGTTGCGTCATTATACAATTTTTTTTGTTTAGATGGGTTAGGATAATCATTCTTTTATTTTATTTTGCTTATACATGGGTTATCACTCCCAATTTTTGTCCTTTGTCGGGTTACTATATGCAGGTTCTTTGTATTGATTACATCATGTTTTTGAATGCACAACAAGACATTAACATTTTTCTTTTTATTGATTTTGTCAAGCATGGTAGGACAATCCTCTAATGAGTGATCGCCTAAACCACAACTAGTACAAAACTTTAAATCGGTTTTGTCCTTGTATGGCCAGTCTGCATATCGATGACCTTCTTTGTAGCATGTAAAGCACTAGATGGACTGACATGGTTGATTGTCGCGATTCCCAGAGAATCAACCTCGACCTCCATATCTTCCACTACGGTTGTTGAACTGGCACTCATATCGAAGACCTTCATATCTTTGATTATTCGGCTCATTTTGATCATTGCTTCGCTGGTTGTTATCGTTATTCTAGATGACTACATTCATCTGGTAGACTGCTTGGTAGTTTTGTCGATTTTTTAAGTTTAGATGGCAGTCAATTGTTGCATGACTTTTTACTTTACAGATTGCACACTAAGATGTTTTGTCATTTTTCATGTTATAAGGGAAGTCTTTCATTGTGTGTTCTCCATGTTCTTGTCAAATGTCATAGAAGCATTTTGTTTGAACAAATAGAACGTCCTGTCGACTTATGTCTTGTCAACAGTTATCTCTAGTGTGTCTGGCCGTTGAGCATTTTGTGCACCAAACATTCTGATTCTTGAGGTTTAGCTCTTTCAGTGATTTCTACATGATTTCTAGTTGTTCTTCCAGTCTAGTATCCATGGGATATGCTGCAAAATCTTTGTCCATCTCTACTTGCAGAGCTTTGGTAAGCGCGTCTTCATACGTTTTAAACGTCTCCAAGCTTATGTTCCACCGGATTTTCTGTGATAGACCTGCAGGAAACCACTGAATTAATAGATGTTAATTAATTACACATTCAGTTGGCTGAGGAGGACTTTCCATCATTTTTCATATTCTCAAACAAACTCTGCTGGCTTTTGAGATGTTGTTTTCATCTTTTTGGCTACCAGATGTTTTGCATCTAGAGCTTTAAAGAAAGACAAGAATTGTGCTTTAATTTCTGCTTTAGATGCTTAGGGATTTCTCTCGATATAGGTCATGTACCACATTAGTGCTCTTTTCCTCAAGGCATTGACGAACTATGCCATTTGTCTATCTTCACCCATAACTTGATTTTCCTCCCATGTTGACTCATAGACGAACCAATGTTGTCTAGGATCTTCATCACCTTCATATAGAGGGATATGTGCTGATCTATGACCCATGTTGGTATCACTGTCGCTGTCTCCTTCAGGAGGTGGTGGTGGTGGGGGAGGTGGTTGGGGTAATGGGATGTTTTGCTTGTCATGTTGTGCAAAGTTGTTTTTGACAAAACTTTTGTTCTCGTCAGCCATTTTGTTTGTCATTTCTTTTTCGAAAAGCAGTCGGTTTGGGTTGGCTTCTCCTGTCGATGTCCAAATGCACTGATTTGTCTGCAGGTCCGACTGTTATGTATTTTGCAAAGCTATGTTTGGAAGGGGGGGTGCTCCTTCATGTGTTGGGTAAAGTAAGTGGATACCTCGGTTGGAAGGGTACACCTAAAGTGTTACCCAGTTTCCTTCTTTCGGTTGATGGATCACTAGATTATTATCATTGTTTACCTTGTCGTCTAGTCGAATCCATATACCAAACTCACCAGCTCTTAGTCTTAGGCCTTCTTCAACAATGGCTTGTATCCTAGTACTCGGATTCATTGGAGATAGAGGTCTTATTTCCTAGGGTATTTCTATTTGGAGAGCTTCGCGCTACTCTATCCATAATTCCTCTTACATGGGTGATGCTTCTTCATTCATGCCTTCTTCCTATCGGTAATGACCTGACTCTAGAGGATTTCTTTCCTGGTATGTCACCCTAGTATTCATTCGTCTTTGCAGTGCGATAGCCTATTCTCTTCTTTCTTCCCTTCATTTCATCCTCTTCTCCCTTTCTACTTTCTATAAATCCGCCATACCTTTGTGTGTCATTGTTCGTTCGATTTCCTTTTTAGGTTGATTTTTCATTGCTGGTGATGGTATCTCCTTCAGTCCACTAAAATCCTCTTCACTTTACCTCAACATATGAACATATACCCCCCCCATAGCCTACCTAATGCTTTTAAAAAGCTCGGATAGTTCTGTTTACTTGCTTAGGAAATAATCCCACTCCCTTTCAGCAATGAATTTTTCCCACTTTTTTTGTTTCTCCACCCAGTTAGAATTTGGTGGTGGTTCGTGTAGTGATGGACGAAGTTCTACAATATGACCCACTCCTTTTTCTATTAGGAATTTGAATAGCAGGGTCAGTAAGGATCACAGGAACTATTCAGTAAGGTCTGTATAGAATCTTTTCTAAACGGTTTCGACCGAAGTTCTTTCTTCTATGGCTTGCTCATCACAGAATTCATCTGTGATCCTTTCAAACCACTCTGACAAGTTTGTTTGTCCCCCTCAAATCAGTTTCTCCAGAAGCTCTTGGTCCTTATTAGTTGCTTCTGATTTTTTCATCCAAAAGTTTTTTCAAAATATGGGCTACCGATTCTACAAACTTCTCATGTGTTTTAGTGAAGAATTTATCCTTTGCCTGAGCAATGGTTAATCTGTTTCTCCTTGCATAATTCTGCAAATAATTTTCTATCTTACGCTCCCACCAGTTCTTAATATCATGTTCTGATATCATCTGCTTATAGTCATTATGTTCAGATATGTACTACCGACAATGGAACGGATGTTGTAATCTCACAGATCACAGAGGGTTACCAATAATACACAATGAATCATGTAGACATAATAGACACAAGAGACAAGAACATAGATATGGGGAATAACAGATTATATTATAACATGAGGGTCCATACATACACAGAACCGAACCAAGTTCTCATCTAGATCAACAGCCTAATATATATTATTTACAAACAGTTACATATAACTACCTATCAGTTCACTCAACCAACACAACCTTACGCGGCTGATCTAATCTCCAATTAGTCGGCTATTCAACCAGTCGACTCATCGACTAGCTCCTCCAACAAATCTATAGATACAGAATCCATTCAGAGATCCCCACTATGGGGAAAATATAAAATATATTGCACACTTGGTGGATGAAGTGTGCCAGAAAGTGGAGATTAGTTGTTGACCACCTGGAGGAGAAAGGGAAAATTATTCAAAGCCATCTACATATTCATGCATTATGATATTTTTGGGTTCTCTTCAAGAAGAGTTTAGAAGGTTTATGACCTAAGTACCACTCAATATGGAGAAACATCAAGCTGCTTGAAAAAACATGAAGAGAATCCATGTGCAAATGAAGACCCAACAGTCAAAAATCTAGTTGTTGGTAGTGTGGAGAATGAATGCACTTCTAATTTCTTTCTGGGTTATATGAAAATCACTAAGAGAGATGTAGGATCATATATGGGTGGAGTGAAACCTTTTGTATAATATCCAAAAGGATATTTCAAATCAAAATTACAGTCACCTTTGGAGCCACCTAAAGAAGAAGAAAGCAGGGCCACACCGCTTGGGTGTGAACCAGAAATTTTGGTTGAAGAACAGGACACCAAAGTATATGTATAGAAAGAGGATAAGGTGAATAACATGGACAATAAAAGTTTTTATTTTTTCAGCATCCATGTACACATTCAACCATCTGATCCATGTAAAGATAAAAATACTTCACTTGCATATGAGTACTGCAATATGAAGGACAATTGTGAGGGGGATGAATTTGCTCCTGGTTTTTTGTTAGTGAACACAAAATCAATGTAGAGGAGGGTGATAATGTTAATGGTAATAATATGGTGAAGGAATATCTTGTATCAGATCCAAAAGAAGAATAAATATCATATATGAACTCATCATTTGAATCTCCTAATGAATTGGAAGACAAGCCCCCACCAACTAGGTGTGAACTAGGAAATCTGGAGAAAAATCTGATGCAGATAGATCAATACAATTCAGAATTTTGTACTCTCTTGTAGCAAGATGAAGTTGCAGCCACATCATAAGTGAGGCTTGACAATGGTAATAATTAACATCCCCCTATCATTAGTGAAGAGGTCCATGAACCACCTAGTGTTGCAACTAGGAAGGCTGAAATAAGGATTCATGAACAAAAGAAAAAGAATAAGCAAAAATCCCCAAAAGGGAAGAAAAAATATAAAATAATGAGGAAAAGGAGGAAAAAACCCTATACAGCTGCACTAAACCACATGGTTTCCAAAAACCATGGGCCAGCACTCCACCACTAAAAAACTATAAATAGATGATGGAGACCCCTTATTTCACATCCACAATCACAAGCATCCTTACTCTGCCAAAATTGCTCTTGAAACCCTAGCTCACCCTTTGAGCTACTTTCACCATTGAGAGCCCCTTTTGGCCCATTTCCACCACCGGAGAAAGAGAAGGAGCAGCTGGAGCTCGGAGCAACCTCGCGGATCAGCGCAAAGGGCTTCACCAACCTCCACATCGGAGGTAATATCAATAAAAAACCATTCTTTATATTTTGTTGTTTTGTTTCATGCACGTGTTTTAGATTAGTTTTTATTCCTGTTTAGCATTTTTATTTCCATTTTACTGAACTACTACTAAGGAGTCCATTCTCCTTAGTAGGTGCTCATTTGCACAAGCTAGGGGTAAAACCCTAGCCACAGTTTTGGTGACTCCACTGTGTTTTTAATTTCTGGTTTCAGTTTTTGTTTTTTCCTTTCGGCTGTCCCTTTCGGCCGCCGTAACCCGCATTTTTTCCTTCTACAGTTGCATCCCGACCGCATCTTTCAGGCCTTTACCTGCGACCCGACTGCGGCTATCAGACCGTCTTTGGCTCCCTACTGGTGGATTCAAGTCTGTTACCTGCGATCCGACCGTGGCTATTCAGCTTGTTTGTTGCGATCTGAACGTGCCTGTCGGCCATTTTTCCGCATCCCGAGCGCGAGTTTCCGCCCATTTTTTGCGACCCGACCGCGACTTTCAACCCCCTAGCTGCGACCCGACCGTGACTTTCAGCCCTTTTCCTGCGGTCTGACTGCATTTGTTGGCCAAAAATCCGCGACCTAGCTGTGTCTATTTCCCTCAAACCCGCAATCCGACCACTCGATTTCGCCACAGACCCACGGTCCTGTTTTTGAACCCAGCCCCTTTGCTGCAATATTTTTTGTATCTGTATAGCCATCTGTTCCACCTGCAACCCTACTTCCTTACAGCCTTTTCTGCAACATCGTTTCTGTTCCCTTTTACAACATTTGTTTAAGATTTCAACAGTTTATTTCAAAAAAATTTGCATGTTAAAGTTGTGCATTCAGTATTATTGATTAGTTAGAAGGTTTCCCCTTTGTGTGGCCCTTCTATTTCAGGTTCATCACCTCACGAGCACACACTCTGTCACCTAATTCAAGTGAGCCTTAAAATACTACTCAACTCAACCAACATTCTAACCCCACTTGGGGAACACAAAAGAATCTTTGTAGTTAGGTAGGATCGGGGGGATAGGCTTCCAATAACACCCCTCGGTTACTTACACTTGAGACATAGTTGTTGTCCAATTAGGGAACCAAAATCCCCTAGTACTTTTTGGCACGGTCACAACCAGTTTACCAGAGGGCCTCTCCCTTAGGAGGGTTGAAGTCGCGAGACTGGTTCCGGAGGCCTGAGTGGAATACCGCACTCCATTTAGTAACTGAAGGGCTACCTTTCGCAGTTCTCGGGATATCCCTGTATAGGGGTATTGTGGTAAAAGGACCAAATGACAGATTCACCTTTCTGGACGTGTCATGAATGGGGTATCTTAGTTGCCATTCTTCTAGGATTGACTTCTCGGTGTCCGTCCTGGTAGGGGGATATCATAGCCACTTGGCTTTCCTATTCATATTGTCTGACTTGGATTTCATCACCTTGCAGAGGATATGTCTAGTTGAGTCATAATACTTTTAGTTAGGTGTTTGCATGCTCCCTTACCTCCTTTTGGTCGAGTCCACCGTTTTTTATTTTTAGGAAACCTGCTGCTTGTTGGTATTCTGACCATTTCTGTTGACACTCCAACTATTGTAGCACAGCTGTTACAGTGGGTGTTTTGAGTTGGTTGTTGGCCTGAGTGCCCTATTTTTTGAGCTCCCCTTCTGCACACTCGGTTGCATTCGAGTTTTCGAGCTATTTTTTACTCACCTCAACCCACAGAGATTTGACACCATCTGTCACCACTGAGTCTCCGAGACATTCTCGGCGCCTCAGGGGCGAACCCCCACAGCACGGTTCACTTGACACCACCCATCATCGACACAGATCATCTTCACTTGATACCACTCATCATAGACCCAGAGCCTTGTCACTTGACTCCACTCGTCAGCGGCATAGGACTCCGTCACCAGATATTGACGCCCCTTATTTTACCTCCGATTCTGAGCTAGAGTCTGAGAACCCCATTTACACTGCCCCCACTAGCCCCATGGCTGGCGTAACTTCCACTCCTGTCTTGGTAGAGATCATTGGTGGCACATCCACCACTACACCAGCCCCTATACCAGTTACCACACCTGTTTTGGGTATGCCCTCCACGGGGCCCTCTACCATTCCCCTCCCGGCACCTATTCCCGCAGCAGGAATACATATTCCCACTCCATTAGTGGCTCACACTACCCAGGGCGGTGCAGGTCCATCCCATACCACCTTAGTTCCCCCACTTGGGGGCAACCTCCCTAATACCACCCCTCCACTTGGGGGCATTGGCCTCAATTTGGTCCAACCCACTACTGTGTCCCATCCTTCCTCCATTTTTCCATTCATGGCTAGCCTCAACCTGCCTGACCTAGCCAGATTGACCAACGACCCTATCCGACACAACCCTGTGTGGCCTCACATGCCCACCAAGCTCCCCTCTGACATCCCCAAGTTTGATGGCAAGGAAGGTGAAGACCCACAAAACCACATTATGTCCTTCCATCTATGGTGTTCCTCCAACTCCATAATGGACGACTATATCCACCTCTGTCTCTTACAGCGCACCTTCACTGGCTCTGCAGCTAAGTAGTATATCGAGCAACCCCATGGAACACACAACACCTTTGCTTCCCTTGCCTCAACCTTCCTGCAGTTCTTCCAGTTACCTGTCTGCTATGACGCGAGCGTTGAGATCCTCCTATCCTGCAGACAAAACATGGCTACCCACATCACGGACCACATTCATGAGTGGCGTCGACGCTGTAGCTTATTCAAGATCAAATTGGACGACCAGATCTTCCTATATTGGTTCCTAAAATCCCTTCTTCCTGTCATTGCTAAGGATGTGGCATCCGAAAGACCCCAGTCTGAAGAAGAGGCCATCCTTAAGGCCCAGCAATTTGACCTCATTTACGCCCAGTCGGGTTATCTTTATACCATTATACTTGACGCCCCTCACGGCGAGTCTTCCCAGCATGATGCGCTGGGGGAATCCCACGCTACCGACGGCATCATTGGCCGTGTCTCTTCGCATCCTCAACCATTTTCCATAGCATGCCCTACCCCTGGCCCTAACCTCTCACGAGCTACCTCACAGCCTGGAGCCACCAACTCGTATCCTCCCATGACACATCACCACCATACCCATGGACCCTCATGTCCACCGCAGTGTTTCGGTCATGCAAATCCCGCTTACGCCCACCCGGTCGCACCTCATCCCTACTACCACCAACAGGCTGCACCAGCTTCTGCACCTTCACAAGCCCAACCTACTTATTACCCGCCACAGGCCGCCCCTGCGGCAAACCCTCAACACGCTCCGCAGCCCTATCAACAACCCCCTCAAGTTGCTACCCCTGTGCAGCCTCCACCTACATATCAGCCACCGTAACCTGCTCCAGCACCTGCGCAACCTCAGAATCCAGCTGCTGCCCAAGGGCAAGTTTATGCTCAACAAAACCCGCAGCAAAACCAGAACAACCAACGCAACCAAGGCCAACAAAACTGCGGCAGGGGCCGAAATCATGGGAACAATCAACCTATATACCCAGCTAATCAACCCCCTAATCCCCCCGATAATAATAATGCAGCCCCTGCTAACCAAAACCCTGATCGCCAGCCCAAGCAGGCTAAAAACCCCAATCTGCGAACAAACCATCCTTGTTCTATTTGCGGGGTCTATGGCCACTACACACATTTTTTCCCACACATGGAGCGAGTTCGGCAACTTTGGGCTGAAGATGCCCACCGCCAAGGGCAGGCGGCTCCTCAAGCACCACCCAACCTCAGCAGCCACCTTTGGTGCTGCAAAACCCCTTACCAACCCAAGGCGTCGTGAACACCCAACCATTGGCTCCCCCTCAAGCCAACGCCCCAACCCGACAACAAATCACTGCTCCTGATCAACCCATGCTTGACTCAGGTACCCACCATTTGTTGATGATGTCCTCCGATGAGGTCAACCTCCAGACCCGACGAAACCAATACGGCTCCACCCCTGAAGCCCCTCCCGCCGATAAACCCACTAATGCTCTTCCCAATGATCAGGCGTTACGTATACATCCACCTCCACTAGATGGCGCTCCCAAAGCACCTCGTTTCCCACTTCGCCGTATTAACAATAACCCCAATGCACGCGCTGCGTCAAACTACAACATTGTTGATGACTTAGCCCAATCTCCCGCAGCCATGTCTGCGTTAGAAGTCTTAAAAAACTGCCCTTCGCAGCGCAAGACTTTACTCTCAGCCATTGGGGCTATCGATCCAAACGATTCGAATGTAATGGCATTTGATTTGGACCAATCCGAACCCCGTATGCCTTCCACTTTAGCATTCCACGTTTCCATTTCCATCCGAAATTTTGTCGTCCATCGATGCATTATTGATGAAGGTGCCTCTAAATGTGTCATGTCCACCTCCATCTGGCAGAAAATGGGATCCCCCACTCTCCATCAGTCCTCCACTGCGTTGCAAGCCTACGACAGTCATTCGGCTCAACCACAAGGCCTCTTAACTAACATCCCTGTCCAGCTGGCTGGCAAAACTGTCCTCATCAACATCGAGGTTATTAATGCACAGCTTGATTATAACCTTTTACTTGGTCGTAGCTACATGTATGCCATGCGGGCGGTTGCTTCTTTCGTTTTTCGTACCTTGATGTTCCCTCATGAGGGACGTGTGGTCAAGGTTGACCAACTCACCTACCATGATCCCAATGCCCCCGCGGCACCCGAAAATGTTCTCCCCATGATTGAACAACCTGTTTCGAGTGCCACCACTTCAGTTGTTCCCTCTACAGGGCCCGAAGTTTACTCATATGCGCCAATGACCTCGACCTTCCAATCTATTCCACCCCCGTCACCCGCCACTGATGTGTCTGACCTGTGTACCCTGTCCCATAATACGTGAACTCCTACTAATCAACTGCCCTTGTTGCCTAAACCCCCTTTGATACCTATCCACATTGGTGCTACCCCCATCCATACCATTCCTTTCCTCTTCCCTCCATCAGGAGTAGTTAGCGCCCCGGTCATGGCTACCCTCATCCTCCCTGGTTTAACCTTAGGATTACCCATTTGGTATCTTTCGCCTCCCATTCCCCCACCAACACCAGATGTCATCCTGCAACCAGTGCAACCCATTGTCACTACTATTCAACCACCTCCCGGTGTCGCTACCCCATCGTCCTCCACGAACCCCCCCCTTCCGCTTACCAATCCCACTGGGTATAGAGGCCCCCAACCTTACACTGCTGTCCCACCTCCCAAGACAGTCAAAACCCCCCCTGTGTTTCGTGCTTCTCCCAAATGCTCGCTGTGCGATGAGTTGGGCCATGCAACTCACCAATGTCCTCAGTTACCGACACTATAGGAACACATGCAAATGCTTGACGATGACCCCAATATACCGATTGTCCACCTTGATTCAACCCCTAAGCCTCGCGACAAATCCTTGCACACTAACCACTCCTGTGCCATATGCGGTATTTATGGGCATTACACAAATCATTGTCCCGATCTCCCCGATTACAGAGCAGCTCTCTTTGAGATGAACAATCTGGATCTTGAGACAGCACCACCCACCATTGAGGAGATCCACCCCCCGGTCTCTCCCCCTTTCGAAGAGATTAATACCATTTATATGATCTCTTCCACCACTACTCCATCGTCAACCAATTTGACGACATAAAATTTCCATACTGATGAGGAAATCCTCAAGGCTCTTACTGCCCCGAAGTGTCCCTGGGATGACATGCACCATCATTCCTACTTCCTCCCAGATGAATCCTCCTCTAACACTGCTACCCAATTTGCAGTTGAATCCAAAGACTTCCTTCCCCCCAAGGTCGACTGGTTCAAGGACCCTATTCCTGCTCCTGATTCCTTCGAGGTGGGTAACATGGCCAACATCTCACCTGTCATCCAAATTGATATCGCTGCCTCGGGAAGCACCCCTGAACTCATCACTTTAGGAGCCTCTTGCAGTAACCAAGAGATTGAGGAATACAAACAACTCTTCAGAGAATTCCATGATGTCTTTTCCTGGTCCTATACCGAAATGCCCGGTCTTGACCCTGCCATTATAGAGCACCACATTGACACATGGCCTGATGTACCCCCCGTTCGTCAGAAACAGCGTCCCATTCATCCCTCAAAACTCCCAGTTGTCAAAGCAGAGATTGAGAAACTTCGCAAGGAAGGATTCATTTTTCCTATTGCCTATACTACCTGGGTTTCAAACCTTGTTCCCGTTAACAAAAAACAAGGCACCATTAGAGTATGCACTAACTTCCGAGATTTAAACCGCGCCTGTCCAAAAGACAATTTCCCCACGCCATTTATTGACCAGCTCATCGATGCGTGTGCGGGGCATGAAGTCCTTTCGTTCATGGACGGTTTTTCTGGATACAATCAGATCCAAATCCGAAAAGAAGACCAGTACAAAACTGCCTTTACCACCCCATGGGGCACCTTCACCTATCGCGTCATGCCTTTTGGCCTAAAAAATGCTGGTGCCACATTCCAGTGGGCCATGACCTATTTCTTTAATGATTTGATCCACATCCTGCTCGTCTACCTTGATGACCTTACAGCTCGTTCCTGGAAACGATCAGACCACCTTAATGACCTCTGGCAAGTTTTTCTGCGTTGTCGCAAATATCAAATCCGCTTGAACCCACACAAGTGTGTCTTTTGCGTACTGGCAGGCCGATTGTTGGGTTTCATTATTTCCCAGAAAGGAATTACTATTGATCCTCTGAAATTACAAGCCATTTTAGACCTTCCCTCTCCTCACACGCTCTGGCAGCTCAAAAGTCTGCAAGGGCGCTCCAATTTCCTTCGACGCTTTGTTCCTGATTACGCCACAACCATTCATGATTTCTTGCACCTGCTCCGTACCCACGTACCCTTTGTCTGGGATGAGCAAGCAGAAGCTGCATTCGAAGCCCTCAAGAAATCTCTCACACAAGCCCCCTTGATCTCCCCTCCAGATTTCTCTTAGGACTTCATCCTTTACGTCTCAGCATCTGAGCATGCTGTGTCCGGCATCTTAGTTCAAGAAGATACCTCACACTAAGAGCATGTCATTTAATACGTCAGCCAGACCTTGTCCGGCCCACCCCTACGTTACCCATATGAGGAGAGACTAGCCTTAGCAGTGGTCTTTTCCGTCCAAAAATTGCGACACTACATTTTACTCAGTCATACCACAATCGTCGCCGACTCTAACCCCATGGTATATCTCCTAAACCGGCGGCTCCTACAAGGTCGTGTGGCTAAATGGGTCATTATCCTCTAGGAATATGACCTCATGTTCCGAACACCTAAGAGCACTAAAGCCCTTGCGCTTGCCCAGCTCATCACTGATCTTCCTTCTTTTCTCCCGGCCCCACCCATCTCCGATGACTTACCCGACAACCACTTGTTCACTATCTCGTATGATGACCCATGGTACGGTGATATCTTGTTATACCTATGCACACAAAAGTTTTGACCCGAAGTCACTTGTAATGAATGTCGTCGTGTCCATCACCAGGCCTCTCGCTACCTCCTCATAGGCGATGTCCTTTACCGACGAGGGGTCGACACAATTCTTCGTCGTTGCCTCACACTTGAGGAAGCTGAACACATCCTTAATGATTGTCATAGCGGTGCCTGCGGTGTCCATTTCTCAGGGATGGCCACTACCCAAAAGGTCATCCGTGCCGGATACTTCTGGCCCACACTCTTCACCGACTGCATCACTGCGGTCAAGCATTTCCATAACTGCCAAATTTTTGCCCCCAAGGCCCGAACACCACCGGCTCCATTACACCCAGTCGTCACCGTTAATCCCTTTTGTAAGTGGGCCATCGACTTCATGGAGTGTAGACCCCCATCTATGAACGGCCATAAGTATATCATTGTCGCCACTGATTACTTCACCAAATGGGCGGAAGCCATGCCCACCTTCAACTGTACCGCTGACACTGCTGCCTGTTTCTTTTTTAACCATGTTATCACTTGATTCAGGGTCCCTAAACAGTTGGTCTCAAACCATGGATCACACTTTGAAGATTTCGTTTGGTGTGAGTTATCCACCCTCCTCAAGTTTGAACACCAATTTTCTTCTGCTTACTACCCTCAAGGGAATGGTCAAGTAGAAGCTGTTAACAAAATCCTCAAAACCATACTCCAACGCACTATTGACTGGCATAAGTCCAATTGGCACCACATGCTATTCCCTGCCTTATGGGCTTACCGTACCTCCACCAAGACCGCCACTGGTTTTACCCCGTTTCATCTCATTCATGGTGTAGAGTCTGTCCTCCCCATCGAGTGTTAGATTCCTTCCTTGCATATCGCCGTCGAGATCCTCCCCGATACCTCCCCCCTTGAGCAACGTTTGCTATCCCTCGAACAAGCAGATGAATATCATCGTGCCACTCTCCAGAACATCGAAGCTGCCAAAAACCGTTCCAAAGCCGGTTATGACAAACATGTCCACCCTCGAACTTTCCACAAATGGGACCTCGTCCTCGCCTATGACCAAGCCTACGACAAAACCGACAAAGGAAATTTTGAGTCCATGTGGCAAGGCCCTTACATCGTGCAGACTTGCCTCGGAAAGGGGGCATACATTTTAGCCGATTCTGAAGGCCACCCTTTACACAATCCCCGTAATAGGTTGTATCTTAAACGCTTTTACCCATAATTGAAACTGCCACCTCATTGGTCCGCATTGTACAGTTTGCTCTCTTTTTGTTTTTCACCTTCTTTACCATACTCTTACATTCGTCGTTTTTTGCATGCCCACAGATGGACCATCTTCCACCTAGTTACACTGGCTTCGCTAATGGCGCAAGCCACTGGTCTCCCAACCTGGCTTCTGCAGCATGGGTCTTATATTCCCCTTCCAACGAACTGATTCACCTTGACGGAATATGTATAGGCCCCGCTACCAATAACCAAGCGGAGTATGATGCTGTGACCGGTCTCCTGACTGCTGCCCTCCAGATGGACATATGTCACCTTCATGTGTTTCTGGACTCCCAGCTACTTGTCTCCCAGCTCAACAACTGCTACCAGGTGCGTGATCCTTGCCTATTTAGAAAATTCCTGCATACAAAACAACTCAGCCGACAGTTTGAATCCATCACATTCACACATGTCCCAAGAGCTTACAATAGTGTCGCAGATCACATGGCCAATAACATCCTAGAGTGGCATATCAATCACAGCATGTAACACCTCCATCCTGCATAGCATCTCATCAAAATATATAAAAACCCAAAAAGATTGCATTGCATCAACATTTGCATCCATATACATAAAACAATAAAACCACATTTGTCTCCATAGGGGCATCCACGTGCCTAATCATACATACATCATGTCGCATCACATAAAATACGCAAGGGGCATCCATGTGCCCAACATCCTAGACTACTTGCATCCACGTGCAATACAGACACATAACATCTCATAAAGTGCATCCACGTGCGTACAACTAAAACAACATCTCAAAAATGTGCATCCATGTGCATATATATATATACATCAAAAAATACATGTCACAGCAATATACATGTCCCGAGTACCCCTGTACTCAGCTATACAAAAAAAATGGCTGTACATCCCTATAGCCTCATCAAATACATGCCGGAGCTACCAAAACTCGAGGGGAGTCCCCTGCACTCCCTAATGAGAGTCATACATTGCATCACTGCCGGTATCTGCTGCCTCTGAATCCTCCCCTTGCTCCTCCTCTGGAAAATCCTCATCCCCTGTGGGCTCCTGTGCCCGTGCCCTATCTGCCAAGATAGCCACCCGAATCGCGATTGATCTGAAATCTCGGGGTGCCTTCATACAATCCTGAATCACGTCTGGATCGATGTCTCGCCACCCCTCGTCAGTCACCCCCACCAGCAATCGGTCTAGCAACGCCTGCACAGACTCTAGTGTCCCCTCTACATCCCAGCGACGCACCTCCCCCCGCCCAGGCAGATTTGGAACGACCACCATCCCCCTCCGTGCCACATGCCCTTGTGGCGGTCTCGGGCCCACATCTACAGATCACCTATTTGTCAGTAACCATATATCAATCAACTATCATATATATAAAAAAATGACAATGCAATCAAACCATACGTACCATTTGGTCCCCATGCCTGTCCTGGAAGCCGTGGTGCATCTGGATCTCCGGTAAAGTCCATATCTCTATATGGATAGTCCTCCAGTGTCAACGGTAGCTGGATCCACTGTAGGTACAACTCCTGCGTAAAGTACCACCCAACGTCACCGCCACCACGGTGGCGCATCATCTCACCCCATCGCACCATCCGGGGCTCCCTCAAGCCTCCTTCCCTGACCAGCACCCACGGCCGCAGTGTAGGTACCCTCTCCATAAAGAATGCACATAAAAACGAACCATAGCAGAACCCCTTGCCAGATTCCTTCGCTGCTGTCAGCTGCCGCTGCATGCAGGTCAGGAAAATCTGGCCCCAAGCATAATATACACCGACCAGTACACGCTCCACTAGCTGCATCTGACCCCCAGACACCTTCTCCGGTGACTGGGATCCCAAAACACGCACCACACAAGCTGCCATGGCCCGTACTACTGGCTCCTGTAGGTCTCTCACCAGAAGTGCATTCCTATGCACCCAAGCCTCTGGCCTATAGAACCGCTCCAACATGTCATCCATATCAATGTCCGCAGACACCCGCGGCTATGTGTCTGCTACCCTCCCCAGGCAGGGCAACCCCATCAAGAAGTATACATCAGTCAGGGTGAGGTCCACCCTCTCACCCTGCACTCGGAAAGCCTGTATGTCTGGCTCCCAGAAACCAACCAGTTAGTTCAGCAGCAATGCTGCTGACCGCATCATCGGTACCTCAGCGAACTTCAGCAGTCTGAATAACCCTAGCATCGACCACACCTGCCGGTCCTCTCGGATGATGACCATAATATCCTCTGGTATATCCTGCTCTCTCCATAGCACCTGCGGCATACTGTCAATCACACAAAGGAACCACATCAGACTCAGGTCAAACAACTAGTCCTTCCCCTTCCCCTAAAATAAAAAAAAAAAAAAAAAACCCCAACCGCGGCGGTTAGGCATACAGTCGCGGTTCCTAGCCACGACTGTCGGGCCTAAACCCGTGGTCCCTAACCGCGACTGTCGGGCCTAAACCCATGGTCCCTAACCGCGACTGTCAGGCCTAAACCCACGGTCTTAAACCGTGGCTGTCGGGTTTAAACCCGCGGCCTCTAACCATGACTGTCGGGCCCAAACCCGCGGTCCCTAACCGCGACTGTTGGGCCTAAACCCGCGGTCTTAAACCGCGGCTGTCGGGTTTAAACCCGCGGCCTCTAACCACGACTATCGGGCCCAAACCCGCGGTCCCTAACTACGACTGTCGGGCCTAAACCCGCGGTCCCTAACCGTGTTTCGGACCCGCAAACCCGCGGTCCACCCCACGTGGTCCGTACAGGTCATACCCCGGGACCCACTACCCCCGCCCCCCCGAACCCAATGACAATGCAGGTATGAGCTTAACAGAATACCTGTATCTCACGGATCTGAAATCGGCCGGTTGGATCGTCCAAAAATGCCACCTCAGCTCTGGTCCACTTCGATCTCTAGTCAAAGTCAAATAGTACAAATGACACTCGTCATGTTGGGCCCACTTACTATTTATAGTCCGTCGCCTCTTTTCTTGTTTTGGCCGTTCTGAACCCATACGGAGTCAGTTTTCCGAACCGTTTCCACCATTGGAATCAGCACGACGAGATCATCATGATGGTCACCTCATTGCCTTATTTTTTTCACACTTTTTTCACCGGATTCATTTTTCCGAGCTCGTGATGATGCTTGAGATCGTTTCTCGCTCTCACTCGGTACAATTTCAACATTGTGTCCCAACACCTTGTTGCATCAATTTGCGCGCCACATCGGCCGCCATCAGAGTGTTCTACATTTTTTACATGAGCCATCCACTCCTGTAATACTGCAAATGTCTCGTTATTTTTCCACCATTCATTCACCCCGCAAGGAGGCCCACCGATGTTCCCCCTACCCTCGTTCCTGGCCATCATAAATGTTCCTTGATCGACCACTTCCTCCTTGCCTGTACCATTCCATTATTTCAGAGTCTTCTTATTTGCTTTCAGACTCCTTAAAATTGAAAGAAACCTCGAGCATGAACTGTCCTGGGCTCATAAAATCCGCACGACAGTACCATTCCATTATCTCAGAGTCTTCTTATTTGCTTTCAGACTCCTTAAAATTGAAAGCAACCACGAGCATGAACTGTCCTGGGCTCGTAAAATCCGCACGACAGTACCCTTCCCTTATTTCAGAGTCTTCTTATTTGCTTTCAGACTCCTTAAAATTGAAAGCAACCTCGAGCATGAACTGTCCTGGGCTCGTAAAATCCGCACGACAGTACCATTCCATTATCTCAGAGTCTTCTTATTTTCTTTCAGACTCCTTAAAATTGAAAGCAACCACGGGCATGAACTGTCCTGGGCTCGTAAAATACACACGACAGTACCATTTCCTTATTTCAGAGTCTTCTTATTTGCTTTCAGACTCCTTAAAATTGAAAGCAACCTCGAGCATGAACTGTCATGGGCTCGTAAAATCCGCATGACAGTACCTTTCCATCACTTCAGAGTCTTCTTATTGCTTTCAGACTCCTTAAAATTGAAAGCAACCACGAGCATGAACTGTCCTGGGCTCGTAAAATCCACATGACAGTACCATTTTATATACACACTTCTTCTAGTTCCCTAACCCATGAAGAAGTTCCCTCGTGCCTCCTGGCTCTATGATCGATCCTCTCGGCAGCACC
This sequence comes from Pseudotsuga menziesii, assembly GCA_001517045.1. Taxonomy (NCBI): domain Eukaryota; kingdom Viridiplantae; phylum Streptophyta; class Pinopsida; order Pinales; family Pinaceae; genus Pseudotsuga; species Pseudotsuga menziesii. Next base: position 477,168 of record LPNX010706945.1, on the reverse strand, counting down.
CCCAATTCGGTTGCCTTTGTTCAGAGTATTCTGCAGTCTCCTGCCCGTTTACCACAGCTTGAGTCTCCCTTAGCCCAGTCACCCTCCCAGATCTAATACCGTGATGATCCCCTTAACCACCAGTCAGTGTCATATGCTGCCTGATCATCCCCGCCATCATACTCTGAACAAAGGAAGTTTGAGTCCACCCACTCTACTTACCCAGTTATTCCACCCAGTTAATCAATCCTGCCATCAATACTATCACATTTCGGTTTTACACCTCGCGCTCCTGTCAAGGAAACATCATTGCCTTGATAGTTGCAGGTCTCCCTCTGTCGACGACAGCCCCTCTATTCCAGAGGATAGACCCAGAGGCTCCTGTGCCTTGGACCATCACCATCTGTGGTGAGTGCCTACGGACCATTTTGGGAGGAGTCATCATTGCCTCTCCGAATGGTTGTTTCTCACATGCTTGACTTCAGCACCTTGATCGCATCATTGAGAATCGCGCAGGATTTATATTTCTTCCATTATTTGTTGAAGACCCCAGATTTCCCCTGACTCTAGCACATTGGTGAGTCACTGTGGAACGCCCAGTTATATGTTCCTGTGGATGTTCGGGCTGTGTTGGCGACTGTATTCGGAAGCCATTCAATTCCGTGCTTCCTTGAGTACCCAGTTCAGTTCCACTTCAGTGTACCATTGCGAGTGTGACCCTTGTCACTCTGATCTAGCAGCTCATCAGCTCCTTTGGTACCACATTCAGTAGCACTGCTGTCATTCCAGTGCATCAGTTTTCTAGCTCAGATATGGTCAACCCAGCAGTATGTCCCAGATTTGTGTCCCTTCTGGACCCTTATGATATACACAGTGGTTTTTCATGTATCCCACAGGTCCTCCTTTTTGGGCCTCACAGTTATGTTTATGTATCTTGATACGAGCATGGGTATGCCCGCCTCGTCCATATATTGAGATTCTTCCTCATTCAGTATTTGAGGCCATGTATATGTCAGGACCCCATTGTTATTTTTATGTTAGATCCTGATACGAGCATGGGAATGCCCGCCTCGTCCATATGATCAGACGATTCCTCATCCATTATTGAGGTTATGTACTTTTAGTTCTTGCAGTTGGTTCGGGATCGTTGTTCCGGGCTTCAGTTTGTTTCTTCTCTTCTCCACACCCCAAGAAAACCATATATGACTTATGATGTCCATCGGCCATACGATGAGCTCCTGCCCTCGCACATCAGGGGGAAATCTGTTAACACCCAAAAAGTGTTCACTACCTCATATACCCCACTACATGGCTCATTTGTCTATTTTCCTACCATATTTCCTTAAAAAGGCCATAAAACCATCTAAAAAGCCTCCAAAAGGCCAAAAAACCCCTTTTTTCCTCCAAAAATATCCAAAATTCCTCTAAAATAGCAAAAATCCCCAAAAGGGAAGAAAAAATATAAAATAATGAGGAAAAGGAGGAAAAAACCCTATACAGCTGCCCTAAACCACATGGTTTCCAAAAACCATGGACCAGCACTCCACCACTAAAAAACTATAAATAGGTGATGGAGACCCCTTATTTCACATCCACAATCACAAGCATCCTTACTCTGCCAAAATTGCTCTTGAAACCCTAGCTCACCCTTTGAGCTACTTTCACCATTGAGAGCCCCTTTTGGCCCATTTCCACCACCGGAGAAAGAGAAGGAGCAGCTGGAGCTCGGAACAACCTCACGGATCAACGCAAAGGGCTTCACCAACCTCCACATCGGAGGTAATATCAATAAAAAACCATTCTTTATATTTTGTTGTTTTGTTTCATGCACGTGTTTTAGATTAGTTTTTATTCCTGTTTAGCATTTTTATTTCCATTTTACTGAACTGCTACTAAGGAGTCCATTCTCCTTAGTAGGTGCTCATTCGCACAAGCTAGGGGTAAAACCCTAGCCACAACTCCAAGAGTCGAAGATGTAGATAGAGCAACTTCACGAGAAGTTGCAAAGATCTCACCTAACCTACTACACACCATTCAACCATCTTCACAAGGCTGGTTGCATTCTTGAACATGAGGAATTTCATGAGGTGGTGGATCATGAGATGCACTTGGTTTTTCCTGTTCTTGAGAATTATGCAGATAAACCTGATCAGAACCAAGCACTTGACCTCTTCCAGAGAAAACTAGAGTTTTTTTTTTGGAGAGAGCCTCTTCAGTTGGATCAATCATTCAGGAAGAAGAGGCAGCCATAACTTGGGTGGATAAGTATTGCAGATATCTCACTGAAGTTCTACCCACACTTCTATTTCATCCTCATCAAGTGGGGATGAAAACTGGGATAAGGAATTTTCCTTGTTGGTGCAACAAGAAGAGCTGGAGGATTTCCTAAAGGTTCATGATGACTTGATGAATGCACCATCACCCTCCCATCAACCACATAGACACATATTGTTGTCACTTTATTCCATTCAGCCACATGTGGATTGGGTGGAAGATTACATGTCACACATGGAGTCTTCTTGCAGAAAATTTCTACACATGACCAATGGAAGGAATATAAGCAAGAAAACTGCCAAGAGAAGTTGTTGAGTTTCATCCTTTGACCAGTGGAAGAGAGTTGATCCATTGGAAGTGTTCACATGGACCTTTTGGTAGGAGTGTTAGAACCTTCTCAGGTTGGATGAGGGGACACTTATCCATATTTCTTGCTTGCATTCTTGAAGAAAATATTGATACATAATTTTATTGTGAGAAACATGGGTGTCAATGGATATTGGAGGATGCCTATAATTGTCCTGAGACATGGGAATCACACCTATGTCATCGCAACAACAAAATGGCGAGATTTAGTGCTAGTATGCATCAATTACACAAAGAATTTTATGTTGGGTGGAGAAGACTAAAAGATCTCCAATGTTGCATGGGGAGTTCTCAATTTTCTGTGTGGTGGCATAATTTCCACATCATGATTTTGATCTTCTATGATGATGGAATTTTGTTGTTTTTACTTATGAGTGGAATGATCCATAAAATACCTCTAGACCCTAGATTTCTTGGGAATGTCATATTTCCAAAGGGAGCAACAGTATTTTGATATTTATAGTTGAGGAAATGGGATCCAGGAATATTTTGTTTGATAAGTTGTGATGGAAGTAATTCTCATGGAAGTGGGTGCAATGCAAGCAATAGGACCCTGGAAATGCTTGTTTTTGGAGAAACTTTACATGTTGGATTGATGGAGCAAGTCAATGTTTTTTTCACATGAGTTAATGCTCCAGTTCTCCTACATGGTGGACAAATTTCTAACATGTTGGAGTGCCCCTGCTTGAGGACAAACAAATTTGGGAGGGAAGGATTGTCATGTCCCAATATTTTTTGAAGTGTTGATCATTCCCAACACATTGGGGGGTCAAAGATGCATTAATTACCTCACCTAGGGAATTTTGTCCAAATATTATTTATGAGGCGTTAATTAATTAGCCTAGGGAAATTTTGCTAAACAATTATTATTAAGGCATGAGCTTGATTTTAGTTATTTCCATTAATTAACTATTGTCCAAATAACATGTGGAATTGAGCTTTCCATGTCAGGAACAATTGGAAGCCAAGGGAGGAGATCAAGAAAGTGGAAACTCTATGACAAAATTAGTTGGAGAGAAAAGGGAAAGTGCCCAAAAAATATGACAAAAGATGTCATAACAAAAGCAAAATTTTTTGGCAAAGGAGGGCGTAGTTTCCTTTTGGAGACTCAGAAAAGTTGTCATAACAAAAGTAGGAAATTTTTTACTAAGGAAGGCACAATTGCTAAGTGAGATGGATGGACTTGGATAGGGAATCATTTCCACATGGTCCTACATTCCAATTTTCTCAAGGAGGGTGCTTATGTTGCTAGGGTTAGGGAATTTAGGTGGATGACTTTCTCTCACAGGTCACCTATTGCCTTTACTTGCTAATCAGGTCAATGATAGATCTATTAAAGAACAATTCAATATCATTCACACGATTTGGTTGATGAGTTAATTTCTTGATGCTATGTGAGCATAATTTTCTGAGTGATGCACCTCAGAGATTTGGGAGATAACCCCCAAACCTTCCCTTCCCCACTCCTTCATTCCATTTCTCTTCTATTTGAAAGTATGGAGCACTTAATGTTCAGACATTGAATTTTTATCAGTCATATTTTGCATCCTCCATCTCATTCAGTTCGATTTCCAGTGAATCCCAAGATTCACCTATGCTCTCAGCCTTCATTATGCATAATTTTGGGCCTCCTACCCATCATTTCGAGTCCTTTTATGCAATGATCAGTCAATCCAATTCTCTCTGATGTGTAACATCTGATATAATCCATAATTTATATTTTTCATGCTATAATAATTCTGTTTCTAAAGTTTACCCTCCTAGTTTCTCATGAAAAGCTTAATTAGTCATTGTAATTGGGGAAAATTGATCAATCCAGTGCAATAAGGAGTAAGAAATGGTTGTGTGTCACACCCTGGTTTTGACCCCGTTTGCATGATGTATATAATGTAATTAATCGTGGTGAGGAGCTAAAGGAAAAATCCCCACCATCGATTTGGTTGTGTATGTTTCGGCAATGGGGATAGTTGCTGATGGTTTATCGTGCTAATTGTCACATTATAATTCGGCATCCTATAAACACGCACATGAATTAAAATAAACCACAACCAGCTATGGCAGTGAAACATGAAAGATGAAAAGGGCATGATTCCAAAGGATAAGGGGGTGGGGGATGTCAACCTTGGTCTGTGGGGGGGATCCCATGTGTTACCCTTGTTTGATTTGCCATCTTCCTTGTCTCACCCAACCGCTTTAATGTCTTTTTTTGTTAGTTGGGGCAGTTAATGCTGAGTGGTGGTGGGTGTGGCAGGACTGTCCATCCTTGCCCACATGCCCATTCCACCAGCACACTCTCCTCTTCTCTCGCATGGGGAAGAAGAAACACTCTCCATGACTCCACTCTTCCCTGGTCGGTTCACTCTCACGCAGGGGACAGTGTTGCTCTGTTCTTCCTTCCCTCACCGATCGCTAGTCTATGGATGCGTTCCCCTTATGATTCATGTAGAGCCGATTGTCTGTTCATCCTCACACCTGGTCTCTATTCCTCCATGGTTGTGGTCTGTTCACACACGTGCAGAGGTAGAGCTATCCATCCTCACACAGGGATCATGGTCTGCTCATTATTTTTCACGCACAGGTATTTTCTATCTTGGTTTCACGTAGCCAGGAGTGAGGATTCGTCTCCACTGTCACTCACATTGTTCCCCAGCGAGGAAATCGGTCACGGTCACCCACGATTTTCTTGTGGACAACCATTACGCTCAAGGACTGCAGTCTTTCCCCATGTTGTGATTGCGTTTACTGTGCAAGTGGGACTGTTGTTTTCCTCCATGTTGTGAGCGGTGCTCACTGATTATGTTTGGGACTGTGTAAAGTTGCCAGAATTTGCAATGTGTGTTGTGGTTGCTGAAGTACCCTGGTTTGGGTTGCTGTTGAGCTGTTTTGGCCACGCTAGGGCCAAGAACAACTCTGAGTTGTCTTGAGGACTTGAGCTGTGTTTCCTCTTTCGTTTGGGACTGTCCCCGATTGTCCTTGCCTTCACCACAGAGCCGTGAGTGGGTTGTTTGCTGTGGTATGCAGTGGGTGGTCTACGAACTGTTGAGAGTGGGATTAGAGGCTGGGTATGCATGAGAAGACTGGTGTTGAGGCCACCAGCTTGGCATTTAGCCTATCCCAGCTCCTTGACAACCTGGTGAACCCTATGATGTGGGTTTGGCTGTGTGTTGGAAAACCTTGGCTATGTGTAAGCCTGCATTGACCCTTAGTCCTTGTGGAATCATGCCCAGCTCAGGGGTGGTAGTGTTGCTGAGAGATTGATGAGCACGCTGGCCTATGGTTGGGTGGAACGTTGCAGCGATGTAGGTAGTTGCGGGAGAGCTCTTCATCAAAGATAAGTACTGCTGCTATTTCATCTGTGCTATTATCTCTATCGTTTCATGAAGAATGATGAACATGGTGAATGCTGGTTTATGTTTATGCTTGCTTCCGCTGAATGTTGAATAACTATGCATCATTGTATGTTTCATGCATCTTAGTATGCATTCTGTTAAGCTTTTTAATTTCAGCATTGATGCCTGTTCAACTTCATGGGGCTGTCTTCCGATTTTTTTGTGGTGTTGGTCGCGTCCTCTTCGCCGGTCGGAGGGTCGGGGACGTGACAGCGTGGTATCAGAGCTCATATTGCAGCATGGGCCTGAATGGACCACCAGGGTGCAGTGACAGAGGTAGAATTTCCTTCTGCCCAGCAGAGATCAGTAATTATGATAGGAAATTTTGTTGAAAATTTTCTCTAAGTGTCGAGCTCATCGGGTCATCGGAGAACTAAGTGGGAGCTCCTCCGATACGTCGGAAGGTGTAGTTGAAAGGCCATCCGACGAGGGGCAGGCAGAAAGAAAATTTTGAATTTTTTTTTTGTCTAAGTGTTTGAGCCATCGAAAGAGTTAGTGGAATGGACTTTCGATGTTGCGGAAGAGTTAGTGGAACGGACTTCCGATGTGGCGGAAGAGCTAGAAGGAAGCGCGTCCGACGGAGGACCGTTTGAAAGAAAATCATGGAAAAATTCTAAGTGCTCAGCATCCGTCGAAAGAAAATAGTTGTTTGATCGTCCGCCATTGTGGATGGCTAAACAGCTATGTGTCCGACGAGAAAGGCCTCCGACAGCCGATGCCACAAGAAAGTTTAAAAAAATTCTAAGTATAGAAAATAGCAGCTATCGGAAGAAAATAGCTGATCGTGCGCCCGCCATTGCGGAAGTCTAGAGCACTAGACTTCCGATGTGAAAAGGCTACCGACGCCATGAAGAAAAGTTGAAATTTTTTTCTAAGTAAGGAAAACGTCAGCCATCGGAAGAAGACAGAGGTTTGATGTTCCGCCATTGCGGAAGCCAAAAGCACTAGACTTCCGATGAGAAAAGACTGTTGATGCCGATCAGGGTATGCCTTAGCAGATTGATCAGCGAAACTTAGTCCTTTGGGGAGCCGCAAATGGTGGAAATGAAGAGGTGTTGAGAGCTGATGCCATTGGGTGAAATAAGCCGACAAGGAGGAAATATTTTGAAAAATTCTCTAAGTGTTAAGACCGTTGGATCGTCGGAAGACTTAGTCGGAAGACCATCCGATACAAACCCCCGGTAGTGGCAAGAGATAGAGGAAGTCTCAGCCGACGAAGCGGATGGAAAAGTATGATGGTGCCGCAATGGTGGTGGAAGAAAGATGTTGAGGGTGCCGATACGTTGGTGGAAGAAGTAGAAAATTTTGAAAAATCGTCTAAGTATGGAAGCCGTCGGTGAAATTTAATTTTTTGAGTAGCCGATGCGGCCGCAAGCATCGGAGAAAAATAGAAGATTGTACTGCCGAAGTGTCGGAAGCTTAGAGAACTAGACGTCCAACAGGTAGAGGATTCAATCGCCGAAATGTCGATGAAGGTTAGTCGATTGACCAGCCGATGCGGTGGCAGAAGAGAAGAGAAGGTTCGAGAGAGATTAGTTGAAGGCAGAGCTGTAGTTTTGGCAGAGATCTTCTGAAGATCACCGAAACGTCGGGGAAGGATAGTTGTTTGAGCAGCTGATGTGGCGACGGAAAGAAGAAAGATTTCCAAAAAAGAAGAAAATTTTTCTAAGTATAGAAAATGTCAGAAAACCTTAGAGGATCGGTCCGCCGATACGCCAGAAGCCAAAGGAGGATCGGCCCAAAACATCGAAAAAATTTAGTTGATTGGACAGCCGATGAGCGACGTTGGATGAAGTTAGTGGATTGGACGTCCGCCGTTGCAGCTTTCTAGATGACTACGGATCCGACATGTTGGAAAAAAATAGAAGATCAGATCGCCAATGCATAGTGCTTAGTGGATCTGACAGCCGATGAGTAGCGGAGGAAATTAGCTGTTTGGACTTCCGAAACGTCGGGCTGATAGTCGAAATGAGAGCCGATTCTGCAGAGGAAAATTTGAGTTTTTCAAGTGGGATTTTCCAGCAGATTTCGACTGTTTTCCAGTGGGATTTTCAGCTATCTTTCAGTGGATTTTCAGGTGGCTAAAGTTGGCACCCAGTCCAAAATGCAGTTGTGTGTAAAATGTCGAGATTTGGTGAAAATCTTCATTTTTAGAAGTGGTGTAGTTTTCACACCCGAGGTCAGAATGAAGCATGTGGATAGGTGTTGGAAAGCTTATCCATTAGGGAACAAGGGAAAGTCACCAGAATCTGAGCATGGAGCAGCAAAGTGCTAATGATGGCCGCTACTATCAAATGGGAAAATCTGGAAAGTTGCATGCCCAAAGGTAGCAAGGACTATGAATGCTAACCAGCTGTTGTGTGGAAGAGGAGTTCCATGCGAGGATGTGGGACTTGAAAAGGGAAGTTTCCCTAAACCCTATCTTGCTGATTATAACTACATTCCTAAGTTTTATAATTGAAATGTATGAGGATATGTATTGCATGGATAGGATATTACATGTTGGTAAGAATATTGAAAATTATAATGAGCCAATAATGATAACTATTGCATTGGTGTTGGCATTAGTGGAAAAACCAACGACAACCTAGACATGGTTGAGTATGTTACTGATGTCGATGAATGTGACCAGAAACCCTATGAAGAAAGGGATAAGGCAACCAGTCCATAATCAAAATTTGGTGAGCAAAGTCTGCAATCCTCTGCAAGATACCAATCAAACTGGTAATGTCAAGGGTGTAAGTACGACCCATGAAGGTAAGAGTTGATTATGACAATTCCATGGAATGGTAAAGGTAAGAGACCTCATACCATGTGGATATTTGAAGGTGACATACCTATATATATTGATTGAGCTTAGTAGCCCAAGGAAAGTAAGTACTGATGATCTTGATTATAGTAATGCATCCTATATGAGGTAGTCATGGTTAGGCCATGCATGGTATGTTGAATGAATAGTATCCCTGAATCAATGCAAGGTAGCATTGAATCTGTATACATTAAAAAGATTTTATGAATCTTGTAGTCATGCATTGAATGGATGCATATGAAGGGTGTGAGTGACTGATTGCATAAGTATAGGTGCAAATGTTGTGATGCATTGCATGAATGCATTGAGATGAGTGCATGTGATATTATGAATAACTAATGGCTGAAATGATGAATTGATGACAATTCAGGAACCATTTCAAAGGTTGTTATGAATGCAGGATTCTAAGTGCATAAAGAGGATAGTCATGATCGATTGTCTGCCAGAAATTCTCTATGGAAGAGCAAGGTGGTAAAAATGATACGCTTGTGAAGTAAGGAGTATCTAAACATTTCATTTAATTGCATGAATGATGTGACTATACCTTGCATATGTTAGTATGATAATGATTGCATGAAGTAAATGAGTTTTGGTAATATTGATGTGATTAATAGCTGGACGTATTTGAATTTTATAATGCTTCAGTGATGGTTGTAGCAATGAGAAGTTTATATGCATCTAGACTTACCAAGTGTTGGTTGATTGAAGCTTATGTTTTAGGTAGATTATTTCAAGCATGGCAGTGAGAGGTAAGACCCTGACCAATGCCAGAATCTACCATGTGAAAGAGCCAAACCTTATGAGAAGAGTCTTATGGCTATAAAGCTAGTTGGTACGCATAATGGGTTGTTAAATTTGAATTGTGAATTTCGTATTTAAGAAATTGATGACGACTACTAATCACTATTGGTTTGCATAAGATTATGTCAGGAGGACGCATTGTAAGTGGGTATTTGTATTATGTTAGAAGCAAACTAATTTCTGTAGTAGACAGAATTGCAATTTCCTATTGAATTTGATTACCAATGTCATTGCTTGGTTATGGAACAATCAATTTGGATTGTATTATCAGATAATGATTGACTGTTTGGCTATTTGATTAATGTGCCAGGGGTGCACGTTGCAGGAAGATCATGTGTGATGGCCTGCAAGAGCCAAACTTCATGGGGAGGTTTTCCCTTGGAAATGGGTTTCGGGTGAAACGCCATTGGACATTTTGGAAATGTCTCATCTGCACTGCATGTTTGGTAGCAACATGAGTGAGATGGTATAAATTATGTCGGTAAGACATGTGTGTACATGAAATGTGAAAAGGAGTTGGGATGGCAAACCGAGGGACTGTTAACTCAGAGAAGGAGCCCCCATTCCTCCTTAACAAAGGCATACTGCGTCGACAAATGGATAAGTGTTCTATAACCCTTGCTAAGAATATGCATGTTTGATTGTTGAATTCAATATGCAGGGCATGTTTTGATTTAATATCCATTATGACCGATTGCTTGAGTATGAATAGGGCCTACATGGTTAACATCGGAAAGGGGTGCACACTTTCCCGATGTCGGATCATGAAAGGGTTTTCAATATTGATTACACCCTAGGGAGTGGATGCACTCCTGGTGTCTCAATACTTGAATAGTGAATGATATGAAATATGGTTACAGTTTTAAAGCAATAACGATGATGAGTTTGCTTATACTGTTTGTGTTGACAGGCTAAATAGATACAGTTGGGTGTTGCACCCTAAAGGTAAAAGGTAAATGGTTGTTGTGAGGGGTTGCGGAGTAAGGGTTATTATTGATATAAGTGTATGATGATATGTGTGTTATTATTGATATAAGTGTATGATGATATGTGTGTCATTGTTGGTATAAGTGTATGTGTTATTATTGATATAAGTGCAGGTGATTTGTTGACGGTCTGATAAACCCAACTGTCAGCTAGCTTGGATGAGTAGCCTGATAAACCCAGCAGTGTATTGGCTTGGATGAGTAGCCTGATAAACCCAGTAGTGTATTGGCTTGATTGGCAGCAGCCTGATAAACCCAATTGTATATTGGCTTGGAAGGACGGCTGATAAACCCAACTGTAGGTTGGCTTGACTATGCCTGATATATATATAAAAGGATGTTGTGAAGTAGCCTACATGCTGACCTAACATTCAAGTCCATAGGTGATCAGAAGGCTTGCAGAGCGAAGCAGGATCCTGTGGACGAACGAGGAAATGCACAATACAGATAAGTATTGGATTATTTTGCTTATGAATATACATGTGTATATGATTTGGTTATGATGTTTTAAGCTCTTGCTCTAGAGATGAAACCGATGAGAATAAACTAAACATGTGAACCTATTCAATGTTTAGGTATAGGTATCGCTGGAAGAGAGGACTATGAGAGCATCCTAGGGGTGCATGTGGACATGTGACTGTCCTGGAAAGCTCAGAATGAGCGGCAATGAAAAAGGTGCTAGTAAGACCGGGAGGTTCCTAGTAGTTGAGATAAACCATGTGGAGAGACTCCATAGTTTAGAGGTCTAGAATAGACCGAAGACACTAAGTGTCATGACCAAGACAGATTGGTCCAGCATTCACGGTGAAGTGAAAGAGGCTGAGAGCATGAAAAGCCATTGCAGTGGTGTGGGTTCCAGGATGGAACGAAACAAAGAGGGGAAAAAACTCTTGTTGCTCTCTCTTGCCTTTTGATTATATATATATATATATTTATGCATTGTGAGAACAAAAGATTGTTGAATGCATGTATGACTCAAAATGGAATGGGTATATTTGCTTAATGTAAATTGTGAATGTTGGAAGAGTTAATTCCCTGCCCAAGAATGGACGTGAATGAGCTCATGTGCCTGTTGGGAAGGCATGAAAAATATGAAAGTCCCCTTGATGAGGCTTGGACTGTCATGCCAATTGGGTAATTAACGAACTGATTGTAATGTCTATATTATGCTTGGTCTGACAGAATTTCAATGGTGCATTTCACAGGTGAGAAAAGTGAAACCCGGTGATGCACATTGATCATGGCAGCAGATCAAAAGTTGTTTGACTTAGCTGGAAGTCTCCTTCAAATGATTGCCAAGACCCAAGAGAATCTTGGAGAGATGTTCAAGATACAGAAAAGGCAGAATGAAATGAACCACCAGATTTTGCAAGACTCTATTGGTTTGCAAATGGAGGTGAAAATCCTTCTGGGAGCAATTGGCAAAAGAAAGGAAGGTGGATCAGTGATGGGACATTCATCCAAGAGACCCATTGGGAAATGGTCCAGGCATGAAGACTCAAAGGAAATTGAGCAGGTAAAGATGAAGCAGCCAGTGAAATGCTGGGAGTGCAGAGGACATCATTTACGCCGGGACTGCCCAATGAGGGAACATGATGAGGGAAATAGCCGCAAAGTTCCTAGACTTTAGGATAAGCTGGAAGCCGAGGGGCTTGGTCCTGAACGTTCAAAGTGAATAATTGAACGTGGGACAGATCTGCAAAATTTTGAAATTTTGATGTGCAATTGTATATGTATTCCTATGTATTGGAACACCGAGGACGGAGGGGAATGTCACACCCCGGTTTTGACCCCATTTGCATGATGTATATAATGTAATTAATCGTGGTGAGGAGCTAAAGGCAAAAGCCCCACCATCGATTTGGTTGTGTATGTTTCGGCAATGGGGATAGTTGCCGATGGTATATCGTGCTAATTGGCACATTATAATTCAGCATCATGTAAACACGCACATCAATTAAAATAAACCACAACCAGCTACGGCAGTGCAACGTGAAAGATGAAAAGGGCATGATTCCAAAGGATAAGGGGGTGGGGGATGTCAACCTTGATCTGTGGGGGGAACCCATGTGTTACCCTTGTTTGATTTGCCATCTTCCTTGTCTCACCCAATCGCTTTAATGTCTTGTTTTGTTAGTTGGGGCCGTTAATGCTGAGTGGTGGTGGGTGTGGCAGGACTATCCATCCTTGCCCACGTGCCCACTCCACCAGCAGAATCTCCTCTTCTCTCGCGTGGGGCAGAAGAAACACTCTCCACGACTCCACTCTTCCCTAGTCGGTTCACTCTCACACAGGGGATAGTGTTGCTCTATTCTTCCTTCCCTCATTGATCGCTAGTCTGTGGATGCGTTCCCCTTATGATTCATGCAGAGTCGATTGTTTGTTCATCCTCACGCCTGGTCTCCATTCCTCCATGGTTGTGGTATGTTCACCCACGCATAGAGGTAGAGCTATCCATCCTCACGCAGGGATCATGGTCTGCTCATTATTTTTCATGCACAGGTATTTTTTGTCTTGGTTTCACGCAGCCAGGAGTGAGGAATCGTCTCCACTGTCACTCACATTGTTCCCCAGCGAGGAAATCGGTCACGGTCACCCACGATTTTCTTGTGGACAACCATTACGCTCAGGGACTACTGACTTTCCCCATGTTGTGATTGTGTTTGTTGTGCATGTGGGACTGTTGTTTTCCTCCATGTTGTGAGCGGTGCTCACTGATTATGTTTGGGACTGTGTAAAGTTGCCATAATTTGCAGTGTGTGTTGTGGTTGCTGAAGTACCCTGGTTTGGGTTACTGTTGATTTGTTTTGGCCATGCTAAGGCCAAGAACAACTCTAAGTTGTCTTGAGGACTTGAGCTATGTTTCCTCTTTCGTTTGGGACTGTCCCTGGTTGTCCTTGCCTTCACCACAGAGCCGTGAGTGGGTTGTTTGCTGCAGTATGCAGTGGGTGGTCTACGGACTGTTGAGAGTGGGATTAGAGGCTGGGTATGCATGAGAAGACTAGTGTTGAGGCCACCATCTTGGCATTTAGCCTATCCTAGATCCTTGACAACCTGGTGAACCCTATTATGTGGGTTTGGCTGTGTGTTGGCAAACCTTGGCTATGTGTAAGCCTGCATTGACCTTTAGTCCTTGTGGAATCATGCCCAGCTCAGGGGTGGCAGTGTTGCTGAGAGATTGATGAGCACACTGGCCTATGGTTGGGTGGAATTTTGCAGTGACGTAGCTGGTTGCGAGAGATCTCTCCATCAAAGATAAGTACTGCTGCTATTTCATCTCTGCTATTATCTCTATTGTTTCATGAAGAATGATGAACATGGTGAATGTTGGTTTATTTTTATGCTTGCTTCCACTGAATGTTGAATAATTGTGCATCATTGTATGTTTCATGCATCTTAGTATGCATTCTGTTAAGCTTTTTAATTTCAACATTGATGTCTGTTCAACTTCATGGGGCTATCTGCCCGTTTGTTTGTGGTGTTGGTCGCGTCCTCTTCGCCGGTCGGAGGGTCGGGGACGTGACATTGTGGGAATGATTTGAAGGGTGTTATATGTTCATTGAAGTGGTATTGGTCTCTTTGATACTTCATATACAATACTAAATTCATTCTTCTATGTAATTCGTGCTTGATTCGGCACCCTATCTAGATTACTAGTTTTAAATGAGAAGTTGTACAATTTTTGCAATAAAAAGAATCCCACCCACTCAAATTCGGCTCTGAAAGTTCCTATGGGTCACTGAAAGACCCACCTACCCATATGTCATTCCATATCATAAATTTGTTGAGTTTGTATTGGGTTTTGGGAGCCTCCATTGGCAAGACTTCCCTAGGCCAAAATTCCCTAAAATCACCAATTCTTTCCTAAACTCTCCAAAAATATCTAGCTCTATTACAAAATGTCCCAAGCCATATTTTCTGATATCTAAAGGCCTAATAACACCTCTGCACTTTTTCCCAAGCCCCTTGTCAAAATGACGAAAGGAATTTCCCTAGTTTCATGGTTGGGTGACCTAGAAGCGTGGGAGTGGGTTTCCGCATAGTGAACTATGAAACCTTAATGGTCCCTGATATAAATGTGTTAGGGGAAAGAAATTCACTATTCTGAACTTACTCTTGGTTGCTTCCCACTTCCTACTCCCATGCCTGCAAATTTCCCAACAAAACACCTTGAATTACCTAGTCTGAAGATTCACTGAGTGGTTGTAATTTAATATCAGAATTTTTATTTAATTTGCAACATTAGTTAGTGGTCAGGTTTGCATATCAGATGTGGGAACATTACGAAATCCTATCATGTGTCTTGAATGATCCAACTACCTTCCTTGACTATTTTCCCAACCATTGAATGCATGAGAGAGGAAGACACTTCCTGCAGTTATGGAAGCATGGGGTTGAATACACTAGAGGATAGTTATGTCATATTCCTTGACTTTACACTACTTTTCCCACACCTCATGGAATTTCTCCTCATGCCTCCCATTCATTCATTCATTTGCAATATCTCATTCACGCCAGTTGTTCCTTCATCCTTGCATTGGTTCATGTGTTGAATCTGGTATGCAGAAAGGGAAGCTAGTAGAACATTCATTCATTCATCGTTGCACTGGTAGAGGTGTTGATAATTCTTTGGTGCAAGCATGTAGGAGGCATGTAGACGCATGCAAAGGGATAGGATGAGAAGGTAGATGCTAATGTGTCCATCCAGGAGGCATGGAGAGGATGCAATGTTCTATATCTTGTCATGGGAGACTGCATGTTATCCCAGGAACTGGAATTGAGCGACATAGTTGTTTCCTTGTCCTTGGTAGACTCATAGCCCATCTTGGGTATGGCCTCTGAGAGCTAAAATAATATAGGCATGGCAAAGTGCCTACGGTTGGGTGGAAAGTTTCCCTTACATAATCAATTTGCTTGGATCCTTATTGTTTTAGATAAGTGTTCTTGTGTATTAGAACTATTGTTAATGGATTCATGTGTTCACTTATGCTTGCACATGCATGAATTGTATACATAGACCAATTGTATTTATATTGTGTATGTTTAATGGCATCTGCACTCGTTCTTTAAGTTTTGTAAAGGCCTGATATGGATATTAAAGGATTATGAATGTGCCTTAGTTGCATCCTTGAAATGGATAAGGGTTCAACATTTGATTTGAAGAAAAATTGTTGAGTGTCCATGGTCGAACTACTAGTGTTGTTTCCCATGGATGGAGGAGGAATATAGACTAAGAATACTATTAAATGGTAAGTTAGCTGCCAATTACTGAAATGTTGAGGTTCCGATAACAAATTGTTGACAATGTGATTGGTATGATGATTGGTGGAAGGATTAAGGCGTTAGTGCTGATGCCGAAGTACCATAGTCGAAATTAGCATGACCATTAAGCATGGAGTTCAGAATCATGCCAACTAACATTAGGAGAACCAAGTCCAAGTAAGTGGGACCCACATCAGAGGAGAAATTGGAGGTACAAAGGCCGAGAATCAAAGTTTGGGATTGCTTGGTAGAGTAGTGGCAGAGTTTTTATTTTTACTCCTGAGTCAGGAGTGATAGCCCAATGTATAGGTGGATCATTAAAGTCCCGAAGTCAATGTGGCGCTCCGACATTGGAGTTGGAAAGTCGTGTAGGTTTCTTTGGTAACTCGTTAGGTGTTTCGACCATCGACTGTCGATTTTCGAAGGATAGCAGTCAGAGTCAGCAAGTTGATGTTCTTTCTTCAAGAACCGAATATACGTTTCAACTTTCGATTTTCAATGCTTGGAAGATAGCAGTTGGAGTCGACAAGCGAGGTTGGTTTCATTGGGAACTTGTTGTGTGTTCTGACTCCCAAATCCTGATGTACAAAAGGTATCAGTCAAAGTTGGCACATTGAGACTGTTTTGTTGAGGAACAATTGCACGTTTCATTTTTTGCTGTCCGAAAGGTCGAAAATGCATGGAAAAGTCGGGATGACAAAAAATAACAATCAAGATTGTTTATAATTTTTAGAACTATTTAGTCAAGATAATTGAATGTCGATTAACGAAAATTAATTGTTAATTAGGCATTGTATCTTATGGTTAGCTATGTTTCTGCAATGTTGGTATCGGTTAATTGGTTGTTGGGTGATTTAGGAGCCTCGATTTCGTTCATGTCCCACTATCTTGGTCCGATTGATGGGAAGGGACATGACAGATGGTATCATAGCAAGAAAACTTGGCAAAACGGTTTTTTAAAAAGTTCCTCGTCATCTCAAAGGGCCATCAAGGTGACCAGGGACATGACAAACACCATGGGTTTCAACTTTGAATTTTGGATCAAAAAAATGTTCCCTTTATATTTCAAGGTATATTGCTACTAGGTGTATCCCTTAGGTGGATTGGACTCCTCTTGAATTGTGTGGATGAGTAGAACCACATAGTTGTTAATCATCCATTCTTGGTAGGCTTCATTAAGCCAATAAAACACAAGGATAAATCCAGTAGAGATCCTTTCTCCTCATATTTTCGAGACAATGAATCCACTATCACATTTCCTTTTACTTTCTTATTGATGATCTCATAATCATACCCAAACATCTTAGCAACCCACTTACGTTGTTTTGGTGATGACAAGATCTAATCCATAAAAAAAAGCTACGATAATTTATTCTTATTCAGAAACACCTCCCAATAAGATATAATTGTCGAGTATCAACAACATGGAAAATGGTCCTCCTCTCTTTCTCATGGGTGACAATAGAAGTGTACACATTTTTATTACTCATGCAAAATACAACAACATGGAAAATGGGGCTCCTCTCTTTCTCATGGGTGATAAGAGAAGTTTACAAATTTTAATTACTCGTGCAAAATACAATGGAAGTGTTTCATGCCTTGCACGTGTAAGAAAATGAGCGTTTGCATGTGAGAGTTAAATACTTGTATTAAAATTTCTTTTAATTATAAAATTTTCTAATAAAACTCAAGGGCGTTTTAGGAAGTGCCAATACATTATCCCATTTATCAATTATTGTAGAATACTATTCATGATATTTATGAATCGGTACAAAGATTTATATGACACATAAGAAACACCATTTCAAATTACTGTGTAATTGTAAATGCATTGAACCAAGTTCTCTTATTTATGAAAATCTTCTTGGAAGGTAAGGACCTTCAACTTGTGTAATATTCGATAGTGAGGTTTATTGACATGAAATAAACTACAGTGTCACAAGATTTTTGAAGCAAAATAATGTGTAGACAAGGCTTTATCCAGTAATTATTTAAAGCAGAATTTCGAACATATTTAATGGGAAAAACGAGTATTTGGATTTTTGTTAGGGAATAAAATTATTTTTGATCTTACTTGATTCGAATCACGAGATCACGATTAAATCATAGATTTTTGAAAGAAACAATCAAGAGAAAAAACAAATCCGCATCGATAAAAACCAAAACACATCCAAATAAAATATCATATCAATCTTTTCCCATTTCCAAACATCTTTGTCTTATATAATATCACGTCTTTTAGGGCAACCTAATGGCTCTACCTTTCGTTTTGATTGTGATTTATTTTGACCAAGTCACACTCATATGTAGACATTTAGGATTACTTGTGTTATCTTTTCGTGATTCACGTTGTATATGTTCATTGATTATTGAAATTTTAGTTAGGATATGCATTGCTTCGAGCATCACATGAGTTAATCCTTTTGTTTAAGGTAATTAAATTATGGATATTGTTTTGAAACAAACCTTAGTTATGTTAAAATTTTAAAATTAGTATATTATAGTGAAATAAGAATGGGGTTTTATAATGCACTTAAACATTTATACCACGGCATATATAACACGGAAATATTTTAGATGTTTAATATCACGGAAATATTTTAGATTTTTTTGTTTTTAAACGGTGTATTTAGTAGTTATTTTTTATTTAAATTATAAATGTAAGGGTTCTTGTATTAATTTTTTTTATAGAAATTTAAAATTTTATAATTATTATTCATAAATTAAAAAAAAAAAACTATGTTTTTAACAACCTATTCAATTAGAACTAAAAACATAAATCAAATTTTAAATAAAGAAATATATTCTTAATAGCAAAGGGGGATTGGAATTGTTAGCACTCTTGATTGTCTTTTTTGCATTATTTTAATTTTCCGTTTTGTTTCTAATTTTTTTATATTATTTTTATTTTTAGTTTTGTTTCTAGTTTTGTTTTTTTTTAAGTTTTTAATTTTAAAGAGAAGAGTGAGGGAGGAGATGGTGGGTAGAATAATTTTGTTTTTTCATAATTTATTTTTTATGATTTAAATTTTTTTTATATTATGTATCTATTTATTTTGTTTTTTATTTTAAGATTTTTTTTAATTTTCAATTTAATTTTATTATTAATTTTAAAAAGAGAAATAGGTTTGTTGATAAGATTATTTTGATTTTTATAATATTTGTTTTATAATTTTAAAAATATTTATATAAAAAAATGTTATTGATAACACTATTTTAATTTAAAGGTTGATTTTAAGATTTTGATTATAGTAATATCATTAGTTGAAATGATATTTACAAACAAATTGTATCAATAGTAGTACTACTTTTTATTTAAGCATTAATTTTAACAATTTGGTTTCTATTAAAAATTATGGTTGTTAGACCAATTGTAATTTTAATACAAGTTGTCTAAAGAGGGGACTTTTTTACTTCTGTTTTCGGTTGGGTTTTATTAGTTTTTCGCCATGAATCTTTAGGGAATAGGTTCAAAAACACGGCTAAATCTTACAAAGTGGGGATGTTGGGGGTTTCCTGTCACCTAATTTCATTTATGAGCTTAAAATAGCCCAACAAACAACAAAACTTACGGATTTTGAAGATTAAATACACCTTCCATTTTAATATAGTTATTTTATTTGAAGTAGATATTAATGGTTTTATTTTTATTTTTTTTTAAATATAGTTGATTAATGTTTTAATTTTAGCCTTAAAAAACTACTTAGGAATAGATATGATATTTTCAATATAAAAAATTGATTTGTTATACAAATTTCATCAAATCATGCAAGGCCAAACTTAATTATCTAAATGATTGACGCTTTCACCAATGTGAGATGATAGCTGCCTAGAGTCATGTGGAAGCGGTGGCTTTTCCTTCCCACCTTATAATTTTAATTGGTTCATAGCAATGTTAAGTAGAAGGAGGTGATCTTGGTTTATGCCACTTCTTGGAACTACTTCATATTATGATTGGTTGTTCGTTAGGTTTCTCTCTTATTTTTAACATTATTAAATTGAGTAGTGTGCTCTAAAAATTATGGATAATTAATTATAAAATAATGTGCTCCAACATATGTAAATTTTAATTCTCCCCTCCAATGATGGTTAAACGATGATGGATTATTGCACTAGAGACATTGGTCGTAGTAACAAATGTATATGATATATGTTAGCTACATACATACAATTTAAGAAGAATGGAATCCTTCCCATTCATGAAATGGGTGAGTACTTTACAACGCATGTTATTAAGATTTTGTCATTCAAGAGGCAATTCCATCATGAAAGAGAAAAGAAAAAAAAAATTCCTATGGGTATTAGAATTGAATAAAACGCATGCATAGGTGTAACTTGATAAAATGAAATGGAATTAAAGAATCATACTACAACATATTCATGGTGGAAAATGTTTAGTTTTAATTAATCACATTCACATGTACATACATTATTGAAACTTTGTATATTGTATAAAATAATATTAATTTACAAATTCATTGATAAAGATAGAACATTTATTTTCTATTTAAAAATAGTTTAAGTCGTTCATTGTGTATAATCAATTTTCCACTCAAGTATAAGTATCTTTGGTCGTATTCCACCCTCAGGATGAGGTGTGATGCCACAAGGTAAAGGGAACAATCTATAGGATCCTAGCTCACTTAACCCAAATCATTGCACTTGTTAGCAACAGGATGAAATTAGAGTTGTCATGCAAGGGCCGAGAAAGGTTCATCATAATCTATATGTGCTAGCATTTTCATCCTTTAATATTAAAAGAAGGTCTCACTCAAATTGCAACCAAGATCATGTGGGGTTATTTATCCCTAAAACTTAAAAAAAACACAAGATGTATATAGGTTAAGATGGAATGAAACATAATTTATAGAGGAAAACAATAAACAATAGACAATAAAAAGATAAATATGGAAGGAAATAAGATTTATATTATGAGAATAACTTAGGAAGCAATATTATTCATATGCCTCTTAAGGTAGGTTGACCTTCCACTTGAGTATATATTCATAATAATCATTCTTGACATAACCCTTCATATCCATGTAGCTGTTTGAATAGGCTTCCGAGATTGAAAATCCAACTACTTGACATGGTCAAATAATTAACAAGTACCAACTTTTTAGTGGATCTTAATTAATAAAGAGACCATTTTTACATTGATGGATGAACACTAACATACTCATCCTTATTTCAAAGAGATGACCTTATACAATGCATGACTATATCCTAAAGTAAGGTGGTGTGGAAGGAGCAAGTCGATAAGTCGACTTAAAGGATAGCCGACTTAGTCGATCAGCCAACTAAGTCGATGGGCCAATTTAGTCAATCATCCAACTAAGTCGGTTGACCGACTAAACGATAAATTAGGTCGGCCACCTAAGGTCGTGTCTGTTCATCGAACCAACATGTAGTTATTTTGTAACCGTTCTGTAATCATATATATTAGGCTGTTGAGCCAGATGAGAACTCAGTTCAGTGCTCTGTGTTGTATGGACTCATTCGTATAATATAACCTGTTTATTCACCTATTCTGTTCGTATCTCTTGTCTCTGTTATATATATATGTTTTAGTGTGTATTATTGGTAACCTTATGTGATCTGTGAGATTACAACATTGGTTTCGTTGCCGGTAATACATGACTGAAATGTATGCAAACAGATGATACCAGAGCAGGAGATTAAGGACTGGTGGGAACGTAAAGTTGCAAACTATTTGCAGAATTACGTGCGAAGGAACAGATTAACAATCGCACAAGCAAAAGAAAGATTTTTCACAGAGACGCATGAAAATTTTGTCAAATCAGTGCCCCAACTTTTGAAGAAACTCCTAGATGAGAAAGCCGGAAGTGACTAAAGAACAACAGTTGATGGAAAAACTAATCCGAGGAGGCAGAACAAACTTGTCGGAGTGGTTTGAGAAAATCGCCGATGACTTCTGTGAGGAACAATCAGTCGAAGACAAAACTTCACTGGAAACAGTCAAGGAGAAATTTTACACAGATCTCATCGAGCAATTTATATGTTCCTTACCGACCTTGTTGTTCAAATTCCTGATCAAGAAGGGAGTAGGACATATTGTCGAACCTCGTCCATCACTTCACGAACTGCCATCAAACTCTAACTGGGCAGAGAAGTAGAGGAAGTGGGAAAAATTTATTGCAGAAAGGGAGTGGAAATACTTCCTAAGCAAATCTGGGCTTTCTAAAAGCGTCGGGTAGCCTATGGGGGGGGTAGCTGGTCATATGTCGAGATAGAGTATAGTGGATTATAGTCGACTAGAAACAGATACCAGTCACCAGTAATGAGAAGTCGACTAAAAGGGAACTCAAGAGAATAGTATCATACGGAGGTATGTCAGACATTCAGAAAATAGAGAGAGAAGAGAGACACCAGAGGGAAGCAAGACAAGAAAGAGCCTTAGAGCTGCACAGAAGAAGGAGTCCTAGGGCGACCGACAAAGAAGAGAATCTGCCAGAGTCGGATCATGATCGACATGAGGAAGGCGTGGAACAAAAATCGTCCCCTACGGAGGAAGAATTGTGGATAGAGCAGCTAGAAGCTCTCCAATTAAGAGATCCCAATGAAGGAACAACCCTCTCTCCATTGAATCGGCATACTCGGATACAGACTATTGTCAAAGAGGACCTCTGACTATGAGCTGGTGACTTTACTATATGGAGTCAACTAGATGACGAAACATACACTAGATGACACCTCATTATACGTCGACTAGAGGAAGGGAATTGGGTGACCTTTCAAGCGGCACCCTCCAACCAAAGTATCCACTTACTCTTATCGACACATGAAGGAGCACCACCCCCACCAAATATAGCTTTAGAAGAGATAGAACATTCAGAACTACGGACAAATAGTTGCAGTGGACCATCGACAGCAGAAGTTGACATCAACCGACTGCAAGTTGATGAAGAATCGACAAATGACGGCAACGAAAGTTCTGTCGACCAGAGTTCTGCAAAGACGAATACACCAATAACCCCACCACCTTCACCACCACCTCCTGAGAGCAGTGACAGTGATTCAGATATGGGTCACAGATTGGCTCACATTCCTCTATATGAGGGGGATGAGGACCCCAGACAATAGTGGTTCATCTACGAGTCGACTTGGGAGGCCAACCAAGTTACAGACGAAGATAGACAAATGGCACAGTTCACCGGTGCCTTAAGGAAAAGGGAATTGGCATGGTACATGACCTTTTTGAAAAGACAACCTAGAGATACAAAAGCTGAGATTAAGGCGCAATTTTTGTCATTTTTCAAAAATCCAAATGCCAAACACCTGGCAGCGAAAAAACTAAAAACTACATCACAAAAGCCAGGGGATTTTGTCTGCGACTACGATAAGTGTTGGAAATACCTGCTGAGCTAGCTAGACTATGTTATAGATGAACAGTTACTAATCTAGTGGTTTCTTGTAGGACTATCTCAGAAAATGCGCCAACACATTAGTCTAGAAATGTTCAAATCTTACAAAGATGCGCTAACAAAAGCTCTTCAAGTGGAGATGGATGAGGACATACCCGCTTACCCCACGGACCACAGATTGGAAGAACAGCTCGAGAACGTACAGAAGTCTCTAAAGGAGTTAAACCTCAAGAATCAGGAGATATGGTGCACCAAATGCTCAATGGTCGGCCATTCCAAAGATAACTGTCGACAGGAATACAGCCGACAGGATGTTCGATTCGTGCAGACCAAATCATTTTGCGACATTTTCCAGGAGCATGGGGATCACTCGACGAAAGACTGCCCGTTCAACATGAAGAATAGAAAAGCCTCCTGGTATGCCATCTGTGAGATTAAAAATCATAACACGGCTGACTGTCATATGAACCTGAAGAATCGACAGAACTATCAGGCGGTCTACCAAACTAATGCAATGGCACAACATAACGAGAAAAACAATCTAGCAAATGATCAGAATGGTCATAGATACGATGGTCGAAGATACAAGCGCTGATACAACAATCGACGTGTAGGATATGGAGGAAGAGGTCGATTCCCTGGGAATCGAGACAATCGACCGCATTGACCCATCCAGTGCTTTACATGTTATAAAGAGGGACATCGGTATGCAGAATGTCCATATAAAGATAGAACTGATCTCAAATTCTATACTCACTATGGGGTAGGGGATCACTCACTAGAGGATTGCCCTACCATGTTAGAAAAAATTAATAAGAAAAAAAAATGTTAATATCTTGTCCTGTGTGCAAAAAAATGATATAATAAACATAAAAATTTTGCATATTGTAACTCGACAAGGAATAAAAACAGGAGCTAATAACCCCAGAATCAGTAAAATAAATGAGAAACATGTCTATCCTGACCCACTAAAAGAATCACAAACATACAAAGAAGCAACCAATGTATTCAAAGAAATTGCATGACAAGAAAACGTTCATGACATTTGACCTAACACAATAAACGAATTAATCCAGCTCATTCAAAAGGACAACTCAGTATCCCAATTCATCGATTTGTTGTATGAAATAAAATGTACCAACTCTGAAAAACAAACAAAGAACATCTGCAGCTTAAATAAAAAAGACAAAGGTGATGCCGACCCACTTGTCGACCTAGAAATTGAGGGATACCATGTCCGACAAGTAGTGCTCGACTTCGGCTCACAAGTAAACAATCATGACTTGTGACACTTGGGGAACAAATGGGTCGACGTTGACTCTATGAGTTAGGCATATACCTAAAACTAGCCGACTAAGGCCTAATTGAACCCATTGGGGTTTGAAAAAACATCGACACGACTATAAAAGGAATCTCGACCAAGGTTGATTTCGAAATCATTGACCCAAAGGAAGGATCCAATTCCTTCCTAGAGTTAGTTGATTGACCTTGGGGTAGAAAGATGAAAGCATCCATATCCCTGGACAAGGAACGAATCAAATTAAAAGGAAATGGACAAAAATTCATTGTACCCATTCATCCATCTCAAGGGGAACCTTGGACTGAACCTATTGATGAAGAAGTCGATGTCCAAAAACTCTACCAGATCTAAAATAATGCAGATTACACAGAACCAAATATACATGGAGAACTTTATTTAGGCAACCAAGACTCAGTTGGTTATAATTTTGACATTGAATTATATGATTGGGAGATCGACAACTCCGAAACACAAGCAAGAGGGTGCTGGACTATACAAAAGGTGCAGAAAAAGCCCACCCAACAGTGCTTCATAGTGTCCATTGTCCCAAAAATCTTTGAGAAGAAAATTAGGGAACACCCTACCTTACAACCTACTAACCTGAATACTACACAACTACCAAGATATAAGTAAAGGGAATCACCAGTCATGCATGTCGAGCAAGTGTCCAAAAATATTGGTGAACATGGCCGACTTCAAAGTCTAGTCAAAACTTTTACAGGACAAGCTGGTAGATGGTGGGATACCCATTAGGCAAGTCTGCAGACCTGGACAACTGCTTCGACTTATTTTTTTGAAAGGTTTGGAGGAAAGAAGTTAACCCAACAAGCTCAGATACCTGTATTCACTCAAGGACAGAACCCAGAGGATCATATCAAAACCTATGAAAAGGAGTAGAGAAGACTTGGATACAAGGATGAATGAGCATGGCCATACTTATTCCCATCAACCCTCGACGAATTACCAAACAAATGATATAAGATGGAAGAAGCCAGGGGTGAAACCTTCTTATGGCACGAACTCAGGGAAAATTTTATTAAAGATTTCAACTTTACACCACAAAATGCAAACTTGGTCGAAACAACAAAACAAATTAAAGAATTTATATAGCCGATCGAAAACAAACCCTTACAAGATCACCGATAGATAAGGAAATGTAACAATATACAAACAAGGTTGAAACCACAGTCGACAAGATTACAATTAGAAAATGAAAACATAGATGGAAAAAGCTTTCGATGGAAATCCAACCATGTCGAAATGACTAAACCTATTTGCACAATCCTAAAAATCGAAACAACTGACAAACAAGATACTGACAGAATGACTGTAGCCGACTTCCCTACCACATTCTCACAGTTCAAAGAAGGAAGTCGACCGATCAGTGAAGCCAAAGCACCAGAGTCGCTAGATGCTAAAGTCAAAACTAAAGAATTAGACATATCAAATGATGATCGACCAAAAATGGCAAAGATTGGTGACTATTGGAGCGAATAACATACCACAGAGATAGTGAACTTATTAAAGGAGTTCCAAGATGTATTTTCTAGAGATTACAAAGACCTAAAAGGCTTAGTCCAAAAAATGGGAGAGATGAAAATTGATACTAAACCTGATGTTCGACCTATGACGAAAAGGCCATATAAACTAGCTCACAAATACAAGGAGATAGTCAAAAAGGAAATTGATAACATGTTGGAAACAGGCATCATCTACCCTATCGACCAATCAGAATGGGCAAGTCCAATGGTTGTGCAACCTAAGAAATATGATCTGACCAGACTAAGAATTTGTGTCGACTTCAGCAAACTAAACAAAGTAACACTGATAGACCCATTTCCAACCCCTTATGCAGATGAAATCTTGAATGAAGTCGCAGGACATGAATGCTACTCATTTACAGATGGATTCTCAGGCTATAACCAAGTGCCAATAGCTAAAGAAGACTAGAAGAAGACAACCTTTGTGTGTGAATTTGGTTCATTTGCTTACAAAGTTATGCCTTTTGGATTAAAGAATGCCCCTATAGTGTTCTCTCGAATTGTTGTCAAAACATTTCAAGAATATATCTATAATACCATGGCAGTATACTTTGATGATTGGACAATATACTCCATGTTAAAGGATCATTGCAAATGGCTCCGACTTATGTTGGAGAGATGTTGACAGATTCAACTATCCCTAAACATCAAGAAATGCATATTTGTGACCACCATAGGGATATTATTAGGGCACATTGACTGTAAGGAAGGCATTAAGGTTGACTTTGCAAAGATCAAAATTATTCTCGACCTAAAACCACCAGTAAACCCAAAACAGGTCAGGGTGTTACTTGGCCACATAGGCTATTACAGAAAATTCATAAGATATTATTCAGATATGACCTATCCTCTTGAAGAACTATTAAAAGAAGATCAAGAGTTTAAATGGACAAAGGAATGCCACATATCATTCGAAAAACTAAAAAGAAAGCTGGTCGAAGCACCAATCCTAAAGTTTCCAAACTGGTCGATCAAATTCCATGTTCATATTGATGCATCAGGCCTCGCAATCGGATCAATCCTAACTCAACCAGGAGATGATGGAATGGATTATCCTATAGTTTATAGTAGCAGAAATTTAAATAAGGCTGAAAGAAACTATTCAACAATAGAAAGAGAAGCCCTAGGAATGGTCTTTGCCCTACAAAAATATCAACATTATCTGTTAACTAACCCATTTATATTCTATACGGACCATTAGGCCCTGAAGTATCTCGTCAATAAACCACTACATCATGGAAGGATTTGTCGATGGCTACTTCTCTTCCAAGAATTTGAGTTTGAAGTCGTTGTCCTACCAGGCATGTTAAATGTTGGTCCTGACCATTTATCCCGAATCGACACAGGAGAAGCACCGACAGGAGCCGACGATGACTTACCTAATGCACATTTATTTCGGATAGAAGCAGTACCAGAATAACTAGAAGAAATAGCTTAGTTCTTAGAATATGGACATGCACCAGAAGGTATGAGCACCAAGAAAATGAAGATCTTAGCTATGAATGCTGCACCATACAGTCTTATCAATGGATTTTTATACAAAATGGGATTAGATGACATCCTCAAAAGGTGTGTACTAGAACATGAACGAGACCACATTATGCATGAAGCACACTATGGACCTGCCGGAGGACATTTTCAAGTGGACACAACTGCAAATAAAATCCAATAGTCAGGATTATGGTGACCGACACTCCATAGAGATTGAAAAAAATTTGTTAGTCTATGTGACAGATGTCAACGACTAGGTCGACCCCTGCCTAGTACAGAAATGCCTTTGACATTAGTAAACCGAAGTCTGACATTTGAAATCTGGGCCATAGACTTCATAGGACCATTTCCTATACCAGTGAAAAGGATAGGTGTAAAGTATATCATTACTACAGTTGAATATGTCACTAAATGGGCAGAAGTTGAACCAGTCGATACATGTTCTAGTGAGATAGCTGCTAATTTTATCTATGAGAATATCATCACTAGATTTGGATGTCCACTAACCCTAATTAGTGACCAGGGGACACACTTTATCAACAGAACCATCAAAACCCTAACCGACCAATTCCAAATCGACCATTGTTGGAGTATAGCATACCATCCTCAGTTGAATGGAGCAATTGAAGCATTTAATAAGACACTAACAAGAGGATTAACCAAAATATGTAATACTGATAAGGACAACTGGGATGAGAAAATACCTGCAGTCTTATGGGCATACAGAACAACATATAAACGATCGACTGACCAAACTCCTTTTTGACTAGTCTATGGACAAGAAGCTGTAGTTCCACTACACTTCCGACAATAAACACCTATTATCACATAAATACTACATGTCGATGTTGAACAGGGAAGGAAGGACCGACTATTGCAACTCAGCAAGTTGGAAGAGCACCGACTTATGGCTATACAACACCAAGAAATCCAGAAACAACAACAGAAAGCATGGCATGACCGCAACATCAACAACAAAAACTTGTCGGTCGGAGACCTTGCTCTACTATACAATAGTCAGGTCAAAGGTAAACCTAAAGAGCTCCACACATAATGGATGGGA
The DNA here is from genome assembly GCA_001517045.1 of Pseudotsuga menziesii. Classification (NCBI taxonomy): domain Eukaryota; kingdom Viridiplantae; phylum Streptophyta; class Pinopsida; order Pinales; family Pinaceae; genus Pseudotsuga; species Pseudotsuga menziesii. The sequence continues at coordinate 448,522 of LPNX010706945.1, read as the reverse complement.
CCTTACGTTGTCTAAGAGATACAAGCCAATGGATCAGTCCGACTAAGGACGTTACAGGGCATAGTATTTCAGAAGCTCGTTAATGGAGCCCAACTAAAACACTACAAGAACTAATTCAAAAAAAAATCATATAACAACCATAACCGTCAACCAAAAGCCATAAAAACTTTAAAAAACTCAAAAACCAAAAAAATACCGCACACTTATAGAAAACTATGACAGGAACTCACCATCTCGACAACCGCCATCATGACCATCGACCTAACACCATCAACCATTTTCATCAACTGACCACTCCCATAAACCATTCTCATCATCGACATCAACCGACGACCCCGATAGTTCCATCGCGCATTCATGACATCGAGCATCGAAAGCAATCTGCCATTAACACACACTCAAGTATTCCAGCTGGAACATCACATCCACCATTAATACACCCATCGACTCACACATCCATAGCATTGCTTAAAAATACTAGATCGTCGAAGGATCATTCACCGCAATCCAAACAGAGAGAGCATCAGAGCATCCAGTCGACTAAAAGCCAAGAACCCCTTACTGAAACCGACCACCAAACCAACAAAATGCCCCCCAAACAAACTAGTGCCTCAACCAAAGCCAAGGAAATACAGGCTGCGGATACACCTTTAGTCCGCAGGTTGAAAAACATCAAAAACGTCAAAGTACAGAAAGGATCATGGGAAAAACTATGGACCGAAATACAAGAATGGGCCTTTGTTGAAAAAAAGGCCACTCAAGTAGCAAAGAAAATCAAACACAACACTATATTTTCCTATGTCAACGCACCACTTATGGCCATATTTGGTGGCACGAAGGAAACTGTTGTCAAATTTATCATCAGCCGATATCACAACGGCCAGTTCTACTTCGACCAGCCGGTCGACATCTCTGGAGAAGTCATATCCAAGCTGACCGGTCTCTCTAATGAAGGAAACCCCATACCAGTAGAAATCAAAGAAGGACTGTTCAAAGAGCTCACTGGGTCATCCTCAGGTAAGAACTCCAAGGGGTTGATGATTAGCCAAATCACAACCCAAACGCCGCAGATTGTGGCCAAAATCATTGCAATAACACTCACACTGGCAGGTCGAGGAAACAACCTTAAGTCAGACATGCTAGAAGCTGTCGACACTATTGCCATCGATGGACGAACATACAGATGGGTAGAATATGTCACTGACATGGTGAAGACCATCTGTGAAAGATGTCAAGAAATGGGGGGAATCATCAAGTTTCCTTCCCTCATCTTATGGATTTTCATGTACCATATCTACCCAGAGGGGATTCCAATATTTTAGGAACCATCGAAGTTCGACATGTGAATATTTAAGCCATTCTCCCAGAGAGGAACCTTGCACGAGCTTGAGTGCAGGAAAGTGCTATTGGAGAACTAGTTCCAACAGCTCAAAGTCCGCGCGAATAGATGGAGGGTGCCTCAAAACATCCGAAGAAATCTACCGACGAACTCCCACATCCAGCTGGAGCTCGACCATACCTCGGTGTGGTACATGCAGGGCGACAATTCCAACGCCAAAGCCCTTGACTACTATCCATCTATCGATCAGACCTTCCGGGAACTGTCTCGACAGGCCAAAACAAAAATACCAGTACCAGTAGAAGCAAAGTAGATCGACTTCTCGATCGAGGAGCTGCTCACAGACTAGGAAAAAGAGGAAGACTATGAGCTCAACATCTATATCAATAGATTTGTGTTAGAGGAGACACCGATCGATTGCAAATAACCATCAAACCTCCGACCGCAAAAAGGGTAGAACCCCAGACTGCAAAGCCAAAGCCGTAGCCATAATAGTAGATAAATCCTTTGACTATAAAAAGTGTCGTGCCGACTCAGGAGCCAAGGGGGGAGACAGAGCTAGAAAACCATGAGTATGCTGTTACAAAAGGCATTATTTGAAAATTGTCGAAAGAAATAGCAGCGGCCAGGAAGAAGCTCAAAACACAACAACAACAACAAGGTAAAGGTAAGCGCAAGCTTATTCTTTCCAACTCATCAAAAGATGAAGAAGAATTGGCAGCCATAGCCCTTGACATCATAGAGAATGCCGTAGAAAATAAAGTGCCAGTTGAAACCCAGTTCTAGTGATTTGTCGATGCAGGAGCACAAGCTGGTCGATCGAAGAAAGCAAAGACTACGACAACGCCCGAAAACCTTGTCGATCTTGTGTTGACACCTCCACCCCCATCACTGAAAAAAATAACCAAGGAACAAGTGCTGGCACCGCAGTCAGTCATCCCCCTCGACTTATGCAAACGTGTGATGTCAGAGGAGGTGAAATAAAAATTCGACAAAGATAGGGATTTGCAGGCTTTTATTGAGAAACTGCCTGAGTTGTTTATGTCGACATAGAAGATCTCTACAAAAGCACCTCTCTTCATGACTAGAGGGTACCAACCAAGATAGGATGCACAGTCCAGAACCTTTGCAACCTTTACATCAACTTTCAAGAGAAATCTCGACAAGGAAGCTGAAGTGATTGCACGTCGGTCCTCAACTATCACATTGACCGTACCCATCCCTGAAACCGACCCATCAGCCACTGCACCAAGTGGAAGAGAAGAAATTGAGGAGGACATAGCTCGACAAATTAACCAAATGTTCTCCAACAAAGACTCGCCCCCTCACCTTGACAATCCACCACTCACCCACACCTCACCCAAACCAATCACCCTCGACCATTCACCAACTCCATCTCCACCACCACCACCACCCCCTGACTCAGAGAAAGTCCCACCACAACCAACTCCATCCAAAAAACTGTAGGAGGTAGTCATCCCACCTCCCTAACCAAATAAACCATCAGCCTCTATCCCACAAACCAAATACCCTGCCTCGACTGTTGCAGGTACACAGGAAGCAGATAAAGAAAAGCATAAGAAGAGGAAGGAGAAACAAAAGAAGGAGCATCATGGACAAGCATCAAAGGTCCAAATTAGATTGAAGGACGCAAGCTCCTTGACCGACACAGATCTAGGACAACTCCTAAGGACCCTAGAAAGTGAAGCAAAGACAAGGAGTGAGAAAAGAAATAAAGAACTCAATGACAAAAACACAGAACAGGTTGAGTTTCTCGACAAATGCAGGAATCTGGACCAGTTCGTCATGCTGGGCCACATAGAAGTTGACATAGAAAAACCGTTCGAAAGGGCATATCATCTATTTGAGAGCATGGTGTTGACACTCCAAGCTCACATTCAGGAAACAAAGGAGGAACAAAAAGAGGAAATTGCCCGACTCCTAATGGCACAGCACACTGCATTTTCTGAAGCCTATAAAGTACTACAAGATCATATGGAGGAGTCTGTCGTAACTGAATAAGTACTAAGAGACTGGCCTAATCACTACGGGTAAGTTTATCAGTAGACTCGACAGACTCGACAAGGGATTCAGGCATTAGAGAGCAGAAAAACCACCGAGGAAGCACTCAAAATGACAATAGAAGAACAGATAGTGCTTGAAACTGTCAAACTGCATAAACTAGAAAGGGAAGCACATCAGTGGGTGCAACAAGATCTCCCTAACTTAGAGAAATTCGACATCATCTTCCCGCAGATGAAACAACTTAGTGAGACTGCACAGGAGAAGGACTAGTTCATGGGTCCTGACATGGAGAAAATAGTTGATGTTTCTATCTCAGAGAAGATGTCGATCTTATCAGGCTTGACCACACTCACCATCAACATCTAGAAAATTTTGCAGATTTGGACATATTTCCAACATCACCTCCCAGTAACAGCCCCAGCCATTGTAGAAGTCTATGTATAGAAGAGACCGACCATCAGACTTCATAGTCCACCACAATAACTATTGAGATTAGCCAGAAGAATTTTGTACCTCCCTGTTTCTTCAGGACGAAGAAACGTTTTGTTCGTGGGGGAGATGTAGAAGGATCAAGTTGATAAGTTGACTTAAAGGATAGCCGACTTAGTCTATCATCCAACTAAGCTGATGGGCCAACTTAGTCAATCAACTGACTAAGTTGGTCGGCCGACTAAACAAGAAATTAGGTCAGCCACCTAGGGTCATGTCGGTTCACCGAACCAATAGGTAGTTATTTTGTAACCATTCTGTAATCATATATATTAGGCTGTTGAGCCAGATGAGAACTCAGTTCAGTTCTCTGTGTTGTATGGACTCATTCGTATAATATAACTTGTTTATTCACCTATTCTGTTCTTATCTCTTGTCTCTGTTATATATAGATGTTTTAGTGTGTATTATTGGTAACCTTATGTGATCTATGATATTACAACAGGTGGGTTAGGTTAGGACCCTAGCATGCCTTCCCTCTTCAAAAGAATGTTTTCCTTAATGTTGAAGGTGAAAAAATGGTTGTAAAATGTATGTTGGTCCCCAAGTGACATTTTCTAGCATCATGTATTTCTAATGAATACAAATTTATTTAATTTTACACCTGTACAATTGTCATTCCTTGGAAGCCAAAATTACTTCCAATTGGATCCCAATGGAGCCTTCCTCATCAAGTCAAGTAAGTTAGTATACCCTTTACAATTAAATCCATTACTTTTTATGCAAGAGTTATAGATGACAAGGTGAATATTCAAGTGGTATAGAAAATAGAGATTGTAATCCACCTTCCCAATGTACTAGAGGATGGTGTAGGGTCCATACAACTTTAGAGCGAACTTCTTGTGGAAATGGTACTTGAGGGATAATTGTTTATAAGGCTGGTGTTGAAGAAACACACGATCCCTTATTTCAAATGAGTGCTCAGAGTGATGTTGATGTACCTATTGTTTCATCATGTTTTGAGACATAATCGGATTTCCTTTAAGGATGCAAATAATATCGCCTCTGGTGGTAAGTGTGTTTCCCACTACATAAATCCGGGAGATACTTGGTATATAAGAAATACGTGATAAGTATGTTTGTCCATACATTACTTCATATGGTTTCATCTTGGTGGAGCCATGATAAGTGGTATTATACCACTATTCAGTTATAAGGATCCATTGGGCCCATTTGCGTCTCTTGTTTCCAAGAAATTTTTGACTGCTTCCCTTTGACCATCTGTTTGGGGATGATATTCTATGTTGAGATTCAATTGAGTGCCTAGAATTTAAAAAGCTCATGGCAAAACTTGTTTGTAAAAGTGGGGTCACTATCATATGCAATAGAAGTGGGAATTCCATGGAGATTAAAAATGAAATCAATGAATATTTGTGCCACCAGTTAAGGTGTAAATATTCATATGATCCCTGCGAGTCATATTTACACCCTCACTGGTGGCACCAGCGAGGATTGAATCCAAGATATAAAGATAAGTCTAAGGAAGAGATAGAAAAAATGCTAGACGCGAGGATTATTGAACCCGTTGAAGAGTCAGAGTGTATCGTCCCAATGGTGGTATAGGACAAGAAAACTAGTAAAGTCTGTATTTGTGTCAACTTGAGGAAATTAAACGTTGCTTGCTTGCATGACCCGTCTTCTACACCCTTTACAGAGGAGGTCTTGGAGAGTGTAAGGGACAATTAGTATATTCGTTTATTGATGGATTCTCTGGGTATCACCAGATATAGATCACAAAAGAATATCAATATAAGACCACCTTAGTAACAGAGTGGGGTTGTTTCCAGTACACGGTAATGCCATTTGGGCTTAAGAATGCACCTGCTATTTTTTGTAGGATAGTGGTAGTTTCTTTTAAATATTTTATTCACAAATTCCTATAAGTCTAATTTGATAACTTGAAAATATATGGGTTGATTAAGGACCATATTGAGAGTCTTCGGATGATGCTTGAAAGTTCCAGACAATTTCAAATTTCTTTAAATTTGAAGAAGTGCATTTTTTGTGCTCCTTTTGGTCTTTTGGTGGGTCATGTAGTATGCAAAGAAGGAATGTTGATGGACTCCGCAAACATTGCAATCATTGTCAATATACCAACACCTTCATCAGTTAAACAATTGAGGACCACATCGGGTCACATTGGTTACTATCGAAAATTTATCAAATGTTATGCATAGATTATAGCTCCAATGGAAAAGTTGTTGAAGAAAGATGTCAAATTCCAATGGAATGAGGAATGTCCAAAGAGTCATGATGTACTCAAAGAGAAAATTGTTTCAACACATATTCTAGCATTTACTGACAGGAAAAAATAATTACTTGTGCATGTCGATGTGTAGTTTGTCATGATAGTAGTATTTGCATAGATAGGTGATGGGTCTATCGATCACCCCATTGCATTTGCTAGTAGAAAATTGTCGACTGCATAGAAAAATTGTACGACAACCGAGAGGGAAGTACTTACTATGGTGTATGCACTCCAAAACATTTAACATTATTTATTGGGTGGTGATTTTAAGATGTTTACGAATCATTATTCCTTAAAATTCTTGGTTAATAAGCTAGTGTTGGGGGGTGGGGGGGGAATTTGTCGATGACTTCTTCTCTTCCAAGAGTTTGACTTTGAAATTGTTGTGAAACTGGGCAAGTTGAATGTAGGTCCTAACCATATATCAATAATAGAAAAAAGGAATAACCCACCAATTTAGACGATAATATTCCCAACAAATAACTATTCGCAGTGAAAATGGTTTATGGTTACTATGAAGGCGTCGTGCATTTCTTAGCTATAGGAAGGGAACCAGAAGGATTTAATACAACAAAGAAGAAATAATTGGTTGTAAAAACAGCATATTTTCATCTTATAGCTGGACAGTTATATAAGATTGGACCAAACGAGATACTTCATCGATGTGTTTTGGAACATGAGCGACCAATAGTTTTATCTGAAGTTCATGTCAGGGTAGTATGGGGTCACTATGCATGGAAAGAAATAATGCACATAATTTTATAGGAATGTATGGTGTCCTATACTCCATTCAGATGCACTTAACTAGTGTTGGATTTTTGACATTCTCCAACACACATGGAAACCATCCCAACGGGATGAAATCCCCTTGGTAACACAACTAAATTTGTAGGGATTTGATAACTGGGCTATCGATTTTTTGGTTCCTATTAATCCACCAGGAAGAAGGATGGGTGCTCGATATATAATTACCATGACATATTATTTAACCAAATGGGATGAAGCAACACCAGTCAAATATTGTAATGCACCGTCTGCTGCCATATTTTTATTTGATCATGTGGTAACCAAGTTTGGCTACCCAAATATCCTAGTAAACGACTAGGGTACACACTTTGTTAATAGAGTGATTGAGGAAATGACTAAAGAATTTAATATCTACCATAGGAAGACAATGCCATATCATCTACAGGAAAATGGAACTGTTGAATATTTTAATATTATTTTGGAACATGCACTTACCAAGATTGGCAATATGAATCATGATGACTAGGATGCCAAAATAATTGCAATATTATGGGATTATCACATGACATGTAAGAAACTTGTAGGAAATATTCCCTTTCAATTATTTTATGGACATGAGGTTGTCATGCCTATGGAATATGTTGTACCAATATTAAGAATAGATGCAATTACTGAGATGCCAGATGTGGGTGCAATTGAAGAAATATTGTCTTAGTTACTACAGTTGGAGGAAGTGTCTGTAGGAATTATGTAATCCTTGCAGACATTGTTTTTTCATTTGCCTTGTAAGTCACAAGCACAGAACAAAAAGACACAATAGTATATCCTTTCCTTAAGTAATCATTGTAAACAACATGAAATAAAATATACCTCAAACCTAGATCTCTTTGTCTTTGATCCAAAAACGCTTGCAATGTTTCAACACCTGCAAAATAGATCAAAAGACAAACAAACAAGATGAGAGCATCATGATAGATTACTTACTTATATCAGTGATCAAGGAGTCTGATAATATTCAAATGAAATTAACAACACATCAAATATAGGAAATGGGAACACTTTTTTATTAGAAAATAAGAGGAAGAAGTTACAACCAAGCCTTGATGTTGATGGCTTCAACCTCAATAAATATACAATCCTATGCAACTATGAACATCTCTTCACATACAAGATACTCTACTTTTCCTCTAACCTAGACTTCAATCCAACAACATAAGGATATTTTATTTTGGCCTGCCTCACTCACATCATGAAGGCTTAATTTATAGCCCCAGAACACATGAGATTGAATTGGAAATGAATAGGATATGATCCCATCAGGTAAGGGAGACGAATGCCACCTCTCCCAAGAAAATAAGAACTGACTGCACGTAGGCTTTTGCACGAAATCTTCCAGAACCTTATTTTTTCCCTTATTTGGCCTATCAGCGCACTTAGCAGAAGAGGTAAAGGTGCCAACCTAATTTATTTCCAAAGGAAATTTAGGTCGACGCTCTGTGAAAAAAAGGTAAAGGAGCCACCCCTCCAAGATATGGAAAAAAGAGCTAACCAAGGTGTCTCAAGTTAGGGTTTCTGAAAGGCTAATAGGCATGTGGAATTTCTAGGTGCAACAGAATGCCCCCCAAAGTATGAAGCTAGAAGGAAGTGATAGGTGAAATATTTTGCAAGATATCCATCTGGTATAGAGGCAATGAGAGATGTGCTCATAACTAACATAGGACCAGTAACTGACTTACCCAATTCAATCATGGTTGCAGACCAATGCACTGCAGATCCATGATCATGACCATGTCATGGATACTAATAATACACTGTAGATCCATGAATGACTAATGTAAGAAGTAGGACATGGCTACGAAACATACAATGTAGATCCATGTCGTCTAACCTCAAAATACATAACATAGCCACCAAGCATGCAATGTGGATCCGTGTTAGGACTTTAACTGATCTCCAAACACAACCTGAGTATAGGTGATGATGCCTAAATACTTAGGGTATTCATTCCAATCCCCAATCGATACGATTCTAACCATGTGAATAGATGTTTTGACATCAAACATGGCAGAAACCACTTGATTACCAGCCATTGATGTAAACTATTAACAAGCGCAACGAAATCATCATTAATGTCAATGATATCCAAGGTATATAAGTACATTATTCCAAGTTTGAATAGATGTTTTGAATTCAAACACTTGATAGAATATTTCAATCAGAGGTCATTGATGAAAACCTATAGTTGAAAGAGAGGAAACCTACCATTGAGGCATGCAGGCTTCAAGGTACTTGACTAGGTTTCTAGGTATAATTCCTGGATAATGAGTTGAAGTCAACAAGAATAGACTTGTCACAGGAGGGCCATGATGATTCCCACATCAGTGACATGAAACAAGGAACAATATTTGTTTTGAAGTAATAAAAATGACTCAAACATGACTGACTTTATGGATAGGTAAAGCTACTGACGAGTTATTTTTTGGAAGTGATAACCTTTGAATAATCAGTGGAACAACAAATGACTTGGAAGCATTGAATCAACAAGACCAAAACCATGTGTAATGCAAGGAATATGACAAAGCATTATTTGAATTGACTCAAAGGATTCGGGTGAATCATGACAGTGGATCGACTCGAAGACAAGCTGAATACCCAACTGTTCAGATATGTAAATGTAGACAGGTGCCATGTTCAAAGGTGGACTGTAGAATGCCATAAATAAAAATGAAAAACATTCCCATTTCTCTTAATTTCCCCATCATGATTGATGAGTTCCTCTTTTTTTTTAACGACTTGGAAGAGGGTAACAAATGATCGATATAGCTTATCCTTCATACAAGTACAAAATCATATGTTTTACTAACCTGAGGAAGGAGGGGTTCATTCCCAAATAGGGTCTTTCATCGTTTAATTTTATGAGCCCAATGAAAGTGAACTCAGCGTCATTTGTGTTTAAAGAGTCTGAATGAATACACAAGGAGACTCCAAGAGGGATCCTTTTTTGTAAAATAGGCATAGCCAGTCTGAAAAAGAGATAATATACCACTGACTAGATGATCGTTCTGATTCTTTTACAAGCATGAACGTAACACGTTTGCTTGGCAATCTTTTTGTGATTTTAGGGAGACTGAAAAGAGATTAAATATAAATCTATAAATGGGTTTCCTTTTTCATAATCCACTTTTTTGTAATGAGTCTGAAAAAGAGAAAAAGCATACTCGACACTCTTTTACTAGTGTTTTAACGAGCATGTGAAAAGTGCACAAACACGCTCAGTACTTTTTCAACTTCACTCAAAACCTGAAAAAGACTAAAAGAGCTTGTATCATATCCATGAACCAAAGTTTGACCTGAAAGCTCAAAAACACAATGAAAACCAACTTTATCAAAACTATATAAAATCAATAGTAAAAAACCCACTTTCATAAAATAATTTTGGACTTCAAAATATTTAAATTATAATGAAATAGTGTAAACTTCCAAAATTGCTATAAATAGAAAGAGATAGTAAGAATTCTTCACCATTTTATTTTACCATTGTGAGAGTTTTGGTAGTTGGAGTGAAAGAGAAAGGCTTCCACCGGTGATTTGATAAGTGTCCCCATCCATTGCTTCTCAATCTTCTTAGAATAGGTAAGCATATCAACCATTTCCATTTCCATTTCCATTTCCTGCTCATAATGATTTTTATTAGTTTTAAAAAAATAATATAAGGTTTTTAACTGTGTATATGCATTTTCTATGGAATTCTAGACTCTCCCTAGATCTGGGTAATCACTTGAATGGAATGACATGATGTTTCTGTCAAAGGTTTTTCTCACTATCCTCACAGAAGAACCTATAAAAGATGGAAGAAAACAAAGAAAACATGATAGCATACAATATAATCAACTAGATCTATGCTTGTGACCAAGGAATCAAGCAATATAAACACATGAAATAGTAAATATGGGAAAGAAAAGACATTCTTTATTAATAAATGCTTGGAGATACTACAACCTTCATGCCTTGGTGTTGAGAGTTCCTTCCAATGGCTCCTTTCCTCTAACTTCACCTTGCCTCCAAAGACTCAAGAATGATTTTGGCAGAGTTTGGGTATGAAACACAATTCTTCCTCCTTTGTCCCATGGGGGGTGAGCTAGTATTAAAAGGCATGGGAGGATAGGTATGGTTGAGGATCTCATGGTTGAGGTGGAGATTAGATCCTTAAAGGTAGTATCTTGAGCTCCAGCTAGTCTTAAACCATAGGGATGAGGCTCCACATAGGCAAGATTCAAGAATCCTCTCGAAGCTTCTCTTTTTGCCTTCAAAACTAGAGCACTGCTTTTCCAAAGAATCAAACAGGTGATGATAAGGGGGAACCTCTTTTGGTAGTAAGGGAAAGAGAAGTGGCACCTCTCTTTTCTCATGTATCAGGAGTGGTGTTGTCTCTTTACTTCTTGGTTAATGCTTTTGGTCAATGGGGAAAGAGTGTTACCAACTCAAAAGAGGGAAAAATTGCAAGGGGTTAATTTATTCCTTCATTTCTCTAGGGAAACTCTAAGGGATTGGAGCAGTCAAGGGGATAGCTATCTCATAAAATGAGGGTGACGATATTTCAGTATAACCAAGATGCCCCCCAAAGTATAATGGCTATAGGGAAACGATAGGCAATATACTTTGAAAGAACAAGGTATAGTGTCGAGGCAAAGGTCCAAAGGTAGGAACTTCCCAAGCATCACCAACTATCTACAACACATTTTGATACATGTCCCAAATGAATCACAACATGGTTGCTGACCAATACAATGCAGATCCATGTGAGATACAAAAAAGTCATGGCTACTAAAATACAACGTAGATCCATGTGAAGAAGACTCAAATTTGGACATAGCTACCAGACATACAATGTAGATCTATGTCATACAGACGCAAATTTGAGCACAACCATGAACATACAAATGTGTATCCATGATAGGAATCATACAAATACTCCATCGCAACCTGGGGAGAAAGCTATGAGTGCTTAACAAATACCCAGGGTCTTCGTCTCGTCTTCCACAAAGTATGATTTTATCCATGTGATTACAATGGTCTGAAGTCGAACATGGTAGAAACCACTTGATTACTGATCAATGATGTGAACTGTTAACAAGTGTGAGGGAGATCACCATTAAGGTCAATGATTCCCAAGGTACTCTAGTACAATCTACTAAGTGTGAATAGAGGTCTAGGTGTCGAACACCCAATAGATTTTTTCGATCAAAGGTCAATGATGTGAACCTATGTCGAAAGCAAGAGAATTTGTCATTAGGGAATACAGTTCTCAAGGTACTAAACCTGTTTCTAAGACGAATTTCTGGATGATGAGTTGACGTCGACAGGAATAGTCTCGTCGAAGGAGGGCCATGATGAATCCCACATCAATAACATGAAACTTGGAACAAAGTTCTGGAATTTTGTAGCTATTGTAACTATAGGACTGACTCAAAAGTAACTGATTTTAAAAGGTTTTTTTGATTGTAGGTGTAAACTCTCAAAATAGTTTCCCTTTTGAACATAAGGCAGCACGATCGAAGACTTGGCAGTATTGACTTGAGGATGTAGAACACAATGTGAGAACAGACAATGCAATCTTTGAGAGACTCAAATGAGTGGCATGAATCATGAAAGTGGATCGACTCGAAAACAAGCTGAATACCCAATTGACTGAATGAAATTCAGACAAGTTCCATGTTCGAAGGTGACTAACAACTGCCATTATTGCAAAATGTTTTCCCTTTCCCTTAATTTCTCCATCATGATTGATGAGTGCCTCTTTTCATTTTTACGAGTTCAAAGATGGTAACAAACACTTGTTTTAGCTCATCCAAAGATAAGTCCATTCCCATATATTTCATGAACCTGAGAAAGGAGGGGTTCATTCCTAAAAAATGGTCTTGCAATGTTTAGTTTAATGAGTCCAACGAAAGAAAACTAATTGTAGTTAATGTTTAGAGAGTCTAAACAAACTAAAGAAAACTCCAACGGGTCCTTTTTAGTATGATATAGTCCCTAAGGCCTGAAAAGTATAAAATATTACCTTAGAGAACCCTTCCAGTCATGATTGGCTGGAGTGTTCTTTTTTCATAAATATTCTATCCAAACCGAAAAAGAGATAACCTACCATCGAAGAGACGACTCTTCAAATACTTTTACGAGTATGAAGAAGACAAGTACTCGACTATCTTTTCACATTTTAAGAGTCCGAAAAGAGCTTAAAGAAGAATCTAAGAATTTTTCATGTTTGAATCTAGAGAACAAAAAGTAATAAACTAAGCTCAAACCAAATTTCATGTTTTAACTAGAGCACAAAAAATGAAAAGTAAGCTCAACACCATCTTACTATTTTTAACGAGCTCGAAGATCAGTTGAAAGAATGCTCGAAGATTGGTTTCATTTTTATGCAAGCTTGAAACCAATGGGTAAACTATGCTTGAACAAATCCCATTAACATGATATACAGAGGTTGGAAGCTTTCCCCCATCATGATTGCTACCGAAGCTTACCCCTAGCATGGTTGCTAGTGGCTCGACATGCCCCCAAGCTTCATTTCATTTGATGATTCTTCTTCCATACCCAACCTAAAAACCTGGTTACTAATGTGAAAATGTTCACAGGGGGGTAGGAAGAACAAGAATCAGGCAGGTGAAAAGAAGGTTCAAGTTCTAACTCTAAAGGGAAGACTCGACTCAAGGGAAGGGGATCTATTTCGTTTTTACACAGGCTTGAAATAGAAGGTAACTATACTTGGAGCATGGTTTCATTTTTATGCAAGATTCAAACCAAAAGGTAAACTATGCTTAAGAACACCTACTTAATTTTTTAACGAGCTTGAAATAGAAAATGAACTATGCTCAAGAATGATTTCATTTTTATGCAAGCTTGAAACCAAAAGGTAAACTATGCTTGAGGAGATCTATTTCATTTTTTAACGAGATTGACATAGAAACTGAACTATTCTCAGGAATGATTTCATTTTTATGCAAGCTTGAAACCAAAAGGTAAACTATGCTTGAGGAGATCCATTTCATTTTTTAATGAGCTTGACATAGAATGGGAACTTTGCTCAAAGGAATTTGTTTCATTTTTTAATGAACTTAACACAGAATGGGAACTATGCTTGAAACAAGTTCTAAGCCAACATGATGTCTATAGGTTGTTGGGTTTCCCCCTTACATAAGAAGCTAGCAACTTAACTCCAGTATGAAGTCCAGAGGCTGGAGCCATGCCCCCCATTTTACCTATGATGGGAAGAAGTTAATTAGAAGGGGAAAGAGCCATGAGAACATGCAGGACATTCAGGGAAGTCTGATGACTAGGAGTCACATGATAATTAGGTTTAATAAAGGAAAATTGATCAATAGTCACAGTCTTCCCATCATGGGGAAAATACATCACTCGAAATATTTTGGACACTACAGCTTTCATGGCGTAAACATAATCACGTCCAAGGAGCATATTGAAATCTAAAGGACCTTGGACTACCATAACATCGATGCAGACAGCTTTTCCTTCCAAAGTAATAGGAAACTAAGGAAGGATCCCTAAAGGCATTATAGGTATTAAATTAAAAGCCAATATTTGATCGGTAGCTGGCACAAGCAGAGGAGAACCTATGGCTTGCCAAGCAATTGAGGATAGAATGCTAATAGAATCCCCATCTTCAATGATAGTGCGAAGTATACTCTTAGTGGCAACTCGCACAACTATCTAGAAAGGAACACTCAAATGAAGACAATATTCTGTTAGGTTACTCTAGTCAAAGGAAATAACCTCATGACTCAGAGAGGGTTCTGTTGAAAGAGACAAGACTTCTTCTTGCATAGAACAATCAAATCTAACTATGAAAACTTCAGCTTAATGGTTTTCACTCTCAATTGGAAGAGAGGGATTGGGTGGATATGACGTCGAATCGACCACTTTAACTTCACCCTTGAAAGGAAGATTGGGATCAATCATGGATTAATCTGGATTAACCACTTGGAATTCACTCTTGGAAGGAAGAGTGGGATTGACCACAGATGAAACCGAATCAACCACTTTAACTTCACCCTTCAAAGGAAGAGTTGGATCAACTAAGGATGGACTTGGATTGGCCACTTCAATTTCACTCTTCAACAGAAGAGTGGGATCGACCAAGGTTAAAACTAGATCGACCACTTTATCAACCAATGGGCATTCAAGAGACAACTTATGATAACCTGTTGGAAGCCGTTGACGAGAAACAGTAATATATTCCAACAACTTAGAAGCTTCATCCATGCGAGGACAATGGTAAGTAAAGTGTATGTTATTAATTTGAGCACATAGATCTATGGAAAAACACACAACTCACAAGATAGATCACACAATTTACTCAGCAATTGAAGAATGAAATAGTGTAAAAATGGCTTACAGCTGTGAATGCTGTCATTAATCAAAAGTAATTAGATAATAATTACAATGAAGTACAAAGGCTTTAATAGCCACATGCAATTCAATTCCACATGAGGAAATTTTAATTTATTAGACTCTACTTGACTGTAGGTAACTAAGACCTTGTCTAAATCACTATCAGAGGACTCAATAGTTAACTAACCTTGTCTAAACCATAACTGGAGTTCATCAAAGTTCTAAAACATAACTCAGGTGTTACATTCAGTGTTGACTAAGGCTAGCTAACTATGGTAGGTGAGAAATGTGCCCCTCCTGAGTGCAGCCATGTAAACCTAGCGCTAAATGAATTTAGAGGACTAGAACTGAATGTAACTGACTCCTAACTTAGCTTGACTAGTCATCAACTGAACTGGACTGACCTTGGTTGGTTTCGGCACTCCCAGTGGCTCCTAAATTGTAGGGATTGGTCTAGGAGGATCCTAAACTGATACAATCAAGTGCAATCAGTGGCAGTAGGCCTCAATTAGTGTTCCCCACACTATAGTAATTGAAACATGCACCCCAATTAGGCCAAGTGGACCCAATGGTGCTAGTGACTAAAAATAGACTGGATGGACTCCCAATTTAGACATGACTCCTGATTTAGACATATGACCAAATTTGACAAGGGAGGATTAATAATCCTAACACCACCCCTGAATGCTAACTTGGACAATCTGTGGGCCTTGGTAACTAAGACCATAGGTCACCCATTACATCAAGTAAAATAAAGTAACTGCTTAATATAAGGAGCTAGGGAAAAAACCACATGGGAAAAATCCCCCCCTCTATCTAACCAGGTAGAATCAGGTCTCAAGTTTGAAAAACTTGAAAATATGTTGCTGCAATCTTCATCTCTATGAGGTAGTGAAGCAGCATGCATGGTGTGCTGTGCACATGTATTCTGGGGCCTGGAATGTAGAATTCTCCTTCTTCTCCAAAAATGATGATGGAAGGAAGGAGGAATGTAACCTTTGTCTCTTGTTGGATGAAGAGTTGTATGATCATATCCATTCTTCTGAATGTAGTGAGACTGAGCCCTTTCCATTTAGAATCTTACAAGGAGTCTATTGCATCTCTCTGAAGGAGGTAAGATTGCATGGCATAGGGCAAGGGTCTTTCCTTTTTGAGTGTCAGGTGAGTTTGCAGTAATCTTCCTAGCTTCCAGTTTGGAAGTAGGGACTGAATCTAGATCTGAGTCACCCTGAATCTCAATCTCATAAACGGATAAATATGGATCTGCAATACTAGTAGAAGCTGTAAAAGAAGTAGATGCAATGATTTTACCTTCCCTTGCAAGTGGTTGCTGAGAGCACTGGTTCTAAAGGAGGCATGAAATGTGAGAACTCATATGCTTTTGAAGCATGATTTGTAGCACCCTTCGCTATGATACTCTCAGTAGAGATATTTGTGATCTCTACTGTGTCAGGACCAAATATCACTTGCTTTGGAGATCTAGTATGGGTCATCTGATAGACAGATAACATGTTTGAAGCTAGGGAGGGAACAAATAGCACATCTTTGAACCTTCCATGTTCAAGTTTGACAGAGCCCCTCCCTTTTGTTTTGACTTTACTATTATTTCCCATCTGAATACTAGGTCCATCAAAGGATTGAAAAGAGGAGAATGATTCTCTGGATGCAACCATATGGTTGGAAGCTCCAGAATCAATGAGGAAGACATGTGCTGATGTGCAGCAAGCCTTTAGTGGATGGCCTTTCCTTTGGTATTCTTCATCTTCTTCTTCAGAGTCATCCTTACTTGCGCTAGCAGGTACATAAATGTTATGTTTCTTCAAAAGAAGAGCCATTTCATCAAGTTGTCTTCTCATATAGGAGCTTTCTGGATGAAAGCCCCTTCCACAGTAAGAGCAGAGGACCTTGCCTTTTCCATTCTTCTTGCTTCTCTTCAAACCTGAAGGCTATTTTGACTCTTCTTTCTTCACAGTAGACTCACCTCTTTGCTTCCCTTTGTCATTCGCTACCTTATCTCCTCTTGCAACCAGAGCTAGATCTTTGGAAGATTGAATGATCCCCATTTGGATCAATTTATCATTCTCAGAAATAAGAGATTGGATGAAGGCATTAAGAGTGGGCATCTTCCAATTTGGAGTAGTGAGCCTTACTATTTGGAAGGTGGATACAAAGACTGAGTAGTCTGCATTGATCTTTGTGAGAATGGAAAGGATGAGCTGATCTTCATCCTTCTCCACTTTGCATTGCTTCAACCAATATATCAGGTTCTTGAACTTTGTGAAGAATTCATTCAAAGATTCGAAGTTGGATGGATTAAGAGTGATCAGATCATTTTCTAGCTGATGGATCCTCATCTCATCCTACTTATCAATAAGGAGGCAAGCTTGTCCCAAATCTCCTTGGGAGTCTTCAATCCTTGGATTTGGAATCGAATATCTCTAGAGATTGAGGATAACAAGTGTCCATTGGCTTCATCAAGCCCGTTCAAGTACTTTTCTTTGTCATTATCTAAAGCTGGCACTGCCTCTGTTTCTTCTATGAGTCTGAAGAGCTTGTTGGTGCAGAGAATTACCACCATGTATTCCTTCCACTAGTGATATTTGAAGGAAGTGAGAGGCTCTACTGGATGAACCATTTTGAATGCAGTAAGAAGGACTGAGCTACTGTAGCGAATGTAGTGAGAAGAAAGGGTTGCTTGTAGCGAATGCTGTAAGAAGAGATGATAACCTGTCACACAATCAAACATACAAAGTAAGGTTGACAAACTGCACTTTTGGAATTTCCTTCACATGCAACATAGTTGATCAAGAAATCTTGATCAACAATTTCCTAACTTAGGATATTAGGTGGTAAATTCTCTGCTTCTGGTGCAGTACTGGAAGGAGCAATTTGCTCAAAAAAAATGATCTAGCTGGAGATCTGAGGAGGAGAGGTGTCTTTTCTACTGAGGCTCTGATACCATATTAAATTGAGCACATAGATCTATGGAAAAAAACACAACTCACAAGATAGATCACACAATTTACTCATCAATTGAAGAATGAAACAGTGCAAAAATGGCTTGCAGCTGTGAATGCTTTCATTAATCAAAAGTAATTAGATAATAATTACAATGAAGTAAAATGGCTTTAATAGCCACATGCAATTCAAATCCACATGAGGAAATTTGAATTGATTAGACTCTACTTGACTGTAGGTAACTAAGACCTTGTCTAAATCACTATCGGAGGACTCAATAGTTAACTGACCTTATCTAAACCATAACCGGAGTTCATCGAAGTTTGAAAACACAACTCAAGTGTTACATTGAGTTTTGACTAAGGCTAACTGACTGTGGTAGGTGAGAAATGTGCCCCTCCTGAGTGTAGCCATGTAAACATAGTGCTAACTGAATGTAGAGGACTAGAACTGAATGTAACTGACTCCTAACTTAGCTTGACTAGTCATCAACTGAACTGAACTAACCTTGGTTGGTTTCGGCACTCCCAGTGGCTCCTAGATTGTAAGGATTGGTCTAGGAGGGACAGACCACTCTTTCTTCCTCATTTCCAGGCTCAGTAGGATTTGATCCTTCAAATTGATCTGCAGCTTCCTTTCACCTTGTTTTCTGCATGCTTCTTTCTAATTTTCCAATTCCTTTCTGAGTGTTTGGACTTCCTATTTTAATAGCCTATTTTTGAACAGAAGTCCTTCAATTTGGGGTTCTTCTTCAACTGACCACTCTAGGGAATCAATTGGTCTGGGTTTAAGAATGGGGAACTCAATTTTTACTTCTAAGGTTGCCCACCTTTCCCTTGCTGCTTCTACTGCTGCGACTGACCTGGTTCTTTTCCTTCTTATTGGTGGAGATACCTTAATTTCATCCTTTCATCTCACTAGTACAAAATGAGAAATTAATGACTAAAAAAATGACTAAAATCAGGCTATAAACGACTATTTTTGAGTCAGCGACTAATAGTAGCTAATTTCCACTATCTTATAGCTAGTCATATTTCACTTAGTCATTAATAGCTTGACTTATTAGTCAATGATTTAGTCATTGATAGACAATGATTTATTCATTGATAGTCAATGATTTAGTCATTGATTTAGTCAGTGATAGTCAATGATTTAGTCATTGAGAGTTAATGATTTAGTCACTGATTGCAACAAGTAATGACCAAATATATGACTAAATAAACTACTAGATGATAAAATATTAATGACTAAGCTAAATACGACTAAGATACAGGAAATTAGCTACTAATAGTCATATATATGCGAATTTAGTTGTTTTTGTAGTCACAAATTTATGATAGGGCATGGAGGAATTGAACCACCAACCTCCTGCCTATAATTAGGCAGGCACTCTACCATTGAGCTAGCACCCCTTAAGAAGTTGTTAATGCTTGACAATGATGATATTCATATAAATTTATGATAAATAGAGAATCTAACCTATCAATATTTGAATTAGCATGACTAGATTTCAAAATTGCATGAGAAATTTCCTAAAGTAAGGCTAATACATTGTGCTCACATCCAAATTGACTAATGAAAAAATGCATAAAACTTTCAACTCAAACTCTAAGAGCTTATGAGGCTTACTCACAGAGCCTCGCAGTATCTGTATACACCTTCATAGCCTGAGTTGTTTCTCCATGCTTTGTATTGTCAGAATTGCAAGGCTCCAATAATGAAGCACCTTGAAGAAATTTTAAATACACTTGAAAGTAACGACCAGTACTGATTTCAAGGTCGCTACCTCCCATAGTCTGCAACATCTATTGCAGCTATGTTAGACTTCTAAGGAAGTTAGCATTTTAAACATTGGATTGGATCAAATCACAAGAATAATTTTAGGCTATGTATAGGTGGAGCAATAAGGATAATTAACATCAAGTAGACCTTCAATCTATCTGCAGAGTGTTTCATATCCTCGGCCTCTTTCAGTACAGAACTTCCTGTAGCTTTCCCATGGTCTCTTCTAATAGGACTTGCAGCAACTACTCCGTCATGATCCCTTCCTGTAACTCCATTAGATGCGTAGTTCGGCAGATTACTAATAGTCATCAGGGCCAATAAATATCTTCAACTATATACATCCCCTAACTAATTAAATGATTGCTTTCAACTTATATACTTCTATAATAACCCTACTTTTGAGGTAAATTCCAGCAACAATACAAGGGAATGAACCCTCAATTACCCCCAATAAAACTAGGACATTTCAACAAGAAACACTAAAACAAGGGGATGAACCTTCAATTACCCCAAATAAAACTTGGACATTGCAATAGGAAACATTAAAATAATAGCAAAGGCTTTTTATGTACTCAAGAATAAAGAACCCCATCAAACAACTTTTTTCTATATAATTTACCTCATCTTCGAAAAGATATCCATTAGGTACAAATTAAAAACCCATCATTGTCATCATCTTCATCAGATTTAAACTTATCTATGACAACCTCATTATTTTCTTCCTCATCATCCTTGTCACAGTCAGAAAGGCTTTCCCCGGGATCATCCTGAAATTTTTAACAAAGTAAGAAAGTTAATAAAAATAATACAAATACTCTTACCAAAGAGATTTAGTGATGAGTACCTCTTCCCATTCTTCATCACTATCATTCTCATAGTCCAAAGAAGAGTCCTTCCTGAAGGGATTTCTAGGCCCAATGCCATCATTGCATAAAAAACAAAGAGTCAGAAACAAAACTTTCCCTATTGTCTACTACAATATTAAGCATCCATGAGCTTCAAGGTGTTTCAGATGTTCCTCATCATGGGCTATCAAAATTAAAACACAACCTATTGCTTTGATAATTAATAAACTTAGAAATTATGCAAAGTATATTCACCTTTTATTTGAGAAGGTTCCATAATAAGCAGGTCTATGGCTATGATTAAACTGCAAAAGCTTTCTTCTCTTATTGTGAATCCTATTTTCTCTATGTACAATGGTATTCCCATTATTGCAAGGAAAACCGTCACTCAAAACTTCTTCCCAGTCATTTACAAGGCTCTTTGACATGAACTCATGATCTTCAACCTCACTATACATCCATTTTTTGTTTGTACAGGGTTGCAATTTTGGCAACACTACAGCTTCAGCAAATGCCCCTTGTGGCTGAATTTCATTGAACAATGCAAATTTGGGTATACGCCAAATACCCCAACTTGGATTGCTTGACCATTCTACATCAAAATAAGAGATGTTAGCAACATTGAATATCTTCTACAAACAGTACATATCCAAAAGGATAAATCTAACAGCATCCAATTGAATTGACTTGCAAATTGATCCAATGCATAAATTTGTGATTGAGAATCTTACATCTGTGCATTATTTTTTTGAAGCAAGTCTGCACCTGTAGCACGAATACTCATCTCATCATCAGCTTTAGCAAGCAATTTCTCAACTTTGGCTACATCTATTTTCCCACTTCCTTCTGATTCCAATGATGGCAGTGCTGATAGCATTGTTGTTTGTAAACATGAATATATATATATATATATAGTTAGCTTTTCAATACTGTATGTAAGAACACAAAAGCTCAGAATAGACTGGCAACAATTTGGGCTCTTCTTCATTGCAGTGGTCCAGCCTATTGACCTAAGGCGTTTTGGGACATGGGAGAAGGTAATCCAACTTGATTTTCAATTTGTTTGTTTTTTTTAGGAACATTTGAGCCCTTGGGTATCCAATATTTTGAGATTGCATTTCCTCACTGCTCTGGGTGGAAACCCTCCTAACTTCACAAACTTCTGAGACTACCTTTGCTACAATGGATGGTCATAGGCATATAAGTCATATTTCATGTAAAATAGCAAAACATTGCATGGTAATAAGAAGGATGGTGCACAAGACTGAAGATCTTCAAGTAGTAGTATCCCATTTCAACAATAGATTGTTTTCACAATTACAATTTCAACTGGTTCGAAATTCTGTGTTGGAAGTCAAAGTGGCAATACAAGGTGAACAAATTAAGAAAAATGTTGCATTTTTAGACTCAGCCAAATGTTCAAATTCAAATATTTTTCCCCATCAAGACTCAGTCAGCTCCACAAAGGAAGTGGCTATGGAGTAAGACACAGTCCAACAGAGACATGGAGATAAGGAAAATGAAGAAACAACTCCAGTGTTCGAAGCAAAGGATCAGTTGGAGGCCCACAGTGGGAAATATTTTCACTGAAACATTAAGGTTTTATCTATTATTACTCGATAATAGTATTAGGGCGGTTATATTGAAGTAAGGCATTCAGTTTTGTGAAGAAAAATGTAAGGGTAATGCTTGTTGTAGACAAACATCTGTCAATTTTCATATATTTTAATTTCTCATGACTTCATTCCTAGAGTTAGAACATGTTTCTCGCATGGGATATTCTTAGCAATTTATTTTAGGGGTCAGTCATGCCCATACCACTATAGAATTTAATATTATTTTTTTAGTAGGTTTCTCATGCTTGCATGTGACGTGCAATATTTGGCACATGCATTGGAAGGTGAAAGCTTAACAAGGGTACTTCCAGATTTCTGAGACTTGTATTTATTATTTTTAGAAAGTTCATATTTTCAGACACTGATTGTGTTTGTAGATACACATTATGGAGAAGTGAGAGTTTCAAAAGGGTACTCTCATTTTCTAAGATTTGATTTATAGGAAAGTTCCTAGTTTTAGAAAGTTCATATTTTTGGATACTAGTCATGTTTCTTGATACCATTTTCAAAGACGCAGAGTATAAGGAAACAATCAGTGCATCAATATAGTTCACATGGATTTTTAGTGATCTAAACCTACAACAAGTTCAGGACATGCCTCTCTCTTCTTATAATCAGTAGTGTATAGAACTCAAAAAAAATAGTGTTTCTTGCAAGAACCCTGGACATTAAGATTCATAACTACTACATCAAAGAGCATGCATAGACAAAGGGGATTTAATTGATCTATTGCAGATGTTAAGATCAGAAAAACCCTAATTGAAAGACTTCCAAAACCCTAAACCCAATTCCTATTCAAGATATCCTTATGTCAAGAACTGCTCTCAAGTTTTGATCTATCAAGGTCTGCTATGAAGGTTTGATCTATCGTGGTCAAGGTCTGATCTATCATTGTGTGCTACATCAGTCGGAAGCTAAAATTTCAAAAATGGGTAAAACATTATTGCTTTTCTTCGGTATGTGAGCTACCAATCTCTTTGGAAGACTAGTTGCAGTTTCTAGGAAGCTCATCCTCAGTAGCCCCATTTATCAATGGCTTATCATTGTGATTCAAGTCCTCCATTTCACCAAAATTCAACCTAAACAAACCCTCTACTCCTCATCCCCACAAACCCAGAGAATATAAACACACACTTAACAATATCACAACAATTTCGATGAATTTAAAAGGTAGTACACTAAGAGCATTGAGTGAGATGCAAGGCATTTACTAGGATTAAATTTTAATGAGTGTTCATTAACTATTGTCATCCACCCACATTTAAATCCCATTAAAATAAAGTTCCATATCTGAAGGAGAATAATAAATTTTTGTTAAATAAGTCAAAGCATATTCATGAACAGAGGCTGGCAAAATCCAGGAAGGTCTATTTATGAAGCTCCTAGACCACCATCCCAGAAGACATACATAGTAACACACTAGACTAGACAAATCATCAATGTCATTGTTGAGTTCCAGAATGCACCAGTGGCATGTGTTGAGGCTGAGAAACAACTTGATATTGTGGATTAACTGGTTATATCCTTTGCTAGGCCTTTATAATATTGTTGGTTTGGGTTTTCTATTGATGGTTGTTTCCTTAGCTAGGGTTTGGAGGCATTGGAGAGTCCTAGCTTGTGATAAGCTTGAAAGATTATCTTGTACCATATTGTAATTAGCTCTTGGTATGCACTACTAAATTCATAATTATGTATATATGAAGTGTACTTTGATGTCCAAACTATGTACTTGCAGATCTGTTTTTCAGCTTATATTGACGTGGTGAATGAGTAGTTTCTTGGGCTGTCTGGTATGTTGATTTATCATGAACAGATAACAGATTTTATTGAGTGATTTGACAAGTATATCTAAAGGGATATATTTGTGGCTGTAATATATCTTCTGTAATAAGATTAATTTTAGATCTCCTTTGTTGAGAATTGTGCCCTTAGGGCTGGAAACATAGATTCCTGAAGTGCATTTGCTTGATGTTTGTTTTATTGTGCTGCCTTATGTATTTGGTTGAACAGAAGTGAAATATATACTGCTATAATTTATACTTCATATTGAGCACTAAGGTTGAATGTTCATAGGAAATAGACCCAGCAAACCTCAAGATTGAGGTGAAATTCCTGAATTTGCATTAAACAATGGATTTTCAAAATTTTCACATTGATCAACTAACAAGCTGGGGAAATTTCCATGATAAGGAAAATACAACACCATTATCTCAGCCATTTTTCGTTTCTGGCCACCTTCATCAAAAGATAAAAATAGATGACTGGAACCTCCCTGCCCCTAAAATGAGCCAATGAAAATAGTCAAATACATGAGTCCATGATGATCATGATCGAGATTCATTAGCAGGTGGTTGGGTCATGGTGGAAAGATAATGCTAATATCCTTTTCCTCCTAGTTACCTATTTTGATATGTGCATGATTAAACTCATTTCTTTTGTAAACATTATGTTATGTTAAACTGTAGAAAAACTTTCTTGGAAAAAAATGTTAAATCTTTAGAACTCTGAAAATTTATGGCAGAATCACAGCTTTAAAGGCATTATGTAATCAGAATGGTAGTTTGTTACTCTTTTAAAATGTCACAAGGAACTTATAGCAGCAGCTCAATTGGTTTATTGAAACCATAGCCTTGCAGTATATGTAAAATGTTTTTGAAATTAATGATATCTATTTTTCAATTAAAAAAAAGTGTGTTCACCAAACATTAAATAAATCACCATACCTAAGAGAAATCATTAGCAAGAAGTTGAGGGATGCACCATGTTGTGGTGAATGCCTCGATAGAAAATGTTGCAAATATATCCTGTAAACTAGTGAACCCATCACGAACATATGTTGGTAGAACATGAAGCATCAATCCATAAAATGTGCCAGCAAGTATAGCCATTTCCTCTATCCCTATTGGCCATAACTCATCCACAAAAATAGATAATGAATTTGTCGTAGTTGATTCTCTTGCAGTAGATGCAGCATTGGTTTTTTCAATTACAGCTGCACTACCTTTCTTCTTTAGACCATGTGATGAGCTTTGCTTTAATGGTATATGCTGAAATAGGAAATCCAACAATGTTGAAGGACTGCCAAAATCTTGTACATATTGTACCATTCGTTCCCTTACTGCTAATAGAGAACGCATTGCTTGAAGATGAGTAAAACTAAATGACCATGCTAACAGATATCAAACCTACAAATGTACAATATAATACAGATGAGAGACATAAATGACAAACCTACTACATATCAAACGCAACATTTGAAACCCAACTTGAACAAATTTGTGTTGCAATAAAATTTTCAGTTAAGGCACATCAGGCTTGCATTACCTGATTATTTACAGTTAAATGGATTTCAAAAAGCTCCAATGGTGGTGTCTGAAGAACACAATGAAGCTCATCCCTAACAAAATATGGTTCTTCTGAAGATGAATCAATGTTTGTAGTTTGATCAATCTCTCCATTTTGTGCAATGCTTTCCTCTGATCAACAGATAAGAACTTTTGCAATTCCAAAAGAATGAACTGAATCAGTTGAAACAAAATTATAGGCATATCATTACAAGCTGAAATAGGATGAAATGAAAATAGAATAGCATACAACGCATGTGTTCCTCCTTTTCCTAGTCCCCACAGGTCGGATGCATGCATTGCTACGTCCCTTTGTCAAGATGGAGCACCAAGTACAACAGTAGCAACATTTTCCTAGAAGTGAACATCAGGTTGTCATGATAGTGCTATTACAGCTCTAGTGGCCTCTCCTACACAAGAGTTTGATGGAATTGATTCAGCTATACCTGTAGCAAAAAATATCCGAAGAATGTATTCAAAAGCACAGGCTTCTTCTCTTTCCTAGTTGAAATCTTTTAAGGAGTTCAACAAACTGGTCATTTTCGCTCTGTCTAGATTTTGAAGTCCAAACAGAAGACAGAAAATGAAAATAGTTGTTTCTGCCATATCCATTGGACAATCCATGAACCTATTAACTACATTTTCTATTAACTCTACTGTAAGATCAAATTCTATTCTTGTAGAAACATTGATATTCTTCATAACATCATGAATGCCCTCTGCCAATTCCTCCATGTGGCCAACTACTGACTCTATCCATTTGCGCAGCTGAGCAAGTGCAAAAACCCATTCATTTTCCCCAAATTCTTTCCAACAATACCCAATATTAACTTCCATTAATTGAGCCAAACTCAGTTCTTTGGGTTGTTCCCATCTTATATCTCTACTTGACAATGTAGCCAAGGAGGCCAAGAGTAGTTCTCTTTCTTGTGTACTTGTGTCATCTGCAGACGTCATCCTTAAGGTTTGCATCCCACTAATTGAACTCAAAGGAAAATAGGACACTGCCACATGAACCCATTCTTCTACATATGCAACATAGAAGAGAAAAATATTATGTTGGCAATGTCTAATTTCCAGGAAAACAAACAATAGCTTACCCTTAACATGATAAAATAACTGATAGAAAATATCCTCAATTTCATACATGTAGCCAATCAAATTAACAATGATTTGTCAATAAAAGTTTCAATTCACCTGCCTGCTCCATTTGACATAATATTAAGGGTGGTCCATAAATATCTCTTTCCAGCCATTGGCATGTGCCCTCTTTCATGTTTCCTGCATTTAGTTCTACAAAAGAAAAGTATTGATTGATTTCCTTTGAGTTCCCAATTCTCTTCGACGCCATTAGAACAAGGATTTGGAAAATATGTGGTATAATCTTTGTAAAGATATTGACAGTAGATGCATTTTGAAACTCCTTTATCAAGAAATAATGTAGTAAGTGGGAAGTATCTGCCTTTGTCCAAACACTACTATCATTTAATAGAACTGCAAGTAACATCACCAAAGCTCGTAAGAATGGTTCCTCAATCTTATCCACTTCATTATCAAAGATAAGCCAGGAATTTAGAGGGTAGGATTTACCCAAAGTGATACCTTTTAATGCCCCTACAAACAATATATTTATGATAGAGTTCATCATAATTTTTTGAGGATAACTTT
This sequence comes from Pseudotsuga menziesii, assembly GCA_001517045.1. Lineage (NCBI taxonomy): Eukaryota > Viridiplantae > Streptophyta > Pinopsida > Pinales > Pinaceae > Pseudotsuga > Pseudotsuga menziesii. The sequence goes on along the minus strand of LPNX010706945.1, from coordinate 421,046 downwards.
GGTATCTTTTTTCACATTCACATAATAATGGCAAGAGATATTGCACTGCATTACCTCCTAGCCACTTCCATGTGCATAAAACCTCTATTTCACACCATATTCTACAAGAAGAAATTACATAGCAAATTGTAATGCTCATGTTCTCCATTGTGATGTGTGAAGTCTTCATCAGTGAACCAAATAGAAATTTATCTTTTCCAAGGGCCAAACCAATCCTGTCCACGAAAATTAGAAATCTTGTATGCATATTTTTCTGCAAGTAAGTCCACAAATTGATCATCAGTACAGACTCTAGCCTTTGACTACATTTGAAAGGATTGACTGCTATTTTAAAGGAAACTCATGAGCTTTGAGAAAAAGATACCTTACAAGAAATGCCAAAGTTGTAAGTACATTTATTTTAGTCTTTCATTTCCTAGCTATTACACATTTTTCAGACATTCTAGGACACAGTGATGTATGATGATCAGAGAAATGATGGTGTGAGTACCTTCATTTCTCTTGAAAAGACATGACTACAATTTTCAATGTAGAGATATATCTAAAAAAATATTAGTGTAATAAGCCAACCTCTTCAACTCCAAAGATGGCTTGAAATTGTAAAAGGAATAATCAAGGTTGCAAGAGCATTGTATTGGAGCAGAAGAGGGAATGAGACTGGGAGTACCTGGAGAACCATTTCCCCAAAAACCATAGAACTGGGGCATCCCAAGGCTAGCTAAACTAGTTGTGAATGTTTTTTTCCATTTGGAATTGCTGTGTCCCTTTCTCGAGATGGAGTACCAAGCACAACAGTAACACCATTTTCCCAGAAGTGAACATCAAGCTACCATGATAGTGCTATTACAGCTCCAGTGGCCTCTCTTGCACAATAGCTTGATGCAATTGATTCAACTATACCTATAGAAAAAAAAAATCCGGAGAATGTCTTCAAAAGCATGGGCTTCTACTCTTTCCTAGTTGACATCATTTAAGGAGTTCAACGAACTGGTCATTTCTGCTCTGTCTAGATTGTGAAGTCCAAACAGAAGACAAAAAATGAAAATAGTTGTTTCTGCGATATCCATTGGACAATACTTGGACCTATTAACTGCATTTTCTAATAACTCTATTGTAAGATCAACTTTTGTTCTTGTAGAAACATTGATATTCTTCACAACATCATGAATGCCCTCTGCCAATTCCTCCACGTGGCCAACTACTGACTCTAGCCATTTGCGTAGCTGATCAAGTACAAAAACCCATTCATTTTCCTGAAATTCTTTCCAACGATACCCAATATTAACTGCCATTAATTGAGCCAGACTCAGTTCTTTGGCTTGTTCCCCTCTTATATCTCTACTTGACAATGTAGCCAAGGAGGCCAAGAGAAGTTCTCTTTCTTGTGTACTTGTGTCATCTGTGGATGTCATCCTTAAGGTTTTCATCCCACCAACTGAACTCAAAGGAAAATAGGACACTGCCACACGAACCCATTCTTCTACATTTGTAACATACAAGAGAAAAATATTATGTTGGCAATGTATAATTTCCAGGAAAACAAGCAATAGATTACCCTTAACATGATAAAATAACTGATAGAAAATCTCCTCAATTCCATACAAGTAGCCAATCAAATTAACAATGATTTGTCAATAAAAGTTTACATTCACCTGCGTGCTCCATTTAACATAATATTAAGGGTGGTTCAGAAAGATCTCTCTGCAGCCACTGGCATGTGCCCTCTTGCATGTTTCCTGTATTCACTTCTTCCAAAGAAAACTCTTGATTGATTTCCTCTGAGTTCCCAATTCTCTTCCACACCATTAGAACAAGGATTTGGAAAATATGTGGTATAATCTTTATGTAAAGCTATTGACAGTAGATGCATTTTGAAACTCCTTTTTTAGGAAATAATGTAGTAAGTGGGAAGTATCTTCCTTTGTCCAAACACTACTATCATTTAACAGCACTGCAAGTAACATCACCAAAGCCCATAAGAATGGTTCCTCAATCTTATCCACTTCACTATCAAAGATAAGCCAGGAATTTAGAGGGTAGGATTTACCCAAAGTGATACCTTTTAATGCCCCTACAAAAAATATATTAATGATAGAGTTCACCATAATTTGTTGAGGATAACTTTGGTATCTTTTTGCACATTCACATAAGAATGGCAAGAGATATTGCACTATATTTCCTCCTGGACACTTCCATGTGCATAAAACCTCTATTTCACACCATATTCTACAAGAAGAAATTTCTTTGCAAATTGTAATGCCCATGTTCTCCATTGTGATGTGTGAAGTCTTCATCAGTGAACCAAAAAGCAATTTATCTTTTCCAAGGGCCAAACCAATCCTGTCCACGAAAATTAGAAATCTCGTATGCATATTTTTCTACAAGTAAGTCCACAAATTGATCATTAGTACAGACTCTAGCCTCCAACTACATTTGAAAGGATTGATTGCTATTTTAAAGGAAACTCATGAGATTTGAGAAAAATATACCTTACAGGAAATGCCAAAGTTGTAAGTACGTTCCTTTTAGTGTTTCATTGCCTAGCTATTACACATTTTTCAGAGATTCTAGGACACAGTGATGTACGATGATCAGAGAAATGATGGTGTGAGTACCTTCATTGCTCCTGAAAAGACATGACTACAATTTTCAATGTAGAGATATATCTAGAAAAATCTTAGTCTAATAATCCAATCTCTTCAACTCCAAAGATGGCTTGAAATTGTAAAAGTAAGAATCAAGTGCAAGAGCATTGTATTGGAGCAAAAGAGGGAACGAGAGTGGGAGTGCCTGGAGAACCATTTCCCCAAAAACCATAGGAGTGGGGCATCCCAAGGTTAGCTAAGCCATTTGTGAATCTTTTTTTCCATTTGGCATTGATGTGTCCCTTTCTTGAGATGGAGCACCAAGAACAATAGTAGCAACATTTTCCCAGAAGTGAACATCAGGCTGTCATGATAGTGCTATTACAGCTCCAGTGGCCTCTTCTGCACAAGAGCTTGATGCAATTGATTCAGCTATACCTGTCACAAAAAAATCCGGAGAATAACTTCAAAAGCATGGGATTCTGCTCTTTCCTAGTTGACATCCTTTAAAGACTTCAACGAACTGGTCATTTTCACTCTGTCTAGATTGTGAAGTCCAAACAGAAGACAGAAAATTCAAATAGTTGTTTCTGCCATATCCATTGGACAATCCCTTGACCTATTAACTACATTATATAATAACTCTATTGTAATATCAACTTATGTTCTTGTAGAAACATTGATATTATTCACAACATCATGAATGCCATCTACCAATTCCTCCATGTGGCCAACTACTGACTCTATCCATTTGCGCAGCTGAGCAAGTACAAAAACCCATTCATTTTCCCCAAATTCTTTCCAACAATACCCAATATTAACTTCCATTAATTGAGCTAGACTCAGTTCTTTGGCTTGTTTCCATCTTATATCTCTACTTGAAAATGTAGCCAAGGAGGCCAAGGAGGCCAAGAGGAGTTCTCTTTCTTGTGTACTTGTGTTATTTGCAGACGTCATCCTTAAGGTTTCCATCCCACCAACTGAACTCAAAGGAAAACAGGACACTGCCACACGAACCCATTCTTCTACATATGCAACATACAAGAGCAAAATATTATGTTGGCAATGTCTAATTTCCAAGAAAACAAGCAATATCTTACCCTTAACATGATAAAATAACTGATAGAAAATATCCTCAATTTCATACAAGTAACCAATCAAATTAACAATGATTTGTGAATAAAAGTTTCCATTCACCTACCTGCTCCATTTGACATAATATTAAGGGTGGTCCAAAAAGATATTTTTGCAGCCACTGGCATGTTCCCTCTTCCATGTTTCCTGTATTCACTTCTGCCAAAGAAAAGTCTTGATTGATTTCCTCTGAGTTCCTAATTCTCTTCCATACCATTAGAACAAGGATTTGGAAAATATGTGGTATAATCTTTGTAAAGCTATTGATAGTATATGCATTTTGAAACTCCTTTTTAAGGAAATAATGTAGTAAGCGGGAAGTATATGCCTTTGTCCTAACACTACTATCATTTAACAGCACTGCAAGTAACATCACCAAAGCCCATAAGAATGGTTCCTCAATCTTATCCACTTCATTATCAAAGATAAGCCAGGAATTTAGAGGGTAGCATTTACCCAAAGTGATACCTTTTAATGCCCCTACAAACAATATATTAATGATAGAGTTCACCATAGTTTGTTGAGGATAACTCTGGTATATTTTTGCATATTCACATAAGAATGACAAGAGATATTGCACTGCATTGCCTCCTGGCCACTTCCATGTGCATAAAACCTCTATTTCACACCATATTCTACAAGAATAAATTTCATTGCAAATTGTAATGCTTATTTTCTCCATTGTGATGTGTGAAGTCTTCATCAGTGAACCAAATAGCAATTTATCTTTTCCAAGGGCCAAACCAATCTTGTCCACGAAAATTAGAAATCTTGTATGCATATTTTTCTGCAAGTAAGTCCACCAATTGATCATTAGTACAAACTCCAACCTCCAACTACATTTGAAAGGATTGATTGCTATTTTAAAGGAAACTCATGACATTTGAGAAAAATATACCTTACAAGAAATGCCAAAGTTGTAAGTACATTTATTTTAGTATTTCATTCCCTAGCTATTGCACATTTTTCAGACATTCTAGGACACAGTGCTATATGATGATCGGAGAAATGATGGTGTGAGTACCTTCATTGCTCCTGAAAAGAAATGACTACAATTTTCAATGTAGAGATATATCTAGACAAATCTTAGTCTAATAAGCCAATCTCTTGAACTCCAAAGATGGCTTGAAATTGTAAAAGGAAGAATCAAGGTTGCAAGAGCATTGCATTGGAGCAGAAGAGGGAACGAGTGTGGGAGTTCCTAGAGAACCATTTCCCCAAAAACCACAGAAGTGGTGAATCCCAAGGTTAGCTAAACTAGTTTTTAATGTTTCTTTCCATTTGGCAAGTTCCACACCCAGTTGAAATCCCCATGGCTGAGGCATAGTAGTCTATTCCTAGGCACTAAGGTTGTAAGCAATGCAGCATTATATGGAATTTGTGTTTATGTGCAAGAAACAAAATTGGCAATAAAATTTTCAACATCCATGCCCCCCATGCACCACATTGTCATTGCATTCTCGCCAAGTTACACTTTAACTACATTACAAACTAATGAACGACATTCTTCATTACAAAGCATTGAACAATATTAATTTACAAGAGCATTTGGAAAGGATAACACAACTTGGCTACAATATTATGGAAATATTATTGTGTGATAAGTGTGACAAGGGCTATCACATGTATTTCCTTTCACCCATTGTTGTCAAAATGCCCGTGGGGGAGTATTTTTGTGACAGTTGTTCCCACAAGGATAAAGTGAAAGGTCTGAATTGGCAATCCTTTTAGATCCATTTTTGGGCTTTTTATTTTTATTTTTATTTTTAAAGCTGGGGGATTTACCATGATAGTGCGACTAACTATCAGTTTTTTTTGCAATGTACAGGATTTCCTTTGGTGCAGAATAAAATGATTGACTTTTTTCGCATTCAAATATATTATGTGATTGATATGTCATGTAATGGTAAAGCTCATTTGGGTTCATTTTGGTTTAATACACATTGCACATTCTTCATTCATTCTTACATTTGGGAAGATAGATTTAGTCAAGGGTTTTATTGAATCTAAGTTAAGGATGAGATTTAATTAGGGCTTGAATTCCCCAAAGATCATGGGTTCCTTTGATTCCCTTTGATATTCATTTTTCAACCTAGAAAATGTACATGTTGAATTGAATTTTTATGTTCCCATTACTGAATTTTTTTGCCTGAGAATCCTAACAATCAATTGTTTGTATTCATAATATTTTTTTCATCTGGATTCAGAATTCAAGAAAACCAAGAGACGTACTTCAAGCTTGATTCTCACTAAAAAGAAGAGAAGGTTGCTGCCATTTGTACCAACCCAAGATCTAGGTAGAATATTGGAGCGGATGGGATCTCTTGCTACAACACTTACCTCTGTTGGAGTGGAGTTTAGTGATGAATTGACCTATAGGCCTGACAGGGCTCCAAGATCGGCTAACAAGGCTATGATTAAAAAGGATGGGATGCAGGTAGAGTCTCATTGGCAGATCCAATCTTTGTATTCTTGATGGCATCAATACCATCAAACAAATATAGACTATAGTTGGCTCTAAACATAGATATATTACATTGAATCCTATTTATTAGGGATAATAAACATAGGTCAAAAGAGAATCCAGGGAAATCTCAGAAATGGGTTTTCCATATATGGTACAAACCAATTTGTTGTCCCTCATATATTAAATAACATGTAAATCTATTTTAGTTGTAGAGTTACTAATTCATTTTCTAAATTCTGTATACCTGTGGAATCAAAGAAAGATAGGGCTTACCTTGAACTCTTAAAGCAATGTGTAGAAGGGAAGAGTGGCCTTCATTGTTTGTTGTTCACGACCCTCGTGAGGGGTATGTAATATTTCCTAATTCCTTCCCTTTCCATGCTAGTCTAAAATGTATGTTGTAGTACATTTGCAATCTTAGGATTTCATTGATTTGAGAAGCTATATTTTGTCTTATGTAGTTTCACAATGGAGGCAAATAACAATTTAAAGGACCTCACCATTATCACATAGTATACAGAGGATGTTGATTATTTGCGTAAGAGACAAAAAGATGATCGGGACTGTATGATGACTTTTCTTTCCACAAGAGACTTATCGAACGATCTTGTCATTTGTCCTGATAAACATGGAAACATAACATGTTTTATCAATGGGATAAACAACCACACAACATAAGTGATAAACTATTTCATGGAATATTTGACTCATGTTACTTTGAATATTTTATTTTGATCAAAGTACAAGGAATGCAAGTTAACTTTTAGTGTGCTAGTCTTTTTTTGTTTTTTTCACATAAAAGTTTTAGGCTTCTTATCATCTTCTATCAAAATATGTGTTTTTTCTTCTATGCTTATTTTAATGACCATATTTGAATACATGAAATAGAAAAAGAAGCAGAACTTGAACTGTGTCAGATACAATGTCAATGGTGAGTCCAGGGTTCTCTTTGTTGCGATAAAGGATATTGCCAAGGGGGAAAGATTGTACTATGATTACAATGGCTATGAGAACGAATACCCAAATGAACATTTTGTTTGATTTGTGGTCAATTCACACAGGCATATAAGTTCTAAAGTGGCTTAGAACCATATTCATTCAAGGTTTCTACTATGTTCATTCAACTGTCACTGAATTCATAATGGTCACTACTTTATAGAACTAATTTATTTGCTTCACGTTTTTCAAAAATTCCTGCATTAGGTTTTTAAAGATCAACTTATTTCCTACCTTGAGAAAATCACTAGAGGCATTTGGTTCATACAAATATTATGCCCCTTCAAGAAATAATAGGCATTTCAGGGTTCCATTCATACCATGGTCTGTCTCGTCTGAATTGCCTGAGTTGCAATAGGAATGCGGCCAGTCTACAAGTCTTGGTCAATTTTGATAGAATAGATACCTCTCCACTCAAACCATGTACCTAAGCCAACGACATGATACCATATCCGATGCATCCCCTCGGTCTATGTTTTTTGATATATTTCAAATGGAATAAATAAATAAATAAGGGTTCGACTCACAATCTCAACTCACAATCTCAACCCAGAGTGACAACAAAAATGTGAAAAAGGCATATTATTTTATATCGAAGGGGCACGAACAAATCCATCACAGTGATGGGTTTGGAGTGTTTGTTCTTCTCCAAGAGAACCGAATGAATCGGAAAAAAAACCAATAACCTTGTTTACCACTTTTACATGATGATGCTGTGGAGATAAGCTAAATAAGCAGAGAGAAGAATGAATACTAAGTACCTTGACAGTGATGCGATGATCACTCTAAGGCCTCTAGAAATTCTTCACGTGCTTGTTCACAATCTTCATGTTTATCAGAGGGATTGCCATTTCCCCCCTCTCTCCCTTTCCCCTCCCCCTACTCTTTCTGATTATCCCTCTTTACAACACTCCCAGGATGACTATACACCCCAGTCAAAGGAAAGGAGTGAAAAGGCTTGGTTTTCTATCTCAACATTCAACTTGCGGATTGTAGGTGACAGTGACAAGAATTGTGGGGAATTTAATAGTACCCGAGATAGTGCTGGAAAATGGAGCCAACTTTCACGCAGGTTTATGCTTTTTCAATCCAATTAGGAATGGGCAAATGGTCCGACCCATTAGCCTCAATCAACACATCAACAGGATGGACTGTAGAAACAATGGTAGTCTTTAATGATGATAGGCTAGACCGATATGATCAGTAGCTAATGGTAGTCTTTAATGCAAAAGAATTTTTTTCTTATAACAAAGAACGTTTATGGAGGAAGAAGGTTTATGGAGGTTGTTGGTAAGAATGACTTCCTATGTTTGTTTTGTTTTGTTTTTTAACTTTATTGTTTTATTTATATAATACAACCAAAATATAGATAATCACTTTATATCTATAGGAAATTTAAAAAACAACATATTTATTTTATCAACAAATTTAACTCTAGAATTTAGAGCTCTTACAGAAAGAGTCACGTCTAATTCCTTTCCGCCTAATCATCATTCATTCTATCTAAACATATGATCTTGCTTAAATAGTGTGTATTTCTTTTTTTATTGGCATCAAACTCCACTCTATTGTCTTCATACATTATTCATACTTTGTCAAATGTTGTTGATCCTAGGAATAATTCTTCTACATCCATGGTCAAACTAGTCACAATTAGAATGTTGTGACTAGTTGAAGCTCAGTTCAGTTGGAAAGTTCATCAAATAAAAATTAAGACTGTTTCTTTAAATGGAGATATTAAGATAGAAGTTTGCATGGAGAAACCTCAAGATTCATTGCAAAGGGTAAAGAAACACGGGTATGTTGGTGAAAGATTTCTATGAACTGATAAATCCCTTAAACATGGTGCTAACACTAGATTTTCCTTCATAAATTTGAGTAAATCTGAGTGTTACTGTAGAAGGAGCAAGTCGACATAAGTCGACTTGAACGAAGACCAACTTAGTCAGCCGACTAAGTCGATGGGCTGACTAAGTCGGTCGGCCGACTAAACTAAAAGATTAGTCGACTTAACTAACAGTCGTGTCGGTTCACCGAACCAACAGGTAGTTATTTTTTGTAACTGTTTGTAACTGGTATTTATTAGGCTGTTGAGCCAAGAAAGAACTCAGTTCAGTTCTGTGCCTTGTATGAACTAACTACATTAATATAATCTATTTTCCTATCTGTTCTTGTCTCTTGTCTCTTATTTATGGTTATGTTTTAGTATGTATTATTGGTAACCTTATGTGATCTATGAGATTACAACATTGGTTTCATTGCCGGTAGTACATGTCTAAAATATAGGCTCACATATGATAACAAAGCAAGAGTTCAAGGACTGGTTAAACCGTAAAGTTGCGAACTACTTGAAAAATTACACCCGACAAAACAGATTAACAGTCGCTGAAGCTAGAGCCATATTTTTCACAGAGACACACGAAAAATTTGTCAAGTCTGTGTACAACTGTTGAAGTAGCTTCTGGATGAGAAGACCGGACGCGACTAAAGAACAACAGTTGCTAGATCAACTATTCCGAGGGGGACGTGCAAATCTGTCGGAGTGGTTTGAGAAAATCGCCGACGACTTCTGTGAGGAGCGAGCGGTTGAAGATAGGACGTCAGTGGAAACTGTCAAAGCACAATTCTACACAGATTTCACCGACCAATTCTTGTGCTCCCTACTGACCTTGCTATTCAAATTCTTGATAGAGAAAGGAGCAGGACACATCGTCGAACCTAGACCACCCCTATGCGAACAACCACCAAACACTAACTGGGTGGAAAAACAGAGGAAGTGGGAGAAATTTATTGCAGAAAGGGAGTGGGAATACTTCCTGAGCAAGTGATTCGAACTATCCGGGATTTCTAAAAAGCGTCGGGTAGGCTATGGGGGGGTAGCTGGTCATGTTTCGGAGGTAGAGTATAGTGGAACCTAGTCGACCTAAAGCCAATAGCTGTCACCAGTAATGAAAAGTCGACCAAAGGGAAATCAAAGGTATAGTATTGTAAGAAAGTATGTTGGACATTAAGAAAAATGAAAGGGACGAAAGACAGCATCGAAGGGAAGCCAAATGAGAAAGAGAAGCAGAGCTGCATCAAAGAAAAAACCCTAGGGAGACCGGCCGTGAGGATATTCTGCCAAATTCAGGTCATGAGTAACCCTTTCCCCAGTAAATCCGCGTACCACAATACAGACTATTATTGAAGACGACCTCCGACTGCGAGCTGGTGACATTACTATCTGGAGCCGACTAGGTGACGAACCATTCCCGGGACGACATCTTGTTATACATCGACCGCTCGAAGGGAATTGGGTGACCTTTCAAATGGCACCATCCTTTTGGAGTATCCACTTGCTCTTACCGACACATGAAGGAGCACCCCCCCTGTCACATACAGCTTTCAAAGAAATCCAAGAGTCAGACCTGAGCTCGCAAAGTTCCAATGGACCATCAACAATACAAATCCACAACAATCCACTGTACGACGCAAAATCGACCACCGATGGAGGCACAAGTTCTGTCGACCAAAACTCCTCAGGCTCGACTATATCAACGACCCCACCTCTTTCACCACCACCCACACCCCCACCTCCACCGCCGTCAGATAACAGTGACAGCGACTCAGACATGGGTCACGAAACTGCCCACATTCCTCTCTACGAGGGGGATGAAGACCCCAAACGACATTGGTTCATCTGCGAGTCCATCTGGGACACAAACCAGGTGAAGGATGAATATTGACAGATGGCTCAGTTCGTAGGAGCCTTATGAAAAAGGGCACTGACCTAGTATATGACCTTTTCAGAACGGCAACCCAGAGAAACAAAAGATGAAATTAAAGAACAGTTCTTATCCTTTTTCAAGACCCTAGACACTAAGCACCTGGCCGCTAAAAAGCTCAAGACAACGTAGCAAAAGCCAAGGGAAACTGTCCGTGATTATGACAAACGCTGGAAGGACCTGTTGAGTCAATTAGATTATGTTATTGATGAACAATTGCTAATTCAATGGTTTCTTGTAGGCTTATCACAAAAAATCCGCAGACACATCAGTCTGGAAACCTTCAAGACATATGAAGATGCACTGACTAAATCTCTGCAGGTGGAAATGGATGAAGATATACCTTCCTATCCAACAGACCACATGATCGAAGAACAGCTGGAAAGTGTCCAGAAGTCCTTGAAAGAATTTTCCCTCAAAAATCAAGAAATCTGGTGTACAAAATGTTCGACGGTCGGACACACGAAAGATAATTGTCGACATGAATACAGCCGACAAGATGTCCGATTTGTGCAAACTAAAGTCTTTTGCGATATTTTCCAGGAGACCGGAGATCATTCCATGAAGGAATGTGCGTTTAACATGAAGAATGAAAAAGCTTCCTGATGCGCCATTTGTGAGACAAAAAGTCACAATACGGCCGACTGTCAACTAAACTTGAAAAAAAGACAGAACTATCAGGCGGTCTACTAGACGAATGCAGTGACGCTGAGCAATGAGCAAAATAATACCAATGACCAGAATGGGCAACGATACGAATGCCGACGATATGAGCGCCGGTACGACAATCGTCGACAAGGGTTTGGAGGAAGAGGTCGATTCCTCGGGAATCATGACATCCGACCACGTCGATATAGCCATTGCTTCATATGCTATAAGGAAGGACATAGATGTGCAGACTATCCTTACAAGGACAGAACTGACCTTAAATTCTGTACGCATTGTGGGGTAGGCGATCACTCTCTGGAGGATTTTCCTACCATGTTAGAAAAAATCAATAATAAAAAGAATGTTAATGTCTTGTCTTGTGTACAAAAGCATGATATATTAACCACTAAAAATTTGCATATTGTCACTCGTCAAGGCACAAAAATAGGCCCTGATAACCCACAAATTAGTAAAATTAAAAACACAATGAGTTATCCGGATCCCCTGAAGGAAAAACAAACTTATCAAGAAGCCACACACATATTTCAAGACATTGCAGAGCAAGAAGATAGTAGTACCAGTCGACTTAGCACGACACAGCAATTAACACATCTCATCCAAACCGACAAATCCATAGCCCAGTTTATTGATTTATTACACGAAATAAAAAGCACTAACTGTGGAAAACAAACTAAGAACATTTGTAACCTCAATCAAAAAGATAAAAACGATGTCGACCCACTTGTCGACCTGGAAATTGAAGGTTATCACGCCCGACAAGTGGTGCTCAATTTCGGGTCTCAGGTAAATATCATGACCAGAGATACATGGGAAAAGATGGGCCGACCTCGACTCCATGAGTCAGGCATTTACCTAAAACTCGCCGACCAAGGCCTTATTGAACCCATTGGGTTTTGGAAAGATGTAGACACGACCATCAAAGGAATATCGACTAAAGTTGATTTTGAAATCATCGACCCAAAAGAAGGATCTAGCTCCTTCCCCGCACTAGTTGGTCGACCTTGGGGACGAAAGATGAAAGACTCCATATCCCTAGACAAAGAACGAATTAAGTTAAAAGGAAATGGTCAAAAATTCATTTTCCCCATTAATCCTTCTCTAGGAGCACCTTGGACCGAACCAATTGATGAGGAAGTCGATGTCCGACAGCTTTACTAGATCCATAATAATACGGACTATACCGAGCCAAACATTTATGGGGAACTTCACTTAGGTAACCAAGACTCAATTGGTTACAATTCAGATGCTGAATTATATGACTGGGAGATGGAAAATTATGAAACACAAGCAAGAGGGTGCTGAACTATACAAAAGGTACAGAAAAAACCCACCCGACAGTGCTTCACTGTATCGATTATCCCCAAAGTCTTTGAAAACAAAGTCAAGGAACGACCTACATTACAACCGACCAATTTACATAATACCCAACTGCCCAGGTATAAGAAAAGAGAATCCCCAACAATGAATCTTGAAAAAGTATCTAAAAATATTGGCGAACATGGCAGACTTCAAAGCTTAGTGGAAACATTTACAGGTCAAGCAGCTAGATGGTGGAACACCCACCAGACAAAATTGCAGACCTGGACAACTGCTTCAACTTTATTTGTCAAACGATTTGGTGGGAAAAAGCTAACTCAAGAAGCTCAAATCCCTATCTTTGTCCAAGGCCAAGACCCAGAAGAGCACATCAAGCTTTGTGAAAAAGAGTGGAGACGGCTTGGACACAAAGATGAGTGAGCCTGGCCACATTTGTTCCCTTCAACCCTAGCCAACTTGCCTACTAAATGGTATAAAATGGAGGAGGCTAGAGGAGAAACTTTCTTTTGGCCTGAACTTAAAGCAAATTTTATTAAGGACTTCCAGTTCATACCCCAAAACGAAAAGTTGGCTGAGACAGCAAACCAAATCGAAAAAATTCTTCAACTGACAGATAAACAATTCAACCACGACCATCGACAAATCAAGGACTGTAACAAGATACAAGATGAATCAAAATCACAGTTGACACGATTACACTTGGAAAACGAACACACAGACGGTAAGAGCTTTAGGTGGAAGACTGACCACATTGAAACAACCAAGCCGGTCTACTCAATCCTGAACGTCGAGACCACCGACAAACCAGACATAGATAGAATGACTGCAGCTGACTTTCTGTCCACATTCTCACAGTTTCAAGAAGGAAGTCGGCCGATCAATGAGGCTAAAGCACTAGAGTGGCTGGATGCCAAAGTGAAAACTAAGGAGGTCGACATTTCAAACGACGACCGTCCAAAAATAGCTAAGATTGGAGACTACTGGAATGAAAACCAAACCACCGAAATCATCAACTTACTAAAAGAATTCCAAGATGTCTTTGCAAGGGATTACAAAGACCTAAAAGGGTTAGTACAAGAAATGGGAGAAATGAAAATAGATACTAAACCTGATGTCCGACCTGTCAATAAATGACCTTACAAACTAGCTCATAAGTATAAGGAGATAGTTAAGAAGGAAATAGACAACATGTTAGCAGCAGGAATTATTTACCCCATCGACCAGTCGAAATGGGCAAGTCCCATGGTCGTACAACCAAAGAAACATGACCTGACCAAGTTAAGAATTTGTGTCGACTTTAGGGAGCTCAACAAAGTCACACTCACAGATCCATTCCCCACCCCCTATGCTAATGAAATCCTGAATGAAGTTGCAGGCCACGAATGTTATTCATTTACAGATGGATTTTCAGGGTATAATCAGGTACCCATAGCAAAAAAGGATCAAAAGAAAACAACATTTGTATGTGAATTCGGATCCTTTGCATACAGAGTTATGCCTTTTGGGTTGAAGAATGCACCTGCATTATTCTCACGAATTGTGGTCAAAACATTCCAAGAATATATCTATAAGACCATGGCAGTATACTTCGACGACTGGACCATATATTCCACCCTAAAGGATCACTGCACATGACTCCAACTTATGCTGGAGAGATGTCGACAGATACAACTCTCCTTAAATATTAAGAAATGTACTTTTATGACTCCCATTGGCATACTCTTAGGGCATATTGTCTGCAAAGACGGTATAAAGGTCGACTTTGCCAAAATAAAAATCATCCTCGACCTAAAACCCCCAATAAACCCTAAATAGGTCTGGGTGTTATTGGGCCATACAGGATACTACAGGAAATTCATCAGACATTATTCAGATATGACTTATCCTCTGGAGGAACTACTAAAAGATGATCAGGAGTTTCTATGGATGGAGGATTGCCAAATATCCTTCGACAAATTGAAAATAAAACTGGTCAAAGCACCCATACTTAAATTTCCAAACTGGTCAACTAAATTTCATGTACATATTGATGCATCAGGAATTGCAATTGGAGCCATCCTTACTCAACCAGGGGATGATGGGATGGACTACCCTATCGTATACAGCAGTCGAAAACTAAATAAAGCTAAAAGGAACTACTCGACCACTGAACGAGAAGCCCTAGGTATGGTCTTTGCTCTCCAGAAGTATCGACATTACCTCTTGGCCAACCCTTTTATATTTTATACTGACCATCATGCTTTGAAGTACCTTGTTAATAAACCCCTTCATCATGGACGAATTTGTCAATGGTTACTTCTTTTTCAAGAATTTGAGTTTGAAGTAGTGGTCCGACCAGGAAAGCTAAATGCCGGACCCGACCACCTATCATGTATCGACACAGGGGAGGAACCGACCGGAATCGACGATGATCTGCCAGATGCACATCTATTTCGCATAGAAGTAGTACCCGAAGAACTAGAAGAAATTGCTCAGTTCTTGGAGACAGGTTAGGCACCTGAAGGTCTGAACACCAAGAAGAAACAAATCCTCGCTATGAAGTCTGCACCCTACAGCCTAATCAATGGATTTTTGTACAAAATGGGGTTAGATGACATTTTAAGACGTTGTGTACTTAACCATGAGAGAGAACAAATCATGCATGAAGCACACTATGGACCTACAGGCGGACATTTTCAAGCGGATACAACTGCCAGAAAAATCCAACAGTCAGGCTTATGGTGGCCGACCATCCACAAGGATTGCAAAAACTTTGTTAATCGATGTGATCGATGTCAACGACTTGGTCTACCTCTACCGAGCACAGAAATTCCCTTGATATCTGTCAACCCTAGTCTCAAATTTGAAATTTGGGCTATAGACTTCATAGGACCTTTTCCTATCCCAGCCAAACGATCAGGTGCCAGATATATTATCACGGCAGTGGAATATGTCACTAAATGGGCAGAAGCTGAACCTGTCGATACATGTTCAAGTGAGGTAGCTGCTAAGTTTATCTACGAAAACATTATCACCCGATTTGGATGCCCACTCACATTGATCAGCGACCAAGGATCACACTTTATCAACAGAACCATCAAAAACTTGACCGACCAGTTTCACATCGACCACCGACGAAGCACTGCATATCATCCTCAGTTGAACGGTGCCATTGAAGCTTTCAACAAAACACTAACCAAAGGGATAACCAAAATATGCAGCACCGACAAAGACGACTTGGATGAGAAAATCCCTGCGGTTCTTTGGGCATATAGGACAGCATATAAGCGGTCGACCGATCAAACACCCTTTCAACTAGTCTACGGGCAGGAAGCAGTCGTCCCCCTACATTTTCGATAGCAGACACCTATTATTGCACAACTACTACATGTCGAAGTCGAACAGGAAAGAAAGGACCGACTATTTCAACTCAGTAAGCTAGAAGAACATCGAATCATGGCTATTCAACATCAGGAAATTCACAAACAACAACAAAAATCCTGGCACGACCGTAACATCAAAAACAAAAACCTCTCGGTCGGCGACCTTGCTTTACTGTATAACAGTCGAGTCAAGGGTAAACCCAAGAAATTACACACAGAATGGATGGGACCTTACGTTGTCGAAGAAATACATCCCAACGGTTCAGTCCGATTGAAAACATTACAGGGCCTAGTATTCCGAAAGCTCATTAATGGAGCCCAACTCAAACGCTACAAAAACTGAAAAAAAAATAATAATAATAATAATAACGACCTTAATCGTCAACCAAAACCTATAAAAAGACATAAAAATTCCAAAAAACAAAAGAATACATCCGACAACAAACCATGACAGCAACTCACTACCATCGACCATCTTCGTCGACAAGTCAGGCCGACCGTTTTCACCCATGACACCGACCATCGACCTTGAATGTCCCATCACGCATTGATGGCCTCGAGCGCCGAAACAAATCCTCCATTAATTCACACTCGAGTATTGTAGTTGAACTGTCAAGTCCGCCATCAATACACCCATTTCGACACTCAACCCCATCCACGCCTATAAATAATGGACCGTCGAAGGTTCATTCACCACACCCATTTCCATCAGAGCACCTGCAATCTCAGTCGACCAAAGCCCAAGAACCCTGTCAAAACTCCAAACAATCTGACACAATGGCCCCCAAACTAACCAAAGCTGCGGCCAAGGCAAAGGAGTTGCAAGCTGAGGACACCCCCTTGCTCAACAGACTCAAGAACATCAAAAACGCAAAGGTCCAGGAGGGCCCATTTTAGAAACTATGGCAAGACTCTCCAAGAGTGGTCCTTTGTTGACAACCGAATGACCCCGGCCACTGAGAAAATCCAGAAGAGCACCATTTTCCAATACCCTAACGCACCACTGATGGAAAGCTTTGATGGGACAAAAGAGGCAGCGATTAAATTCATCATCAGTCGCTACCACAACGACCGATTTTATTTCGACCAGCCGATTGACATAATCGGGCATGATATCTCCAAGCTTACAGGTCTGTCGAACCAAGGTAGTCCGATACCTATCGGCATCAAAGAAGGGTTGGTCCAGGAACTTACAGGCAAACCCACTGGAAAAACTCGAAGGGATTGATGATCGGCCAGATTGTGACAAGGACGCCACACTCACTCTGGCTGGTCGAAGCAGCGACCTTAAACTCGAAATTCTTGAGGATGTAGACACGATCGCCACCGATGGCAGGATCTACCGATGGGGAGACTATGTTGCCGACATGGTCAAAACCATCTGCGAGCACTGCCAAGAGGTTGGAGGTATAATCAAGTTTCCATCCCTTATTATCTGGATTGTTATGTATCACATTTCTCCCGAAGGCAGTCCAGTCTTCCAGGAGTCGACCAAGTTCCAAATGCATATATTTAAGCCCTTTTCACAAAAAGGCACCCTACATGAGCTGACCCAGGGGAAACTCATTCTAGAAAACTGGTTCCAGCAACTAAAGGTCCGCACGACTAGGTGGAGGGTGCCCCAGAACATCCGACGAAACCTCCCTGCTGAGTCTCACATCCAGTTGGAACTGGACCATACCTCAGTATGGTATATGCGCGATCAAGACCCCAAATCATAGGACCTCGACTACTACCCAACGGTCGACCAGATTTTCCGTGAGTTGACCCGACAGGCAAAGACGAAGATACCAGTCCCAGAGGCTGCCAAACAGGTCGACTTCTCCATTATTGAACCTCTTACCGACCAGGAGAAGGAGGAGGACTACGAGCTTAATCTCTACATTAGCACATTTGTGTCGGAGGATACCCCGACCGTGCCCACTAGTCGGGTACACCTCACAATCAAACCTCCGACTGCCAAGGTAGTCGACCCCCAGACGACAGTACAACAACAGCCAACAGTGCCACAGACAACTCCACCGGCTCCAGCAATAGTCGACCCAGCTCAGATACCCACAGGTGAAGTCGACGAAGCCGATCCTGAGTATGCTTTATCCCGAAGCATCATCAAGAAGCTGGCTAAGGAGATAGCTATCGCCCGGAAGAAAATCAAAACCCAAAAAAAACAACAAGGGAGGGGTAAGCATAAGCTTATTCTAGCTGACTCCTCCGACGATGAGGAGGAACTAGCAGCCGCGGCCGTCGACATTGTTGAGGATGCCCGTGCCAATAAAGTATCCGTTGAAGTTCAGTTTCAACGGTATCTGGAAGCAGGAGCTCCGGAGGGTCGGCCCAAGAAAGCCAAAACACAAACGACACCTGAAAATGTCATCGACTTTGTGTCGACCCCCCCACCACCATCTCCAATGCTTGTAGTCGAAGAAAAAGCACCAGCAGAATGGTTGGGCAGCCCCCATTGAAGAATATGAATGTGCAATCCCAGAGGCACTCAGAGCCAGGGTTAGCCAGGATGCTGAGCTTAAAGCTTTCTTTATGACACTGCCTTCACTATTTAAGTCGGCCCAGAAAATAAAGACAACGACTCCTCTCAAAATACACAAACAGATTTATGCACAGGAAACAGCAACTTTTACCAGGATCAATGACGAGAGCAACATCATAGGACACAGTCAGTTTGTCACCGAGCAGGTCGATCCCGAGACATAGAACGAACCACCCACGTCACCGTCTGAAGCAGCAATATCTTCTGACGGCAGTCTCGACCATGTTGAAGCCACTCTTCCAACCCCTGACCATACCCCCACCCCATCCCCAACACCACCATCATCCCAACCTCCTTCCCCACCACCTCCACCTCCACCGTCGAAATCCCCACCACCAGAATTATAGCCAAACCCAGCACAGCAACCATTATCTTCACAACCAGAAGCCAACATCCCACCTCCTCAAAGAGAAAAAACCCCGTCCCCCATACCCCCTCCTCAAAAATAAACACAGCCATCTTCTATACCACCTAACCAACCAGAACAACCCTCGACCTCCAATCCACCAACCACAAACCCAACTTCCACTACTGCAGGTACCCAGGAGCAAGAACAACAGCTAGACAAGCAGCAGAAAAAGAAAGAGCAGCATAGACCATCCGGCCTCCACATTACCCTAAGGGATGCAAGTTCCTTGGATGACACAGAGGTCGGCCAACTCCTGAAAACAGTGGCCAAAGAGTCCAAGAAAAGAACAGATCGGAGAACTAAGGAGTTGATCGCCAAAAATGCAGAAGAAGTCGAGTTTCTCGGCCGATGCAGAGCTCTAGTCTAGACCGTGATACCAAGCCATATAGACGTCGACATAGATTGACCACTTGAAATAGCATATCATCTCTTCGAGACAATGGTATCGACCGTCCAGACCCAACTGCACGAGACTAAAGAAGGACAAAAGGAGGAGATTGTTCGACTGCTCCTGGCCCAACACACTACATTCTCGAAAGCTTACAAAGTTCTCCAGGATCATATGGAAGAATCAGTGGTCACCGAGGAAGTATTACGAGACAGGCCTAATCACTACGGGCAAGTCTATCAGCAGACCAGGCAGGCAAGGCAGGGCATTCAGGCTCTGGAGAGTCGAAAGTCAACAGAGGCAGAACTGAGGCAGACCATTGAAGAACAAATTGTGATGGAGACTAACAAACTGCAGAAGCTAAAACGAGAGGCACATCAATGGGTTCAACAGGCCCTTCCCAATCTAGAGAGATTCGACCACATCTGTCCACAGATGAAACGACTCATCACTGCTGCAGAAGAGCAAAACCAACTGTTGGGTCCCAACATGGAAAACATCGCAGAAATGCCCATGTCTGAAAAGATGTCGATCCTTTCAAATCTTACAACCTTAACGATCGATATCCAGAAGGCATTACAGAGTTGGACCGACTTTCAGCATCATCTGGCCATCATAGCTCCAGCTATCGTCGAATTCTGTGTCCAAAGGAGACCAACCATCCGGCTACACAGCCCCCAACATGAGCAAGTCTGACTGCATCCACAAGAGTTCATTTTTTTGTACCTCCCTGTTTCTTCGGGACGAAGAAATGTTTTGTTCGTGGGGGAGATGTAGAAGGATCAAGTCGACATAAGTCAACTTGAATGAAGACCAACTTAGTCAGCCGACTAAGTTGATGGGCCAACTAAGTCGGTCGGCCGACTAAACTAAAAGATTAGTCGACTTAACTAATAGTCGTGTCGGTTCACCGAACCGACAGGTAGTTATTTTTTGTAACTGTTTGTAACTGGTATATATTAGGCTGTTGAGCCAAGCAAGAACTCAGTTTAGTTCTGTGCTTTGTATGAACTCACTACATTAATATAATCTGTTTTCCTATCTGTTCTTGTCTCTTGTCTCTTATTTATGGTTATGTTTTAGTATGTATTATTGGTAAGCTTATGTGATCTGTGAAATTACAACAGTTACTCAAGTGGATATTATTTGTGAGCTCAATTTTAATTCTTAATTCTTAATTATTTTAGTATATTTTAGAGTGGCTCCAACCTCATCACTTTGACACTTTTGTAGCATGTTACACAAACTCTGCATCATTAAAGGGGATTCATTGCACTAGAGAAGCTTGTATAGTTTGCTTCTCATGTTCTATTAAGTTCTGTAGAATTTGGAAACCAGAATATAAGATATCCTAATACACCATTTTTAATTGTTCTTGATGGACATACATACCTGTTTCCAAAGATACCGATTTGGCACAAGATGGAAGAATAGCGGTGAATATGCCTAATCAAGTTTCATCCCCAAAACTAGCATTTCACTAAAGAGATTCAGGGCTTCTCCAAATGTTCAATTTGTACATATCCTGCCATTATCGCAGTCCAGGTAACCGCATCTCATTCAAGCATTTTTTCAAACACTTCCTATGCATCCTCCATGCTCCCACATTTAACATACATATCAACAAGCACACTTCCCACAAATACATTTTGTCGAAACCCACTCCTATTTCTCTCGCCATGCACCTCCTTCTCCTATTGAAGAGCTCTTAAGTTAGTGATCACTGCTAGGAGAACAGTGGCAAATATTAACTAATACAACCGAATTCCTATTCACTACATTTGGTAAAGCAATTCAAGAGATCCTCACAGAGCCAATCTCTTGTATAAGCTCCAATCACTGTAGTCCATGAAACCATGTTTCGTTCCATAATTTCGTCAAAAACCCAATGAGCGTCCTCCAGGCTGTCGAATTCGACATACATGGAAATAAATTTGTTATTCAAAGACACTTCCAGATTAAACCCTGTGTTAATCATGTGGGTGTGGACTATTTTAACCCCTTTCACATATTTCATGTTAAGGTATCTCTACACTAGACAAACGTAGGTTTGGGAGCCTGACTGAATTCCTGGGCGATTAATGAGATGCATTACACAGTCGTAGGTTTGGGAGTCTGATTGAATTCCTTAACGATTCATGACATGCAAACTATTAGTCAATTCCTCCAATCGGTTATGAGTACATAGTATCTATGATATTCACATATGGCCTTTGTGTCTGAAACAATTTATTACATGCCATTGCTGCGATGGTCAAAATCCCAAATCATGGACTTTTTCTATTTAATTGATTATTTTGTCCTTGGCCTATACGAGGACTTATCTCCACCTCTATGAAGAGTATAGAGTTATTATTATATGCTTTCTTCATACCCTCACATCATTAGCATTTTTCCATTTTTTTAACCCATTTTTTTCTTAGTTATGAAGATAAAAGAAAATGTTACTTTCAAATTTTCAAGAAATATTGAAAGTAATATCAACGTGCTTCATTGTGTTTAAGTCTTTATGAGTGTTCTTTTCATTAATTTTGGCTTCTACCTTTTATATAGCAATGGTTTTTTTTTAATTATAATTATTTTCATTTTTTAAAATTATGTAATTTTGGATTGAGTTTCTAGTTACTTTGGGATAACAATGTGTTTTAAATAAAGTGAAAAAAATGTATAACACTTTACATTATTAAAAATAGTAAATTGACAATTTGAATCCATTTATTAAAGGCATAAAATACCTATTCAAACACTTTTAGAATATTTTGAAAACAAGTCATCTTCGTTCATAAAGATAAAGGGACAAAATTAACTCATTTTTCAATTCCAACTTTTCCCCTTGGGGATCTTTCTAATAGGGATGAGGTTTTGGTCTCCTATCTAAAAGAACATACTCGGGTTGTTGAGGTTGGTGCTAATGTTACGGAAGGAAAACTCATTGTTGTCTTTGAAATCCAAGGTTTTAAGTGATGGTGTAGCCTCAATATCAGCTTATGGGTTGGTTGATAAGTCATTGGGCTTCAATGATTTGATTCTTCCCTCCCATTTTCCTAGGGGAGTTTCTTGTAGGATCCTATCCTAGTTTTCTCTAAGTCAGATACTGACCTAGACCCATTAGTCTCCAATAATCTAAATGTAACAATCAGGAAGAACAATGGCAATAGAAGGAGGAAAGTCCACTCAGATCAGCCAATGTGGGGAAATGAGTCGACGATAGTCAAGGAAATTGTTAATGAGATTTTGGATTCATAGGATGCACTATTAGACATTTTCGGACCTTTTCGAGTAGATTCAGCCATAAAGGTTGTTACCTAATGATGATATTGTCCTTAAATGTTAGAGGGGTGGGGGGGTACCCCAAAGATTATGGCTCTCAAGAGGTTATTACATTTGGTTTGTCTAGATGTCTTAATATTTTAGGAAACGATGGTCTCTCGTTTGAAAGAAAGGGAGTTTCTCTGGATTATTCTCCCCAGATGGGATTGTTGTTTGGTTGATGCTACATGCTTTTAAGGAGTCCTTCTTTTTTCTTGGAACCTTGCTTGTATTAGACTTAATCCCTTTTGTATTTGTGCGGGTATCTTATTGAAAAGTTTTTGTAGGGATTTCAATATACCCCTACACATTATTAACTATTGTGGGATTTATGTCGATCAACTGGACTTATGGGAGGCTATTGAAAGGTGTGGTCTAGTCCTTGGTTGTTCTTCCCTCATTCTAGTGGGGGAACTCAACTTTACCACCACTACTTAAGGAATCATGGGGCTCCAAATCTAGGACTAAATAGATGGCCCCTTGGTTTCAACAATACATTACAAATAACAAATTGGTGGATATTGAACCGATCCCCTTGGCTCCTACCTAACATAACAGGAGGGTGGAAAATGCTGTTGTGGCTAAAAGACTTCACTGATTTTTATTAGAAGAATATTTTTAATGTAAGGATTAGTTCATGGAAAATATCATCTACTTCAAACATACCCATGGGTCACTGGGTGATCATTTGTTTTCAAGGCTTAAAAAGAAGAAGGATGACGATAGAAAGGACTACTTGGATACATTCCTACAAAATGTAGTTGTGAATTTCATTCTTGCTAGCAGGGATACTTTAAAGTAACTCATCCTGGTGAATCTACGTCGACTGGTGTAGCTACGTCAACTGGTGTAGCTAGACGTTTGATGGTCGCAAATCATGAAAAAAGTTATATTGAAGTTAGAAAAGAACTTCAAATGTATGGGACTTGCAGGGACTCTTACATCGTCGAAGGATCAACAATTAGTTATGATGCTTCTAGCTAGTTATCAATATGGTACTCGTTCTAGTACCTAATTCGTAATTGACGTAGGAACCTAATTTTCCTTTGGCACGCGCTTAACTGAGTTTGCTTCAATGGTGCAACAAGGATACAGATGGTCAAGAGAAAATTTGTGCAATTGCTTTGTTGGATCTCTGAAGATTGAGGTGCATGGCACCAATATTACTAATAGAAGGCAGACAATTTACAAGATTTACACTTCATTGTCAAATTTGCAATTTTCTAGGACACAATTAAAAATGACTAACTCATATTCTTCTAGCTAGTCATGTTTTATGCCGTGACTAAATTACTCGTTTATGTTCGTCATTTTTAACTCTATCACTTATTATCTAGTCATATTTGTTAATTGGTGACTAAATTAGTCGTTTATAGTTGGGTCAATCAAAATTTCTCATATTTAGTAGTAAATCACTTGAAAAACCTATGGTCACTAGAATTTTTAGTCACCTAATAGCTAATTCCTCATTTTGTACTAGTGTCTCTTCATTTTTCTTTGTGGTGCTGGAGTTTCTAGATTCACAGCTGAGGTAGAAGGAATGTTCCCAGTTCCATCATTTTCTTGTTCCTCGGGATGTTCTTCCTCAATCAGAGTTCCTCCCCATTCAGGTGAGGATTCAATGGTCACCAACTCAATATTTTCTTCTATTGCCATGGCTCTGTCATCTTTGGGTTCAATTGTCACAGCAT
Source organism: Pseudotsuga menziesii (assembly GCA_001517045.1). Taxonomy (NCBI): domain Eukaryota; kingdom Viridiplantae; phylum Streptophyta; class Pinopsida; order Pinales; family Pinaceae; genus Pseudotsuga; species Pseudotsuga menziesii. The sequence goes on along the minus strand of LPNX010706945.1, from coordinate 396,410 downwards.
CTAATGCTACTCCAGTTTCACCCTATGCTGTCAAAGTTACCCTATTATTTAGTTCTTCCACAGGGTTTTCTATATACATATTCTCTCAATTGTTCTACTTGTGCCCCTGGTTGATCCTCTAATCCAGTCTCATCTCCCCCCCAAAATATATTGGAGGGGCTCCGAGCCTCCTGTTATGCTTCATTTCCCCCCAACTGTGGATGGACCTATTCTTCTTCTATTGGAATACCGGGAAAAGGAGTGGGTTCCTGAACTTGAGCTGTAAATTGCTCCCAGGTTATATTGTGTTGAGAAATGTTCCTTAATATTATTAATTTAATGAGGCCATGGTGGGTCAGTGAGGAGAGTGGATGTTTGGCAACTCGAACAAACCCCTCCATATGATGTAAATCATTGAGCAAATAATATGGAATATTTAACATAACCCTGTGATGGAGATTAGATAGTAACGGGAATTCAGAATTATAGACTGTTTGGTACCTACCTTCGTAGGTGATATATTTCTTGAGGAAAATAGTGACGTGATTCCATGGTTGTGGCAATGACTGTAATACTATCCCCCTTTTTTTCGTTTGAACCTGCTCCCCCTCGATTAGAAAGTCATGTACTGTTGTAGTAGTGGGGACTCGATGTCCAAACCAAGCCCTTCCCACCTGAGGAATACCAGTGACCTCAGCCATGATGGCTTCAGAAACTTCAATGCGCAATCCCAAAACCTTTGGGTGAGTTTCTATGAGGTTCAAAGCAAACTGTAAGGCTGCTTCACAGTGAAATTCATTCAGACATTTGAAAAATTCCATCCAACCGGCAGCTTGAAAGATAGCAAATATTGCAGCATTTCTTTTGATTTCTCATGTGTTGGAAGGTTCATAATGAGCTGGAATCCCTATGTTTTGGAATTATTTTGCAGTTCAATAGATTACAGACTCTGACAATGAAGGTTACAACACAGAGTATGCATGGACAGCTGAGAGGAGAGTTAGGAAAATTTGGAAAGTTTCAGCGCACTGGATTATTTGAAATTTTATCCCAAATTGGGAAAGGTAGAGGTTATTAGGTAGCATAATTAGTCTTTACGTCACACAAGCAGAGAGGCAATTGATGCAATAATGGGCATAAAAATGGAGGTACGACTGATATTGTAAAATCATATTGATACTTAATCAAGTGGTTATTCAAAGGCATACCTTCGGAAATGCGTGCTGGTTCTCCTTTGGAGAATAATAGAACATGTGGTTGCAGACGTTACAGAAGCTGAACTTGTGCGCTGTGCAGTCATTAAATGTAATCATTATTACAAAGGTGCTGTAATAACCTTTTCCACCAATGAAGCAAAAACCATCATGTCAAAATGGTCAGAAATATGATGAATATTACATTATGGGTCAAATTGTCGGCATCAGGAATCAGAGCCATATCTAGAGGACTTGTTATCGTGCAAAAAGATCTGCTAATAACACAAGAGTCATAGCCATAGGTCATAAAGAAATCAAAGCAGAGGCGCGGCCTTCAATGATAGAAAAATCAGCTAAATATAGCGAAGTTGCAGCTGTCGAAAAAGAGGGAAGAAAATGTTAAGTGGATGAAAAGTGACTCTGCTGCAGCTACGTGAAACGGGTTTTTATGGTCAAAAATAAAATGGGGTCACAGTGTGTGGAAACGGAAGAAGGTGGAGTTTCATGGTGTGGCAACTACTGGAAACGGTGTTACAGCTGCTGAAAATGGTGTCGCAGCCACCGGAAAAAAGTGTTGCAGCTGCCGAAAAAAGGTGTCGCAACTGCCGAAAAAAGGTGTCGCAGCTGCCGAAAAATGGGTGTCACAGCTGTGACAAATTTATTTAAGGGGAAAAAAAAAATTGGTGCAGGAAGTCACAGAAAAATGACTTTTGGTCAACAGGCCCGATCTGACCACCATCCCTGGGTGCTTCCCTGCACATTTTGGAAAAACAAAAAATAGATCAAGTGCAAAAGAAAAGATAACATAACGAAAAAAAACAACGATTATTTATGTACAATGATTCATACGCGATTTAGAGTGATCAATTAAGAATTGATAGTGGCAGAGAAAAATTCCTGCCCTTGTACTAGCTGGTAATCTGGATCAGCGGCAATTTGCAAGATAAATGCATTCTTTGAAATTGGTTTACAGTACAGTCACAGTTTGTGACCATTAGAAAATAATGGTGCGCAGTTTTCATTGATAGTTACCAGGCGGACTGTGCCATTATCAAATACCCTGTCTACTAGGTATGGGCCCAGCCATCTTGTGCATAATTTGCCTTTGAAATCTCTTTTGAATCTGGAATCGTATAATAGTTCCCAGTCTCTCTCATAGAAGACCTTCTTTTTGATGAATCGGTCATGCCAGTTGGATCTTTGTTGTTGAATTAACACTGTCTGGTCCACTGTAGCTAACCAATTCTCATCCAGTTCATTCAGTTGGTTCAATCTTATTTTTTGGGCTTCAGTTACATATAGGTTTACCTCTGTGGTCATCTTCAAGGTCTTGATTTCAAATTCAATTGGGAATATGGCACTTTTTCCATACATTAAGTCGTCAGGAGAGAAACCTGTGGTGTTACTCCAAGTGGTGCGATATCGCCATAGTGCTTCTGGAAGCCTATCAACCCAATCTCTACGATGGCTCTTGATTGTCTTGGTGAGGATGGCTTCAATAACTTTATTAGTGCTTTCAACCTGACCTGGCTTGGGGATGGTAAGGTGAAGTTACCCTATGCTGAACATGATACTTTCATAACAGAGCTTCAAATTGATGCGACATAAACAGTGGTCCTCCATGAGTAACTACTTCCTTAGGTACCTCAAAATGGGTAAATATTTCATTGTATAGGAATTCGATCATAGCCTAGTCATTAGCTTTCACCAGAGCTACAGCTTCTACCCATTTTTTCATATAATCGGTACAGACCAAGATGTAGGCTTTTTGCTTGGAATGAGGACTGATAGGGCCAATGAAATCTAGAGCCCATCTATCAAAGGGTTCAATTACTGATTGTGGTTGTAGAGGCATTTGATCTAATATGTTGGGTTGACCCATCCTTTGGCAGCTATCACAAGACTGAACATATCTTTTTACATCCCTGAAAAGAGTTGGCCAATAGTAGCCCATTCTTAGCGCTTTGTGTCATGTCCTTCTATTTGCGAAATGTCCCCCACAAGGTTCATCATGGCAGGCCTTTAGTATATGAAAGATTTCTTCTTCCCTTACACATCTTCTGATTTCAAGATCAGGACCTGTGTAAAAGAGGTGATCGTTTACCCAACAATACCTGGCACTTTGCTGGATGATTTTTCTCTTTTCTCTTTTGGAAATATGTGTTGGAAGCTTCCCTGCAACCAAGTAATTAGCGACATCTACATACCAAGGAGAATGAGCTGAAACTGCAAATAAATGTTCATCTGGAAAAGAGTCCTCAATAGGCAAATTATCATCACTGTTAGTGAAACGAGATAAAAAATCAGCGACAACATTTTCTTTTCCAGGTTTATCTATGATGGTAATATCAAATTCCTATAATAATAAGAGCCATCTAGTCACTCTGGAATTAGTGACGGGTTTGTTCATTAGATATTTAATGGCAGAGTGGTCAGTGTGCACAAATGTAGGATATCAAGTAATGTAGTGTCGAAATTTGTTAATGGATTAGACAATAGCTAAAAACTCCTCTCGGTGACAGTATAATTAAGTTCATCAGGGGATAATTTTTTACTAATATAATAAATTGCATAAGGTACTTGACCATCCTACTATCCTAAAATTGCTCCAATAGCGATATCAGAAGCATCTTGAGAAATTTGGAAGGGTAGGGTCCAATTCGGCCCTCTTAAGATAGGAGCTATGGACAGCTTCTCCTTAAGCTTAACAAACACTATCTAGCATGCTTCATTTCAAACAAACTGCACATCCTTCATTAACAGTGAAAACAAAGGAGAAGCAGGTTTGGAAAAATTTTCTATAAATCTTTGGTAGTATCCAGCATGTCCTAGGAAACTTTGCACCTCTTTTTGAGTTCCTGGAGTAGGTATATTTTTTATTACCTTGATTTTTGAGGGATCCACTTGAATGCCATCAACAAATATGAAGTACCCCAATACTACTCCTTCATTCATCATCATATGGCACTTTTCAGTGCTTAAAGAGAACTAGGTCTGTTCACATCGAGTTAAAACCTTTTTCAAATTTTCCAGTGCTTCTTCAAAATCTTTGCCATAAGGAGTGAAATCATCCATAAAAATTTCCATACTGTCATTAACTAATTCTGAAAATATGTCGATTACAGCTCTTTGAAATGTTGCTGGTGCATTACATAAACCAAAGGGAAGCACTCTATAAGCAAGCATTCCCTAGGGACAAGTGAAGGTAGTTTTATCTTGGTCTTCAGGAGAAATCTGAATCTGATTGTACCCGGTAAACCCATCCAGGAAGGAGAAGAACTTCTTCCCTGATAGGGTGTCGAGTACTTGATCAATAAAGGGCAAGGGAAAGTGGTCTTTTTGTGTGGCTTTGTTTAGCTCCTTATAGTCGACACAGACTCTCCATTTACCATTTTTCTTGGGTACAATTATGAGCGGGGAGACCCACTCGCTGTCTGAAATAGGATATATGAATCATGCTTCCAAGAGTTTCTTAATTTCTTCCTTCACTATGTCCCTAAGATTGGGGTTCATTCATCGTTGAGGCTGGCACACAGGCCGGGAGTCTCTTTTAATATAAATATGATGGGTGCACAGGTTAGAGGGGATACCCCTCATGTTTGTATACTCTTAGGCGAATTCCCCCTTGTGTTCTTTCAAGAGACTGATCAGGCGTTTCTGTTCATCTAAGGAGAGGCTGGGGTTAATATTCAGGGTTTTCTAGACTCTACCTCAAAGGGAATACTTTTCAAAATTTTCAATACTACGATTATGTGTGTGTCACCGACTAGTGCTTCTTCTATAAGATTTTCTTGTTCTTCCTTACCCAGAGTAATGTTCAGGATTCAATAAACTTCTTTATTGACTGAGGTGGGTTCATTGATGACGTTATTAATGGCATCGTCTTCAGTTTCATCCTTAAAGGTTAAGGATTTCCCTATAGTTAATAAGGCTTCCTTTGGCTCCATCCATAAAGAAGTTTCAGCTTCTAGACTCGCCCGAGCTGGAGGATATAGAATGAGGTTCTTAGTCTCGGTGGCATCTGATATGGTCATAGACCTAGATCGACAGCTGATGCATGCATCAGTTGTGGCTAACCAAGGCCTTCCTAGGATCAATGGGTGTCCTCCCAGCTGGGACTTAGGTTCTAAAACCAAGAATTTAGCAGGATACTCCCAAGATTCAACTGAGATGATGAGATCATCCAGAATTCCTTCAAGTTTAATGGTGGATCTATCTTCCAGTTCTAAAATAGTGGGGGTTGGCCTAAGATTAGTGAGCCCAAGTTTTCTTATAGTTTCAATTGTCATGACATTAATCGTTGCTCCTAAATATACCAGTACGTTGGGTATCTGTGTATGCCCAATCTGCACAGTGACAGTGGGGTTCCCAGGATCGTCATATTTGGCCAATAGGGTTTTTCCTGTTATTAATGTAGATACTTTCCCTATGACATGGACAGTGGGAGGATCTCTGGGTTTCCTCCATGGTTTATTTGTGCACAAGTCCCGAATAGTTCTAGCATAGATAGGTACGTCTTGAAGAGCTTGAAGGAGGGGAATTTTAACATAAAGATTCTTTAACTCTCCTAAGAGGTTAAACTGAGGTTGTCCCCCTACCCTTGGTAGCATTAATCTCTCAGGATATGGTGGTTGCCTAATCAGCTGGGTAGGCTATGTATCACTTGATTTATCATTCTGTGTTTCATCCGTCCCATTAGTGGGATGTTTAGCATCTTCAATGATGGGGGTCGTATCAAATAGATGATGTGGATTCATCCCTTCTTCATGTACAGAGGGTGGAACATCTTCTATGATTACAGGCTCTACTATTTTTCTTGAGCGTAAGCGAATATCGTTGCAAGGCACAGGGGAAAGAGAGTAGGCAGGCATGTTGACAGTCTCAAATTGAAGGATTTTTTTATTATTTGGGTTAGGATTAGGTTGAGCAGGCAGCTGAGGTCATATTGATATATTAGGGGCAGAATTGTTCTGCAACTACAGCTGCGACTGCTAATGAGGGTATTGAGGATATTGAGGATATTGAGGAGCATATGGTTGTTGTTGATGTGGAGGTTGTTGAGAAAACTGGTTCCCTGGATGGAAATTCCTCCATCCAGGAGACCAAGAATTTGGTTGGTGTGGTGGTTGTGGTGGCTGAACCCAGGGATTCCATGAGTTATAATTTTGCATTGAAGGTTGAGAAGGGTTCCACTGAGAATAAGATGAAGGGAATTGTGTATTCACATTTTGCATATTATTCCAATTATTCATGTTATTCAAAAATGGAATCCCGTCTGGGGTCATACCTTGGTTTTGAGGCTGCTAAGGCTTATTTTATGCAATGAAGTAGGCCGGTTCCACCTTTGGAGTTGATTCCTACAGAACATCCTTCACTTGGGGAAGTGAGGGGCATTATTTTTTGTCATGGTTCAGCTCACACAGCTAACACACTTCTACCTTGTCAAGTGGGCACTCCTTTAAAGGGTGGTTCTTTCTACATCGAGGGTAGAACACACCTAGTGTGAGATCCTCTACTGCTTGTTTTTGCTTTGCCCTTAAGACGTCGATTTCTAAAGAGATAGAGCTCATCATTTCTGTTTTGAAATTTTCAAGGAGGTTTCCTATCTCTGCACAGGTGGCTCCTCCATTAGATGACTTCTGAGTTCTGTCGAAAACATCGCGTTCTAGCTTATCCCGTTTGTCTTGCCTGTTATTCCTGGAAGACCCCCTGGAGTACCTTTTGCATAATTCCACAATCTTCTCGAAAGACTCCTTGGAGATATCCCCCTTTCCGAATAGGTTTACCATATCTAGGCAATCATCCCTAATCCCGCGAAGTAGGATTATCTTGAGCACATCTAATCCCATGTTCATCTGTCTATCTCTTTGCACATTGTATAAAAGCCTCTCTACAAAATCTTCAAGACTTTCATCTTCCTTTTGCACCATTTTGAACAATTCTTCTCTCTTGTCCTTGGTGTTGCAATATTCTTGATGTTCGGGTACATAGGGTACTCCCAAAAGACCGAACACCTTCAGATACCGCTTCACACAAACAGATCACAAATCAACACATTGATGTTTGTCACGTGGTTAAAACCCTCGAGAGGGAAACAGTGCACAACCCTAGCCAAATAGCTACTTGGAGAAATTTATTATGAAAAAGAAAGAAAGTTACATGAGCTTCTCATAATTGATCAACTAGCCAAGGACCCTCTATGCTCTTTAAATAGAGATCATAGACCAATCGGTTGTTAAGCCACGGATCAATGGTAGGTATGATCTAAGAGATGTTGAACCGTCAAATCACTCTATGTCTAGAACATATCGTGACCGTCGGATTAGAATATTTACAAATGCATACTAATGTATACTAAAGAAACACACTTTTACCTAATGGATATATTACGCAAGTTGATCTTAACTAACTCCTAAGTGTCTAAATATCCTAACATCCCCCCTTAAGAACAACTTGGGATAGGATTGAAGGATTTGCAAAAGTGACACTATTAGGAGAAGGAAGGAGGCATTAGAGCCTATCCCCCCTTAAGGACACATTCCTGAACTCCTAACATAGATCGAAGTTTAGAAAACTTCGCTTCTGTAAGATACTTGGTGAAGATGTCTGCAACTTGATCATCTATAGGGAAATAGAGCACTTCAATAACACGATCATGAACAAGATTTCTGATGAAGTGCATGTGTAGCTCAATGTGTTTGTTGCGCTGATGTAGAACTGGATATTTGGCAAGCTTGATGGCACTTTGATTGTCACACCAAAGTGGAGTAGGCTGCTGCTACTCGAATCCAAACTCTGAAAGGATCTGTCGAAGCCACAAAGCTTCCTGACTGGCATTAACTGCGGCTTGATATTCTACTTCTGCTGAAGAAAGAGCAAGAGCTTGTTGTTTCTTACAATCCCAAGTGATAGGTCCAGATCCCAGACTAAAAACATAACATGCAGTAGACTTTCGATCATCAGGATCATCGGCCCAATTTGAATTAGTGAAACCAACCAACAAAGGTTCCCCCCCTGTACTGTAATGAATCCCAAACTGAATTGTACCTCAAATATATCGAAGTATTATTTTTTCTACTTTCCAGTGACTTTCATGAGGAGTTTGCAGATAACGGGTAACACGACCAATGGCAAAGGAAAGGTTAGGACGGGAATGAGTCAAGTATAAAAGACTACCAACAAGCTAACGATACAAGGTGGCATCTACTTCAGGGGAAATACAAGAGGCAAAATTTTTGACTCTAGACTAGAAGGGAGAAGGGGCTGGTTTACAATATTCCATGTGGAAGCAGTGAAGAAGGTCACAAGCATACTTAGACTGGGAAAGAAAGATTCCTTCTTTGGTTTGCAAGACTTGGAGACCAAGAAAATAATGCAAATGTCCTAAGTCTGACATTTCAAAATTTTGCTTAAGACTGGATTTCACATGGGTTATAAGGTTAGGGTCACTACCAGTAAGGATAAGATCATCAACATAAAGAACAAGTATGATGAGATGGTTTCCTACTTTCTTGGTATAGACATTGGGGTCAGAATGGCATCCAGAAAAACTAGTTTCAAGGAGAAAGCTATCCATTTTGGCATACCAAGCTCTAGGAAATTGCTTAAGGCCATATAAGGATTTCTTAAGGAGACAAACAAGGCAAGATTTATTCTGAACATATCTAGGAGGTTGTTCCATGTAAATTTCCTCATGTAAATCACCATGTAAGAAGGCAGACTTGACATCCATTTGATGGACTTCCCAATTATGTAAGGCTGCAAGGGAAAGAACAAGGTGAATGGAGTTCATTTTGGCTACAAGGGCAAAGGTTTCATTGTAGTCAATCCCTTCAACTTGGGAAAAACATTTGGCAACTAACATTGCCTTAAGTCTTTCAACACTTCCATCTGATGGATACTTAGTTCTATAGACCCATTTACATATGACAATTTTTCTTCATTTTAGAAGAGGAACAAGATCCCAAGTATCGTTCGCCATTAAGGAACGAAATTCTTCATCCATAGTTGCATCCCAATATGGATTTCCTAAAGCTTCTGCAAAAGTTTCTAGATCATGATTCTCAGAAACTTGAGCCAAAAGAGAAGAGGCTCGTTGTAACTGAGAACGTGTTCGACGTTGATCTCTAGGATCACTGACAAGATCACCAACTGCTTCACATGTTGAACAGACCCATCGAGGAAGTATTGGTGCTGGTGCAATTAGAGGAACATGAGCAGGCGGAGGTGGATTTTCATCCTCACTGTCATCATCAGAAACTGGAGTTGGAAACCTGTCAAGGAAGCTGGAAGAAGAAGAAGAAGAAGAAGAAGGCACAATCGCTGAATCAGGCTCGCAGGCCAAATATGGCACACCCGCCAAGTTGGGCTCGTAGGCCAAGAGATTTTCATCAAATTTAACATCTCTTCTAATGATTATATCATGAGAATGTGGCTGAATAAGTCTATAACCTTTTGCATCTTCAGAATATCCAACAAATATGCACTTTTCACTTTTAGGCTACAATGCTTTCCATTTTTCATCCGGAATGTGAGCCCATGCTTCACAACCAAACACACAAAAGTGACTTACATCTGGTTTAATTTTACTCCATGCTTCTTCCAGTGTTATACCCTGTAAAACTTTAGTGGGTGTGCGATTAACTATGTAATTTGCACAATTTATGACCTCGGCCCAATATTGAAGACTTAGTCCCTTAGATTGGATCATACAATTTGCCATTTCTTTTAAAGTGCGGTTCTTCCATTCAGCTACACCATTTTGTTGTGGTGTATATGGAATAGTGTGTTGTTGTTGGATTCCTTGTTTAGTGCAAAAAGTAGTGAACTTGTTGTTAACATATTCTCCTCTATTGTCAAATCTTAACTTAATAATTTGATGACCAGATTGTTTTTCAACAAGGGCCTTATAGGCCAAGAACATGTTAAAGACTTTGATCTTAAGTTTTAGGAAGTAAAACCAAGTGCGTCTGGAGTAGTCATCAATGAAAGTTAAGAAATATTTGAAACCAGAAAAGGAAGCAGATGGAAGAGGGCCACACAAGTCACTATGCACAAGCTCCAAGGGAACCAAGGCATGCCAAGAGGCACGTTTGTCAAAACTGTCTTGATGATGTTTTTCGAGTACAAACCAGAACAAACACCATCCTTGCAAGATACCAGCGAAAGACCAGTCACCATATTGTCTTTACATAGTTGTTGCAATGAGTGATAATTTAAGTGACCAAATCGCTCATGCCAAATTTTGCTCAAGTTATCACTATGAGCAACAAAAACTGAGGGATAAGGGGATGACCTAAAGTTTTTAAATTTGTACAACCTGGTAATATCATCAACAATTCTAGTAGCAAGGATATTGTGAGGATTTTTAAAATCATTGATTACAACTTGGTGAGGTGTAAACGTCATAGTTTTACCTTCACCTGAATGAGTAATTTGATAGACTGATAACAAATTGCAGGAAAATTTTTGGAATACATAGTACATCACTGAAATGACCATTTTCTACTGGAACTATTCTAGATCCTACAACACTTAGAGATCTATCATCACCAAAAAATATTTGTTTGGTGTTACATTCATGCATAGTAGAAAAGATGGATTTATTCTTATCCATATGATAAGATGCTCTAGAATCAATGAGCCATTCATTTGAAGTAGAAGAAGAAGATGTAGTATAAGAGTAACCAGAAGCACAAAGTGCATGTCCATGAGAAGTAGATTATGAAGACAAATCTAGGCTGATGTGGTGCTTCTTCATTGCTGCTTCCAAGGCTGCCATTTTCTTAAAACACTTAGATTCATCATGATTATCGTTCCCACAAAAATTGCAATGACGCTCAGTCTTCTTTCCTTTTTGCTTGGATCCTTTATCTTTTTTTAAGGGAGGAGCTGACTGAGAGGGTTTGGGACCCTTATTGTTTTGCTTATTATTGTGAAAATTATGTTTCTTGGGAGGCTCGAACTTTTCTTTCTGTTGGGACAATAAGGCTTTCCCAGATGTATCTGCATTGTTAATTATTCCAAGATAAATGAGCTTATCTTGCTCTCTAATTAAGGAATCACAAAAGGATTCAAGACTAGGCTCTTGATAGCTAGCTACAGTCAAGGATACTTTCATGGAGTAGAATGTAGATACAAAAACAGAATATGCAGGTCCAAGTTTGGAAAGAATATGATAAATACATTATTTGTCTTCTTTCTTAATCTTGCATTCTGCACATAATAGTCTAAGAGTTTTATACTAAGATAGATAGTCTTGAATGCAAGAAAAATCATTTGGATTCAAGGAAAGCAACTCATTCTCAAGTTGATGACCCCGAATTTCATTGTGTTTACTAAACACAGATTCCAATTTTTCCCAAGCTTTATCAGGTTCATCAATTCCAGATATGTGGAATCGCAAATCAATAGAGATTGACATCCCAATCAATCCACGAGTTTCATCACATCTATTTTCCCATCTAATTTTCTTATCATCATTAGTGGGTTCTGTTTCTTTCCTTGAGGTTATCCTGAAAAGTCCCCTACTTCATAGAACATCCTCCATACGAGATTTCCATGAGAAATAGTTAGAACTTGTAAGTATAATATCACAAGGGGTGGCCATACTATAAAATAATGGCTGAAAAAATAGAAACTAACTATCTGGTTGCAAAGAACTCGAAAAAATATGTGGTTTAAAAAAAACGACACTTAAAACTGATTCTGGATGATGAAGTTATGCTTGATCAAAGAAAATGTTGAAGATGTCCCCAATAGTGATGTCGCAGATATTAACTTGACCAACTAAAGAAAGAACCCCCCTCTTCCCAAGATCAACCTTTGACAATCACTTTACAATAAATTTGCTTTGAAGTGAATCACTTTTGTAGAATAAGTGAGGTTCACTTTTACAATAATGTGACTTTTTAAATAGTCCGGAAATAAATTAAAAGACTTAAGTGACTCACTTTTATTTTATTTTATTAATGTGGGATGCACTTTTACAATAAAGTAATTTGAAAATAGAAATTGCATGCACTAAAAAGTAGCTTGATAAGATTTGAACTCAAGACTTATCAATGTGTAAAACAACTTTGGACCAAGTGAGCTAAGTTTAAAAGGTACGTAAAACTATGGAAAGATGAAGGGGGATTTTTTTTTAACTCTTCTCTCTCATTTTCCGTGCTTGCTTTCTTTTCCTACAAATCACAAAAAAACGAAAAAACAAAAACAAAAAGAACTTTTTCCACACAATGGGGTTAGATCTTGGTTAGCGTACCCGGAAAGTCTATGTTTTCAAGTTTTCTCATTGTTTCTGATTTTCCGTGATCGCACAAGGTGCACGGCAAAGAGCATACGTAGACGAGAAGACAAGAAAAAAACTTTCCCTTTATGTTTCTGATTCGCCGCGGTCGCGCAAGGTGCACGAAAAAGAGCATACGCAGCTAGGGAAAACAACAGTCCGAGACTTAAACATAAAAGATCTAATAATAAACTAATAAAATATGAGAGATTTTTTAAAAAACAAAACTGTCACTGTAACATTATACCTTCAGATTTGCCAAAATGGGTGTTTCTGGAGTAAACGGAAACGGTTTTCGGTGAAACAAAAACTATTTCCAAATGGAAACGACGCTCTAGAAATAATGGAATAGCTTCCATAGGCCACAAATGCACAAAAATCCAGAACCAAAAACCCTTTCAAAGTTTCAGCAACACCGGTTCCAGATCTTGATCAAAACCGAAAGTGGCTCTTCATAAAAGCTCTGATACCATGTTCGGGTACATAGGGTACTCCCAAAAGACCGAACACCTTCAGATACCACTTCATACAAATATATCACAGATCAACACATTGATGTTTGTCATGTGGTTAAAACCCTCGAGAGGGAAACAGTCCACGGCCCCAACCAAATAGCTACTTGGAGCAATTTATTATGCAAAAAAAAGAAAGTTACATGAGCTTCTCATAATTGATCAACTAGCTAAGGACCCTCTATGCTCTTTAAATAGAGATCATAGACCAATCAGGTGTTAAACCACGGATCAATGGTAGCTATGATCTAAGAGAATTTGAACCATCAGATCACTCTATGTCTAGAACATATTGTGACTGTCGGATTAGAATATTTACAAATGCATACTAATGCATACTAAAGAAACACACTTTTACCTAACGGATATATTACGCAAGTTGATCTTAACTAACTCCTAAGTGTCTAAATATCCTAACACCTGATATTTCTCTAGGAACACCTATTTCATCCTGTCCCAATTAGTAACAGTTCCACCTACTAAGCTCATGAACCAGCGTAATGCATTGTCCTTCAGAGTGGCAAGGAAGAGCTTCATCTTTTGTGCATCGATGACGTAGTTGTAGCTACGACAAAGGATATCAAACTCAAAAAGAAATTCATACAGATCCTCTGCCTCTTTTCCATGGAAGTGAGGCAACACCGATGGCAATATATTTTTCATAGGGGTTGTTCCTTCCGGCTGCTAAATTGGGAACTGAAGTGTAGCCACCGTTCCTTCAGGTAGGGAATGATCTTCATAATGATGGTTTTCCCCCATTGCCTCTTCCTCGTTAGATTCGTGTCTATTACTCATTCCTTCTTCTATTTTCTCCTCTTCGTTCCTCTCTTCATTCTTTTCTTAGTTCCTCTGATCGTTCTTTTCTTCGTTCCTTCCTTTGTTCTTCCCCTCATTCTTCCTCTGATCAACAATATTTTGATGGAACTATGTCCACTCTTCTTCAGTTACAACCTTCTCATAAATGTGGTATATTTGACTTCTATCAGTAAATCCTGTTGTACCAACTTTGTCATCCTCTGCAGGGATATTTGAAGATGTCACAGCTACTCGTGTGTTCTCCACTGTGGATCCTGACACTGACGCCACGGGACGGGTAGGGATTCTTCTGATAGGTGTTTCCTAATGACAAGCCCTGGTGGATGAATTAGTTTTTTCAACAAGATCATCAATGAATGTTCTTCTGCCCAATTGTGGACCTCAACCACGACCTCAACCACCTGCACTGTTAGTATTTTGTGGGGTTTTGGGAGTTGGAAGATGATCACGATTTACCCTTCTTGTATTTGTACAACCAAAATCATTACAAAAAAAAAAGACAGAATAGAAACAATTACAGGATGCAACTAATGATGGTGTTTAATTTTTATCCTCCCTGACAATGGCACCAAAATGTTAGGCACCCAATATGCAAGTGAATTGCAACTAACATACAAGTGTACAATATTTATTGTCAACCCAGGGAAGTCTTGTATTTCAAGGATAACATGCACAATATATTCTTAAACACTAAATTACTGTAATTGAACAATCCTATCCTCTGTTCGGCTATGCTCATCCCAAAGATCTACTTAATCTAGTTACGTTCTAAGAAACACAGTCACAATTACCTTCTGTTGTTCTTGATTTAAGAATGGAAAGATGAAAGTCACATCTAGATTACAATTGCAGAAAAATGGAAATTTTGTTTCAAACCACTTAATGATTAACCCAACTATCTTAATCTGATTATCCTAGAAATCCAAAGACATATATTGAATATAGTCTAGAGATTCAAAACACAGAAATTGAGTTTAGCTGTTCTATGAATTCGAAGTACAGGAATGAAATTCTACAATCATAAAAATAAGAGACAAGCTGCAAGGATTCATGGAAACAACAAATAAAAGATCTAAGGATGAACAGAGCTGTTACAGTTACCACACAATTTGCATGAGGAATAATTACCTACTCAGTCGACTGTCACACCATGCCATTACAGGTATCCAAGAGATGCAATGACAACACACTGTAAATCCACAACTTGTTATAGCTTCCTATGAAGAAATAAAATTAACATAACATCACACAACAAAATAATTGAAATGCCTAATTTAACTCAGTGATCCCTGTGGAAGGCAAGCCCAGCCTTCACACAAAGATGTTGGATGAACACACGTTAAAACCCTTCAATCTGAAGTAACTCCTTGTATTGAAAAGGTAGACTGATTACATAATTTTTCCTCACAGCTAATACAATGAATTGATTATATGTTCAACAACCCCTAGTTCGAAATAGTTCTCCATATTTATACAATGTAAATCATAACATCCTATCCCTATTATGGGGCAACCATGAACATCTCTGATCTTCAAGCGCCCTAAATGACAATAATTGTTACAAACATGGCAGGATGAAAGATAGGAAATATAGGGAAACTGTTAATCACCCCACGAGTAATGATATATTCAGATCACAGCTATACACGAACATCAGCACACTGTTGACCTCCAAATCTTACGCCTTATGTTACAACTATCTTTGTACAACTTTGCTTGGGATAATACATGGGGACCGCATTCCTTGGGCAATGGTAGGATGGATGGTGATTAGTGTGAGCAATGAATGCCCATCCTTTTCGTATCATGTTCAACCTGATCTTCCTATAGTCTATATATCTCAAAATACCTTTATACCATTATATGTTAGCATATTGAGAGATATGAAGCCTTAATCATCACAATCATAATTATTAATAAAATAAAACAATACCCAATCATACCTTGCTGGGTTGAAGAGTAGAATGAGGGTAAAACAATTATTTGGCATGCTCAATGGGATAGGATAGGACAAAAAGAGGTAATTAAGGATGGTCAAAAAGGGCCATTTCTGGGCCCAACAGGTTTATCGACGCTAGTGATATTAAATTCTTATAATATAAGAATCCATCGGGCCACTGTACCATTGGTAATTGGTTTATTCATCAAAAATATGATGGAAGAATGGTTTGTATGCACAAAAACTTCATATTCTGTGATATAATGGAAAATCTTATTAATAGAGTAGACTACTCCTAGAAACCCCTTCTCAGTAACAGTGTAATTTAGTTCGGCAAGCGTTATATTTTTGCTAATAAAATATATGGCATAATATGTTTGGCCTTCTTTTTGACCAAGAACTCCTCCTATGGCTATGTCAGAAGCATCAGTGGATATATGAAAAGGAAGAGACCAATCAGGACCCCTAAGTATTGGTGCCACTGATAGTTTAGATTTTAAGACCTCAAAAGCACTTTGGAATGATTCAATCCATTGGAACTATATATCCTTCATAAGCAGTTTAAACAGTGGTGCAACTATTTTAGTGAAATTTTCAATAAAACGACGATAGTAACCAACATGACCAAGAAATATTCTTACTTCCTTTTGAGTTTTTGGAGAGGGGAGACCAACAATTACTTCTATCTTAGCAGGATATACCTTGATCCCTTGTGAGGAAACATGATGCCCCAAAACTATGCCTTCTGTTAATAAAATTTTACATTTTTCATGACTAAGGGCTAGATTTGTTTCCAGACATTGGATCAAGACCTTTTCAGTATTATCAAGAGCTTCTTGAAAGGTATTACCATAGGCTATAAAATCATCTATATACACCTCTACACAGTCGTGTATAAGATCAGCAAAAATTCCTAAAACTGCACGCTGAAAAGTGGTAGGTGCATTACATAAGCCAAATGGTAAAACTCCATAGGAATATGTCCCCCAAGGACATGTAAAAGTGGTCTTATCCTGATCCTCATGTGCTATCAAAATCTGATTGTACCCATGATATCCATCGAGAAAAAAAAATTATTGTTTGTCAGACAAGGTATCTAGCACTTGGTCAATGAAGGGAAAAGGAAATTAGTCCTTAAGCGTGACCTTATTCAATTCTCGGAAGTCAACAGAAATACACCATTTCCCTTATAAATTTATTTGGGGCTACCATTAGAGGAGATACCCGTTTACTATCTGATATTGGGTAAATGAAACCAGCATTAAGAAGTTTTTGTAACTATTCTTTAACTATGTCCTTTAAAGCAGGGTTCATCCTCCTCTGAGGCTACCTCATAGGGGATATACTGGCATCCATGTAAATATGGTGATTACAAGTGTCAAGGTGTATACCTTTCATGTCATTGTATTCCCATGAATATGCTCCGGATTGGCTTTAAGGACCTTAAAAAATTGTTCATGTTGACTCTCGGTTAACCCTACATTTATGTGTAAAACCTTTGCAGGGATAACTTCACAAGGCATGGTATAATAAGACCCTATATGCTCTTTAATTGAAAAGACACATGGTGTATTCACGAATGTTGAGAGGGCCATATTTTCTTGAAACTCATCCCCAAAAATTTGATCGAGTTGAGAAAAAGACTGAGGAAAACAGGGATAATTTTAGGGGCAAAATTTAGCACATGGGCTATTTTTAGGGGGTTTTCTCGGAAAAAAGATTCACCATTTTGCAATTTTTGAAGCCCTGTTTCTCCCAATTTTGATGGGGTAAACTTTTTTCACCCTAAAAATCGCCAAATTATTATATAAATGATATAAAATCCTTGGAAATTACAATATTTTTTGAAAAATATCGCCAAACATTTTATAGTTAGTGTTTTAAGAATTTGTGATATTCACCAACGTTTATACACTTTTAAATAAGTATGGTTCCTTAAAATCATCCCTGGAGGAATATCTATAGAAGTTGTTGAAGAGACAAATTGGTTTAAAACATTCTCAGTAGTCTACTCCTGAAGTGCCCAGGAGTAGCCACTAGGAAAGAAAAGATCTTCAATATTTTCATCCCCAAAGGGGAAATCTAACCACCACAAGGTTTTAGTTACAGGTTGTGCTGGGGGGTATAAAGCCAGCTTTTGTGTGGACAACCCATTAGAAATGGTCATTTCCCCGTCCCTACATCCTATGAAGGTGTTTGCGGTAGCCAACCATGGTATTCCCAATATAATAGGATGTCTTTTAGAAGGATCCTTTGATTCTACTACCATGAAATCAACAAGATATTCCCACGAGGCTACTTATACAACAATGTCATCCAGAACCCCAAGATTTTTTACCATAGTACGGTCTACAAATTCCAGAATCGAGGGGGTCGGTTGAAGAAATTGTCTCGGTTGTAAAACTTATAAGACTGTAGTGGTCATCATATTAATAGCTGATCCTAAATCAATAAGTGTATTTTATATGGAAATATTATTTACAATAAAAGTCACTACTAGACTCCCTGGATTTGTATACTTTGCAATTCTAGACTGGTCAATCATACATTCAGACATTTCTCCTATAACATGAATAGTGGGGGGGTATTTTTGTTTCTTTCCTGGTTTCTTAATACAAATTTCCTTTATTATCTTACTGTAAATTGGTATATCCTTAATAGCTTGTAATAGAGGGATCTTGACACAAACATTTTTTAATTCATTTAAAATATTGTACTCAGGATGGATTACAGGTTTTTCTATTGCTAATCATTCGGGAAATGGAGGGATTCTTTGTTCTTGGGTTGGTTCTTACTGAGAATGGGTATGCACTAGATTCTTTGGCACATCCTGCAAAATAGTATCATTCATGACTTCATTGGGATCTTATTCCTCTTCATTCTCTTCATGAATGATGACTAATGACTTGGGTCTATCATTCACAACTCTTCCAGATCGTAATTGTATCTCATGTACAGGTACAGTAAAAATAACATAGGATGGAAGATTTTGAAACTCAATGATGTTAAGAGCTTGAGCTGGCTTATTATTTGGATTAGGTATCGGTTGTGCAGGTAACAATGTAGGTCGTTGAGGGTTTGTATTCTGGAAATGATGAGGTTGTTGTGTAATAAGGGGGACTAGAGGCACAAATCCTGGTAAAAATTGTTGGGTATTGGCTGAATGTTGAGGATAAGGATGATTAGATGTAGAGAGAGGTGGTGACTAGGGGTAGGACTTTCCCCTCCACCCCTGTAGCCAATACTGCTACTAAGTAAAATGAGGAGGACGAGGATACTGGGGTGGCCAATGCTGCCAACTTGTAGTGTTCCACTGTTGAGGTGGTTGGTAGGGTTGGTAATAAGGTGGGGGATGTGGTGACAAATTCTGATATGGTGGTGGGTCCCTTAGTTTCCAAGGATTCCTCCTAGAGGTTTCGCCAATGTCCCCACTTTTATATATGGCTTGTAACTTAGGTAACAATGGGAAATCGTCTGTTGGATTCTCCTTCGTATAGATATGACATACGGAGATGTTATTTAATGGGAATTCCTATTGGGGATGTTTAATTCTGCATCTTGGACAGAAAATTCTCATCGCTGCATGTTCCTCTTATTTCTTTTTCTTAGCTTCCAACACATCTAGTTGGGAACCCATTGCTCCTAAAATATCAGTTTTGAAGTTTTCCAATAGGTTCCCTAACTCTATCCTTGTAACTCCTCTTGAACTGGGAGTATTTCCTTTTAGATTTCTAATATAAGGCTCTTGAATATTTTTCCCAACTTTCCCCCTAATTCTAGATTAATTTCTACACATCTCCCTAATCTGTGCAAAGGATTTGTGGGAAACATCGCCAGATGCCATGAGATTAAGGATTTCTACAAGGTCTTATGAGATCCCTTTAAGGAAGAGTGTTTGTACTGCATCTTCTCAAAGGTCATTATGTTTAGATTTATGTAATGTATAAATAAATATTTCGAGATAATCTTCCAAGCTGTCGTCTTCGAGTTGTTGCATCTTAAAAATATCGTTTCGAGAGTCTCTAGGTTTGCAATACTCTTGATATTTCCGTAATACTATAGTTTTCATATCTTCCCAAGTCCTAATATTATATTCTCTTAATTCCATAAACCATCTTAAATCAGATTCTTTCAGTGTAGCAGGGAAAATTTTTGATTTGTGAGCATCTTGTAGATAGTTATAACTTCTACAGAGGATGTCAAATTCAAACAAAAATGTGTCTGGGTATTCATTACTCTTCCTATAGAAAATAGGTAAGGAGGAATGAGGGATTTTCTTCATATTTACATCCTATGTAGTGTCTAAAATAGGGAACCCAAAGGTAGTCTTAGTTCGATTTTGTCCTTCCCATTCATCATTTCTAACTTCGTAGTGATCTTCATTCTCTCCCTGTCTCTCCATGTAGGTTTGATTCCTAAAGAGTGTGTACCTAGGAGGATCCTTATGAGGTGATAATGGAGCATCCCAACATTCGTTTTCAAGGGAGATCTTCCTACAATCAACTATGTTGTTGTTAAGTTCTATAGGGATGGTAGGTACTACTGTGGAGGTTTCAATTTGTGAAATAACTATATTTGTTGAGCTGTCAAAGAGAGCTTGTACCTGGGAAGGATCAATGAAATTAACGAAGTTAGGATCCCCCACTAATGAGAAAGTTGTATCGTTTGGTTTCTGCACTAGTGTAGGATTGAGGATTTCCAATGGCTGACCCTCTTGAACTTCTTTAGAAATGGGGTCTTTAAGATTTCCTGCCAGGATTTCTTCACCGTCTATCATTTCTCCTATAAAGTCTCTAGGTTTCCAAGTAGAACTTCTTCCTATGTGGGTTCTCCAATACCTTTCTGTTGAGTTAGTGGTTGGGGTATTTCATCCCCCGTAAATGTTAGTAGGAATTTTAACAAGGTTTTGGGAGCTAGTTCTAACATATCTACCCCTCGAATCTCTAGGTATGTTCATGAAAATCTAAACTAAAAAGAAATCCTATAATGCCACTATTACTGCTAGATTTGGGGGTGGCTGTTATAACATATGCGCAGGTTCTTGCCTCTTGTCTTATCGCTCCCCTGCCACCAGCCAATTTCTAAACTTCATATGGGGATTCTACTTATTCTACCTTACATAACAACTCCCCAACAATGATGACAAAAGGTTGAGTGTTATAATGCCTTAATTAATTCACCAAATATTCAATTATCAACCGAGGTTTGTAATCTTAGATCTGATACAAAATATATGCGAAGGTAGAAGGGTTCCTAAGGTGTCGTGGAAATATTTTAATAAAGAAAAGATCAAAAGATCTTTCAAAATGAAAAACTAAGTCAAACTCTAGAAAATCAACTATGAAGGTAATTAGGCTGGGAAACATTCACTAGATTAGAGCAGTATCAAGCTATACTACTCTACTCTATCAACCATTAACTATGTACTATATAAATAACACTATTCTAAAATTATTCCTTTACAGTGTACTAGCTATTCTGCTTCTTAATCTGTGAATTAGAAAGGTTTGGAACAGATTTAGAATTCTTACAAAAGATTATGTTATTTAATACAATATTATGATTACTTAATTAATCTAAGAAACCCAATAGCCAAAATATACAGGCAGTTTGAAAAATATACGGAGATTGAACCAATTTATCTAGCTCCACTCTCCTTGATTGTTATAAGGATACACATTCATGGTTATCGGTATTGGAGAAGGAGGTATAACAAAATGGCTTTCGAAAGAGGTAAATAAATTGAATGGGATTACATCTAACTTAACTTCCACAAATATATGCAAACTAAGTAGTGTCCAATTATAGGTGATAGTAAACATTCTAATCTATTCCATAAGAAAATGACTTTAACGAAAAAAGATATTATGAACGACTAACCTATTAATTAAGAAACAAAAGTCTTTGAGTAATTACTTGAAAGTTAAAGGTATACTACTCTTATATGAAACACATGTGAGGAAAATATGACTTAGAAACAAATAGAAAACTTAATAAAGAAATCTCCTCTAAATCCTATTCTATGAATATTTTAGTAACCACACAATAAAGAAAACAGGTCCTATACTATAATCAATTTACAAAGTACTGGTGTATTTCTCTAGAAATTAACATGTTTAATCCTAAATTTAATATACACAAAAATAAATTAGACTAAGATAGAGATATGATTACCAAACCTTACAAGAGTAATGAATGAAGAAATTAGAAACAAAGGAGACAAAACAAAACAGAATTCACATACTAAGGTAAAAGGAAGTTAAAGATAGGGATGGAACTTGATAGATACTTTAAATGATCTAGACTAAGGTCCTAATTATAAATATAATAATTTTCTAATTACAAAACAAAACATAATTCAAAATCCAAAGAAACAGAACTTTAAACAGGTTTAAAACATAATGGGAAATATTAAAGGCTAGACAAAGGGCTGAATGATAGTCTAAATGAATGGTCCAAATGATAGTCTGTATGAGGAAAGTAATGGAAATTGGCAAAATAAATGGCCTAGATGATCTAAATATCAGCTGATTTTGTGCATATGAGAATAAGATGCATAAAGGACAGTAATTGATCCTATTCAATAATTGAAGTAACAATGGAATGACTTATGCTAATTCATGATTATAGAGAAACTATTGTCTACTACATTATGAAATAAACTAAGGTATGACCAAAGTAAATCTACAACAAAACAAGAATTAACACAACTAAACTTACTGTAAACCGAATCTAAAATATCAAAGCAATCCAACTCTATGTAATTATCAATATAAAACTAAACCACAAGCTGGAAGAAAGACTCGAAAGGAGACTAGAGATAAACTATGTGCATGACCAATTACTTTGATTTGAGAAATGAAAATTATACTAACAGCACATCATTACTCATAATAAAATATATGCTACAGGGAATAAGTAAATGAACAATATCAACTAACAAGAAACCAATTTGCATAAATAAAACAGAAATAGAAACTACTTATCTGTGAGAAAGGAGATAACAAGAACACACACAGAAATGGAGACCACTGGTTGTTGAGGGGCCCTCTCAGTAATCAGGATGGAATTTTAATCAATCACTCACAAGAACAAGAACATATATACACAGCGAAAATATAATTTATATTAACATTCAGAACAGATTTTTTACAGAGCTTCTTCTCTAATGTCGATTGACAAATTTACAAACAAGCTAACTCTATGCTCTCGCTTGGAGGTGACTATATATAATTCTTACAAGGATGAGAGGTTCGGCCCTTTCAGTGGTAGACCGCTCCTAAAATAGTCGACCTTTATGGTGAACAAACAACCATACGACAGCACACAGTCTTCCTCATTTTCTCTCGCGCGTCGATTCTCCTCATGCATATTGCGGCGTATAGATTCCCATTGACGTGGACTTGGATTGTGGTGTTGAATGGAGAAAGTAGGATGGCGAGCCTTCGCAGAGCAAGGACCATCATAGCATCAAACACATGGACAACATAACAGTTGAAGACCGTTTTGCACTTTAATCACTTGGGAATATGCCAACTAACAGCGCGTGGACTAATCGGGAGGTTGAATGTCAAGATGGATATGCTCTGCGCATATCTAGCGTGAATGCATGTCCAACGTTAGCTCATTTAAATACTATGATATGCAAAATAAATTCATAAATTAGACATATTTCCAAATAGAACAGAATTGTTTCTAAAATCATGAAATAATAAAGATAAACCAAGACTTGCATAAATTCCAAATGTGTTTGTACCTAGGGTTGAATGATAAGCTGTATGACAAGAAATATGTCAAAAATGTGACAAAATAGATGCCAAAAGAGAAAATTACAAGCAGAGAATAGCGATAAAACCGGGATCAACAGGAAATTTGGATGCTGGAGCAGACCCAGGTATGATTTGAATGGAGAAATATATTTCTCGTTGAGGGGGAAGTCCATGTATCTCTTCTGGGAACACATCCATGATTTCATTTGACATTGGGTGGTCCCTTACAGATGTTTGGTTTTTATTAAAGAGTAGGTCAACAAATTTTACCGCATAGACCATACATCCCTTCCTCAAACACTTCCTCAATTACAGGGCAGATATCTGCCTTAAGGAAATAGGCTTACTAAAACCCTTTACCTTTATAACAATTTTATCTTTAACCATATAAGTAAAGGTTTTATCAAAGCAATTTAATACTACTCTATACTTTTCTAACCAATCCGTGCCAATAATCATATCATATGACCATAGAGGAAAAAAATTCAAATTGATCCTAGTTACATGATCCTGTATTGAAATTTCACAATTAGCAATAAACATAGTTACCTTCCTTTTTTCTCGAGTGGCCATTTGAACTAACCAAGGTATTGTATGCCTCACCTTGGTGACCTGAAAATTCTCTATCATTTTAGGAGTGATGTAGCTTAAAGTAGCTCCTGGATCAATTAGTATAGAAATATTTTGGTTAGAAATAGTACATTCAATCTCTACAACTGCATATTGATGATCTACCTTTCGATCTTCAAGAGCTACATTAATCTGGTGAAAATGTTTGCCAATATCTCCCACAGTGGAAGCTTCTTGCAAGTTGTGTACAGTCTTGTTGGGTTCACCGAGGAGTAGGAAGTTCCTTCATAAGTGGGGACCTTCATATTCCCAACACTTCATAGGTTCTTTATGTTGATGTATATGTAAATTCGGAATGTATTCTTATATGTATTTTATATATTGTAACCCGATGTTTATTCCGAGATGTTTCTATTATGTATTTGAGTCATATTGTCTTACCCCGATGTTCCGATCGGGAGGATTATTAATGTAAACAAGTCTTGTCAAGTCATTAGGTAAGTCCCCACAGTTTCGGGGCACTTGGGTTATTATACACCAATTAAGGTGTAGGCTCGAGTAAGTAATTGTAAGTTAAGCCTGCATGGTTGAGTGCACTTCAAGTCAACGAAAGAATATAAATAGAGAGTGAGAGTCTCTCTATTTATCACTCGTGAATTACATCACTTGCTCTCTCAAGTGTGGCGCACCTTTGGAGAAGGAAATACTTTGGCTTGACAGAAGACAGAAGGCTGTTGTTGTGTTGGGAGGTCATCTTACTGTTTTGGGATCACATCTTGTGGTGATACTATCTTAGAGGAAGTTGAGGTGTTTTCTCCATTTATGGTTTCCCCTCCTAAAAGCTTTGTGTCTCTTGTCTCTTGTGATGAGCTTATGTTATTGCTGTGCTTATTATTCTCTCAGTGAAAAGATCCTAACATAATGCTAGCTTAAATGTTGAAAAACTAACACTTTAAGGGTTCCAGCAACCCCTTTTGGTCCAAGTTGCACAGGTTTATTTTCCTTACACTGAAATCTTCCATTTTTTATGATGTTGTTGGAGAAACCACAGTATCGAAATGACCAAGTTGACGTTTCGGATCCATATCAGGATTCATCATCAGGACAATGTCGAATGTGGAGAGAGCGAGAATCATTGATAAATACTGGAACTGGGTAGAAAAAAGGGGTCTAATGTCGGTCGTGGAGGCTAGGGTTTGCTAGGTTTAATTTTTTTTTTTTAAAGTGCAAAAATATTGTAAACTAAATAAAAAATTTTAAAAATTTTAAATATATTTATAAAAACAAAATTGTAAGCTTAGCTATGTTAAGTCTTTTTTATAAAATATTTTATAAAAAAGACTTAACATAGCTAAGCTTACAATTTTGCTTTTATAAATATTTTTAAAATTTTAAAAAAAAATTATTTAGTTTACAATATTTCTACACTTTAAAAAAAAAATTAAACCTAGAAAACCCTAGCCTCCGCAGCCGACATTAGACCCCTTTTTTCTACCCAGTTCCAGTATTTATCAATGATTCTCACTCTCTCCACATTCGACATTGTCCTGATGATGAATCCTAATATGGATTTGAAACGTCGACTTGGTCATTTCAATACTGTGGTTTCTCCAACAACATCATCAATAACCTATCACCATACAAATTCAGCAACAAACCTTCCATTTTTGTTGTAGGATTTTCCTTGAGGATTCCTTGGCATGTTCCTAAAGGGTGGTAGGTGGAAGCCCTTCTTCCGTAGGTTGAATTTTTCCTACTTCTTATCCTTCCAGACTTAGGAGAGGCCGTTCATTTATTTATAATGCTCAAAGAAGAGTCTTGTTTTTCTTAACACTTCTTCCAACATCTTTGGGTTATCAGATTCAGGCAGCTTAAGAATTGCTGGAATTTTACCTTTTCTTCTTTAATGTACGGCACGAATGGTAGCAGATCTAGAAATTTATTGATGAGATCCTCCATGGTCATTTGACCAAGTTTCAATTCATAAATTCTGTTGTCTTTCTTTCATAATAGATTTATGATAAATATTGTTTCTTGAAGATTTTTTAAAACTCTAACCATTCCAGGTTCTTCTCTTTTAATACATGGGATATTTTTAGATCTTGACACCAAATACTGGCCTTTCCTTTCAAGTTTTAAACTACCATCTGTACCTTCATGTTGTTGGAGTAGCTGTAAAAATGAAATTAATTTTTAATATCCAGCAAGCAAGCATTCGCTTCTTCTCCAATCCTTGATTCCCCATCAAAACAGGTGGGCTTAATTTTCTTGAATTCTCCTTCCAGGTGGTCTACCTTTCTCTTCCTGGATATCCGAGATAGATTCCCATATTTTTTACTTTCCTGGGAGGAAACTCCTTTTCTTTCGGCACTATCCCCAACTTTCGAGTCCCTCCCTGCTTATGTTGGTGGTTTTTCCCCATTTTTGCTCTCCTGCAAGCTTTGAAATCATATCTCATTGAGATCCTATTTTTTTTCTTGAGCACTTTTCAGCTGTTCAGTTTCTGCTTTGAAGCTCTGTATTTCCACTATCAAATTCTTCATTGTTTCAAGTGCCTGGCTCGCTTTAGAATGCTTTGCTTCTGGCTGCGTTGGGTGAGGTATTGGTGTACTTTCTTTAGGTAGGTACTCATGTTCATTTTGTGAGACCATCGATGTACTTTGTTACAAAATAATTCATGTTCATACATAAAACATTCCAACACAAAAATGTTTAGAACAAAAATTTTCCATAATGCAGCAGAACTATATGCTCCCCAAAAGGCGACAGGGTTGAAACCTGTGGCTCTGATACCATTTGTAACATACCCATATAACATGTTAAAATGCATATAAAAAAAATCAAGTATAATTTCTTTCATAAGAAAATTTGGCTATAACCTTTCATAATAAATCACCCTTAAGCTTAAAAAGTAACCAACATTAATTTCAGCAACTAAATTCAGTTCTCTGACCAAAAAAGTTGTTTCCACCCTGAAACTGTCTTTTTTACTTTCTCCTTCCGCATTCTACCTTTTCTCCTTCCACTGTGGACTTCGAGAATCAAAAAACCTAACATACGACAGAATCATCTCACCACATTCCTCCTTCCGCTTTTCGCCTTTCCTCCTTCCACTATGGACTACGAGAATTGAAAACTTAAAATGTGATGGAATCATTTATCCACATTTACACCTTCCTCATTCCTCCCTTCCACCTTCCACTGCAAATTGCGGGAATCTAAAACTTAACAACGACGGAGTCATTTATCCACCTTTATGCCTTCTGCATTCCACCGCGGATTGCAGGAATCAAAAAGTTAACAAACGACAAAATCATTTATCCATGTATTCTCCTTCTGCATTCTGCCTTTCCGCCTTCCTCTATGGACTGTGGGAACCAGAAAACCTAACATACGATGGAATCATATCACCACATTCCGCCTTTCACTTTCTATTTTTCCACGTTCCACTGCAGATTGCAGGAATCAGAAACTTAACATGCAACAGAATCATTTATCCACATTTCTACCTTTTGCATTCTACCCTTCTACCTTCACTTGTGAACTACGGGAATTAGAAACTTAACAACGACGAAGTCATTTATCCACCTTTCCTCCTTTCGCATTCTACCTTTCTACCTTCTGCTGTGGACTACGAGAATCATAAACATAACAAACGATGGAATCATTTATCCATGTCTTTTCCTTCTGCATTCTGCCTTTCCACCTTTCATTGTTGACCGAGGGAACCAGAAAATTAACAAATGACAAAATCATTTATCACCTTCCACCTTCTGCAAACGGACTCTAGATCACAAAAACCAACACTTGGACTGGTTTCTCTTTCTAATTTCTTCCTTCCGCCTTCTGCCTTCTGTTACGGACTACAGGGTGCGAAAATATACACTTTACCTAAGAATATTTGGCTCTTTTCTACCTCCTCCTTTCCATTTCACTTCTTCTGCACCATTGATACTTGCAGGGTCAACCCCAACCATTGATCTTGTGGCTCGAATCTCCACCGCTCATCCTCACTGGGCCCACCAGATTTCATAGATCTAGAAGGTTCACTTATCTACTCTTTTTTACATTGTGAATGAACCTCCACCATAGATCTAAATCATCGTTTGATATTCACCATTCATCTTTGTTGGGCCTACTAGATTTCACAAATATGGAAAGTTCATTTGTCTACGTAAGTTGAAGTTGTGAAATCAACTCCTATCATTGATCTCCAACATCCTTACACCTCAACTGTCGAAACATGTGGAGCGTACCTGATTTCGCAAATCAAAAAAATAATTTATTCATTCATGTTGGGGTTCCAATTCTGTTTCCGTCATTGATATACAACACCATCAAATATCAGCCATTAAAACATGCGGAGCATACCTTATTTCGCAAATCCGGAAACTTAATTTATTCGTGCATGTTGAGTTTGTGAAATCCACTCCCACTGTCGATCTCCAACACCATCAAATATCAGCCATTAACACATGCGGGGTGTACAAGACTTCGCAAATCCAAAACTTGATTTATTCGTGCATGTTTTCTCAGCAAAATCTATGTCCACCATTGTTCTGATTCCCTCAATACATCTTATAGAAAACTCTTCTTGCAGGTTAACCTTTCTACCATTACCAAAATTATTAAGTCTAAGCATCTTTACTTGGTGAAATCATCTACATCCTTTGACCTTCCCCTTGTCTATATCGACCCTCTTTTTATTTCTTCCTTCGCTAATCTAAGATTTTTCATGGAAAAACTGTAGATTAAAGTGTAACAAACCTCATTCCAAAACTACAATTATTATCCATGAACTTCATTGAGCTTGGAAGGGTTCAACCCAGAACAAAGCTCAAACCTCCCATAGGGAACAAATATCTTGGGTGTTTAAATCTGGGGAAACATACAGTATGCAAGTAACTCTTTACAGAACTTTATGACACCATTAGGAAACACAAAATCATCAAATACAAGTCACAATCATTCAGACAAGGCAAGAATTATCCTTTTCTAGCAACTAAGTCAACCTATAAGTTCCAGTGGATTGAAAAATACATTAGGTGCATTCCATAACATTAATAATCTACATAACCAATGCAATCCTAATCATATGAGCACACCCTATTCATCAACCATACTTTTCATCAACAACCTAAGGGCATTCTCTTATCATTCAACAAGATTGAAGCATACATTCATACATCGACAGACATGCCCTAAGCTCGTCAATCAGAGGAAATCATGAAATATATTCGTGACTCTGTACAACACACTATTACACCATTTGAGTTTTCATTTACCCCAATACTAGGAACAAGCATCTAACAACAGCACATGAGAACAATAGTTACTAAGAATTATTTCCATCGGTGAGACTGAAGCTACTGATTATTGTTTCCTTGACATTGAAACACATATTTGCATGTAGACAACATACCAGGAGTTCAAAAGTATGGCAAGAACAAAACCTCAGTGATGAAACCTTTTGTGAATGAGCCACAATGAAAAGGGAACAAACACATTCCACCCAACCATAGATTAGGCATGGATCTCTTCGTCCTCAATCGCCCTCGACCTAAACTATGGATGCCAAGAGTGGTGACAGTCAAACTCAGTCCAGTTCTCACACAGCAAGTATTTCTTTCCGATTGCTTAACACAGAGTTCTCACACAACAAGTATTTCTTTGTTCCAGCATACTCAATGGTGTCCTACCTCCTAGCATATGCTTCCTTATTTATGGTTTTTTCTTGTCCTAGGTAGTTTGCAGCTAACAACCAATTCCCCTCCAGGAATTTTCGCTGCCACTACATCTTTGATTCCCCAAGGTCTGTCTAGCACCACACTGGTGTTCCCATGCCTGGTGTAACTTCCATGAGAGTGGCCCTTCACGTCCCCCACTCTCGTATGCATAATTTCCTCCTTCAACATGGATGTCCCTATCATTCATATATTTTATTACAAGCATAATGTTTCATTTACATTTTTCCTCCAAGGAATGATTGGCATATTCCATGTCCCCCAATCACATTCAAAATAATAAAATAGTCTTTCAAAAATATTACAGATAAAGTTTATCACTTAGGGAATATTACAGTCCTACACTAGCTAGTTGGCATCCACTTGCACCACTTGGTCCAAAACTTTCCTAAAATGCCATTAGGGCCATATTCACAAGATTCTGGATAAGATTGTGACAACTCAGCATACTTCCCAGTTTAGTAAGTGCGCATTCCTGTCTTATCCAGAGTTAGTCTGATTTTCAACGGCTTTTAAGGAAAAAGGTGAATGCTAGTCACATGGCAATTGCCTTGTTTTTTTTACAACTCATCCTCCATATTTTTGTCTCCTAAAAGCATGAGTATATTGAATTTCCATCACTTATCATCTATTATACCTCGTTCATCCAATTCATGACCTCCTTGACTGATTTGGAAAGTGTTTTATGCACCTAGGGGGGATTTCTGACTTTTAGTAAGCCTATTGTTTTGAGGATTCAACTTGCCTCCTTAGGCATTCGAATATCTGATGTAATTATATATTTGGACAGCCTATTATTCTATAAGGTTATCTGATGTAAACTTATTCAATGCAAGTTTGCGTTATGCACCAATTGCAGTCTCCAATTTGAGTGGATCTATTCATGTCTTCAAGCAATTTTTGTGAGTTCAATTGTTCGAAGTCTGGGTATAATTTCCACACTATCTGGGGTTTAGGGATGATGAAAGTATTCAATGGAAATATTATAGTAATCAATTACGCAAAATCCATGTTAGAATTCAGAATCACCACGATGTTTTGGTTTGGATCCACAATCCTCAAGGAAAATATTCTACTAAATGTGGATATGATTTCTTGGATGGCTTCATCGTCAAGGGTTTATATATGATGGTGGTGGAATTCAATATGGAAGTTCAACTATCCTTAAAAAGCTAAAATTTTAAATTGGTTTATTCTATGCAATAAAGTGCCAACCTAGGACTGAGAAGGGCCCAGAAGATGCTCTTTATGCAAGTCTGATGAGGAGACAAATATTCTCTTATTTTTGGAATGCAGCTACATCAAGTAAGTATGGAAGATTTTAGAGTCCACTCTTCAAATGAATTGTTCTTGGTCAGGCTCTTTGATTTAGCAAGGTTTAAAAGGATGGGTGCATAATTCAAGTAATAACTCTATTTTAGCATTACCACTTATTTGTTTTTGACATATCTCAATTGCAAGGAACAACAGTTTGTTCGAAGATTTCTTAGTTATTCCTATGAGTGTGCGAAACAAATCCTATCTATCCTGCATTGTTTCCTCAAGAATGCCCTATCATAAAAAGAGGCAAGTAACAATAGAAGATATTAACTAGAACATCCCTTGGGTTTTTTTAACGGTGATGTGCAAACTGGTTGGCTCAAGAGTGGAGCTTGTGGGAGCATTTATCTTTCAAATGTGAATAAGTACATATTTAAGGTTGGGATTAGTCTTAGTTCAAACAATTATACATAATTGATGGCCCTTAAGTTCTTATTAATATTGGTAATGGAGCTAAAACTCAAGCATATTCAGGTTTTTGTGGATGCCAAACTTATCATCATTTGGATTTTGGGAGATAAGGAATGCCACAATATTGTATTGGCACCAATTATGGACAAAACAAAGATTCTAAAAAAGTATATGGACTCAATTTATGTCAATCATATCCATACATAGTGGAATTGTGAGGTTGATCAATTGTAAAAAATGTGCTTGGACTTAGCTCAAGGTGAATGGTATGTTACACAAGAAGAAAATGGGCAAAACTTAAATTATATCTTTGACATTTTTTAATGTTGTTGAAACTGTTTTTTTTCTCAGTTATTGGATATATTGAACCTTATCTATAAATGGTAAGTATAAATTCTACATTGTTGTAATGACATAAGAATTTTGGAAGGGAGTTGATGGAGGGTCTGCTAATAATTTTGGTTTTCATAAAACTATTAAAGTATGTAACATAGTTTTCTTTTATACAACCTCTCGATGTTAAGGTTGTATTTCTTTTAATTAAAAGGTCTATTAACAATGACTGGAACTATGTTTCTTATTGATCAATGAATTTGAGATACAAAGAACCTAAAAATAAGAATTGTATGCCCTATTATCATTAAATTTGGGATGTAAAAGCCTAAAACCTTGTATATTAGATAACTTAAAAATGATTTGAATATAGAAAATGTCTCGACACATATACAGAATGTAAACTTTTGCTTTTTATTAATAAAAAAAATTAGTTTTTTCTATGAAAAAATATAAATTATTAAAAAAACGACAACTATTAAATTATGAAAATAAGTATTATACAATAATATTTAAATATAATTATAATATTAGATTAAATAGTCATACCATTAGAAAAAACAAAAATGACAACTATTTAAATTATGAAAAATAAGTATTATACAAAAATATTTAAATATAATTATAATATTAGATTAAATAGTCATACTATTAGAAAAAACATGTAACGCATTGTACATATTTTTCTTATAATTGTAAAATAAGTATTATACAAAAATATTTAAATATAATTATAATATCAGATTAAATAGTCATACTATTAGAAAAAACATGTAACGCATTGTACATATTTTTCTTATAATTGTAGAAACATTTGATTATTATTAAGTTAATTGCTTAATGTCCTACAAAAGCATGTAACTTTATATCTTGAAGGTTA
Source organism: Pseudotsuga menziesii (assembly GCA_001517045.1). Classification (NCBI taxonomy): domain Eukaryota; kingdom Viridiplantae; phylum Streptophyta; class Pinopsida; order Pinales; family Pinaceae; genus Pseudotsuga; species Pseudotsuga menziesii. The sequence goes on along the minus strand of LPNX010706945.1, from coordinate 363,654 downwards.
CATCAAATATGGACAATGTACTTTGTTTTGTCCATACTCAATATCAAATTAATTGAATAATTTGATTACACTATTGAAAACTATATACATTTGATTATTATTAAGTTAATTGCTTACTGTCCTGAAAAAGCATGTAACTTTATATCTTGAAGGTTACATCAAATATGGACAATGTACTTTGTTTTGTCCAGACGTACTCAATATCAAATTAATTGAATAATTTGATTACACTATTCAAAACTATATTTAAGATTTGTCTTTTAATGGTTTATTTTACATGTATGGGAAAATTGCTAATGTACCCACTCTCATTTTATTATTATTAATTAATTATATTTAGTGATATCTTTCAAATTTTAATATGTTTTTTTTTCATTTTAAATTACGATTATTTTAAATTTTTTTTTTACACTTTACCTTGGCAGGGAAGAAATTATGAGATTGATCCTATATGTCCATTTATGTTTGCTTAATATATAGATTAAATATAATATAATAACATTTTTTCCATCGAATCACCCAGCTTTACATAGAAATGCCCCGTGCATTTCTCACGTGGTACACTATTCCTACATTTAAACTTCCCTTTTGTCTATATATGTCATTGCCACTTATTCCATGGAATACGAGGTCCAATAACAGATTTGCACCATCACTTTTCATATATAAGAAGGGGGCGTGCACCAAATTTTCTGCCCAAATGTTTTTTTGTCGTTAGTGGTATGAACCGAATCGTATCTTTGAACGCCACAAGAGGATATGGGATGGGACACCCCATGAACTTGGCCACTAACTTTGACACCCATAGAGGATATAGTTAGGCAAACATGGGATGACCATGAACTTGGTCACTAACATTGAATTTCTCATAGGATTTCAATAGTAGCCATATGGACAACATAATTAATTTTTGAAATATCTATAAAAAAAAAGTCTATTTATTATATATGGAGTAAGGATAACTTAATTTCATAATACATAGATCTTATTAATTTCATAATATATAGATCTTATAACAAGTCTAAACATTTGATGTTTTTGTTTGTTCAATCAAGATTGGATCGAAATCCAATGATTTGTTTTAACGAATTTTGTGTTGTTTAAATCATGCTTCTGAAAGCATAAATGGATCCAGTTTCTCAAACAAACCTAGGGCACCCATATTAAACAAGTTTAAACATTGTTCTTTAAGATCTTAATTTTTTTTACCGAGTTCCAACCAAATCAACTTACACACAAAGATAAAACGACCATAAACTTGGTCATTATTGAGGGGACTTAGCAAGTAGCCCAAATGGAAAAGCAAAGCCCCTTAACAACACAAAGGATATAGAATAAATTTAGTATGACAATTATTTTTTATTTCCAAAATAAAAAGGCTATACCATAATTGTATTAAAAGTATAAGTAGTGTAGCAAAGATCTTTACAGCAAGTTGAACGAGGCTATAAAACCACCATAAACAATCATAACAATCTTCGAAAAACATGGCACAACCAGCCACCACCGGGAACTAAATCAAAGAACCAGATAGATGATAAAGTACCCCCCACCAAAAGCAACCACAACAAGAGCAAATGTGTCCCATATAATAGTCCCATATTAGACCAAACAACATCCTAGTGAGAGAAGCCACCGAATATTTGGAAAATTACAAATATAAATACAAAACATAAATTCATCTATATGTCGATATAGTGCCGATAAAACCAACCCGTAGAACAAACATGGATCGGACCAACAAAAATGGGACGCTACACCAACAACGAGTTGACATAATAGCCTCCAGTAAGAGAACCACACATAATATATAGCCAAAAATATGAAAAAGTTGAACAAAAAATATAAATATGTGGTGAAGAAGACTACGAATGATATACCAACAAGCTATCCTTATGAACCAACTATTCACGAGCCCAACGCTCTGAGAAAATGATGCCCTCCAGTGAAAAAAGAGTTTTTTCTAGAGAGAATCCACCAACTAGTTTTGTTCTCGTTGAGAATGAGTGAAAGAGATCACAACAAAGTCTTTTAAAAGCTTTCTTGTCTTTGCCATATAAGAAGAGAGAACCAAAAAATGGAGATTTTTCCTCTCCAAATCTCATTCAATGGCAATCCGGGAATCACTAACAATTTGCATGTTGTCAATGTGGCATTTCCTCACAAAAAAGAGAAGCATCCACAAAGCCATCAATTCACTGCAAGTATTCATACCCATGACACAATTCATCCAAAGCATGAAGTAGGATTCTCTATTCATCCAAAGAATGGAACCAACCCCACTAACATTGGCCCTAACTTGAGATGCCCATCAAAAAATCCACGAGGATAACTCAAATCAAGAGAAGGACCCTAGTGAACAGGTACAGGATGAATGATGGAACCCAAGTCTTTCTTAGATTCCAGAAAAGCAGCAACGACTTGACCGTTGATAGTGGATGGCCCCACTTTACTACCCTTTACTAAAAGCTTGCCCCTCGCCTTCCAAATCTCCCATCAAATGAAACAATAAAGTTCACTCTCTCAACAACACTTCTAAACCCAAGACAAAAAAAAACCTTTGTGAAACTCATCTAAAGCCAAAGCACTTTAACATTGGTTGCAAATCTAACATAAAACCAGAATAACCGAGTAAAAGATCACAAAATGAAAAGATGGTCCACCGAATCCACATTATTGCTCTAAAGGTGGGCATTTATTTGGAACCAAACGCCCTCTACAAACAAAGTTATGCCAAGTTAAGATTGATTTCTCCGAGGAAAGGCATATCAAAACTTAATTTGAATTATCCACTTCCCACAAACATTAAACCAACATTTATCCTGGACGACAATCTTCAAAACCAAGGGATCATAAGCCACTTTAGCGTTTATAGAACCAGATTCCACATTCCAAACCAATAATACCCCTCCTTCGGGAAAAGCTAGATATTACCCCCAGGAAACCAATAATAGACTGTGACCGATTTCTAGAGGGTGTGTGTATCATTAAAGTGAATAATAATCGAATGGAATGGTGGTGGGGTTGAAGTGATCACATGTGTGTCAACGATAATATGTCACTAGTGGTCTATTTAGTTTGACTAAATATTTTATTATTCACATTACTTTTTGGATTAATGTAGTTTGACCATATATTTTATTATTCACAACTTTTTGGATAAATGATAAAGTGGAGAATCCCTTAAATATAGGTTAGGTTTTATCTTATCAAGCATAAAAATTTACAAAATCAACAAAATACCTATATGTATTATTAACTAAATTAAAATCTTAAATTTTTTTTTAAAACTAAAAAAGCTATACTTATATTAAAAAGTATAAGTTTTTTTTAAGACAGAAATATATAACATTGTAAATGGTCTCCCCCATCGACAATATAGGCACAATATGGTTAACATTGGTTCTAAAAAACCTATAGGCTAGTCTCACAACCCAAAATATCATAATCGAGACATAGTAGAAACTATAAAAAAAAAACCAGCCCCATTGGTAGATCCAGATAAACCATCAAAGTTACCTTGTGTCATGCAAAAAAAACTATTACAAAAAGGTAAAATTAATAAGCTATATAGGATATATGTCAAATATATATATGGCGATATCATCATGTGGAGAAATTATCTAAAGCATGCAATTTGATACAAACAGAGGTTGAATCAACTTGTCATCTTCATGGAATCCCTGTCAAGTATCAGCAGCTAGTTAATCACACAAAAAAAGCCAAAAAGTTGTCTACCTATGTGTATGTTAAATAACAAATCATACTATATCATATCATATATCCCGCAAATGGAAGCATGAATGATGAAAGAGTGGGAGAATGATTTATAACCAAATAGCCTGTGTAGAACCTAAAAACGACCCCAAAGATCTAGTAAGTATTAATATGCCCATCTTTCATTGGATTTCCATCCTTAAGGGTTTGATAGAAAATAATGCCTTCTGGCATCCTAAGTGCATTATTCGATAACTTATCAACATTCATATTAATTTATCTCTATATATGTTCAAAGCTTATATCAGACAAATTTTGTTTTAGGATTGAAATCTTGTCGAGCCAATAGTTTAAGGATATCACCTGTAGCTTGTTCTTTCCATTGATCCAATCGATCATAATATTTGAATTGCCAAAGACTCTGATATCCCTTATACTTAATCTTCTAGCAGTATACAACAACACCCACAACACAATGACTTTTGACTTGGTATTGGCCCATGGAACACAATTGTAACAAAAATTGTGACATATAGAATCATTGATCCATATCACCACACCATCACCTCCCTCACTAGCTTCTGATTGAGAAGATTCATTAAAAAACCCTCTACAATAGTTTGTTGGTAATTCTAAGGGTTTTACTGTCCTACTTCTACTGAAATTTTTGTAATCCACCTGTATTCCAATACAATATGCATTTATTCTTCTAACATTCATTGAGATGTTCAGGTGTTTCCCTAAAAAGGAAACATATTCCTGCTCTGCCATATATCCCATCATGTAATATCGACATGATCTCCATTCATGGATTTAACTTCAACCATCTCTTCAAGCATGTGCTCGTAGAATCTCCTTGCCATACATCCCTAATGGACACAAACTTCCTGAGAGTCTCCCAAACATCTTTTGTGAAGGAGCAATCAATAAAGATGTCTTTAATAGATTCTTCATGATCCCCACATAGATGGCAAATACTGGGACTAGAGAATCCCCTTTTGGAAATATTATGTTGCAATCCCATTATCCAGTGCAATCCAAAAAAAAAAACATTTTTGTAGGGTCTTTCATTTCCAAATATTCTAATGCGACCACATCTTTGAACTAGGTGTATGCTACCATACAGCTGAATATGTTGATTTAGTAGTGACAATCCCAATTTTACCATTCCACGTCCAAGTGAGGATGTTTGACTCCATTGTGAGCTTTATGCCTCCTCTATATAATCCCCTAATATATTCCAACCATTCTGAATGATGTATCTCTAGCAAACCGATGTCCAGTGGTCCCAACCAATCAGTACCAATGCATCTTGATTCTGAATATTTTTCCACCTGTTTAAGTGAGTAGAAACCCTTATCATGGAGACACTGAATAAGATTTGTTGAGAAGGTGTATATCTTTGGGCCACCAAAATATGAATCCATACCAACTCTTATCAAAGTTCCATCCTTAGTAACCCACGCCATCCATTCCGATGATATGGAAAACTTCGGTAAGGTTGTTCCAGATGATAGATATACCTTTTGGCGGTTTACTTTCCATTCTTTTCCACTAAACAATTCAAAATTTCTTGAATTATTTGGCCATCAAGAATCTATGCCATAAGCTGTCTGTAAATAGATCCCTCTAGAGACGTTTTTCCATGAGTGCATTAGTGAATTTGTATATATTCTTTATGCCCCATCCACCATATATATGAGGCCGAGTAATGTTATCCCATACAACAAGATGAAATTTTATATGATCATTTGACCCATACCATAAGAAGTTGAAAATTTTGTGATTAATAGCCTATGCAATGGATCTAGGAACTTTGAACAAGGATATCCAATACATTGGCATGTTTATCAACACAAAATTAATTAAAGTCAATCTACCACCTCTTTTTAACCACCTCAAACAATAGTGATTAATCCGAACCTCAAATATTTTAACTAACCAATACTTGTCTTAATTCCTTCATCAATGGGTTTGAAACAATATGGCCGGAAGAGATTCCTGAAACTATCAAGTGTATTGTATTCAATCCCATGATGTAAAATAATGGATTTCTTATCACTAATCAACATCCCATATGCCTTGTTGAATTTTTCCATAATGTACTTGATCCTCCCCCACTCACCCAATGATCCCTTCCTAAATATCATAACATCAACCACGAATAATGGGTGAGTAATTCTTATGATTTTTGAGATGTTAATACCTTAAATAATCCCTTTCTCCCTATCAGATTGTATAAGTTTTCTCAGTCCTTCCATGATAAGTATAAATAAAGGTCGAGATAGCATATAACATTGCCCCAAGCCCCTAGTACCTTTAAAACAATTGGTAGGATAACCATTTATGAGAACTGCAAAACTGACCAACTACACGCATGCCATGATCCAGTTTTTAATTGCCACATCCAATCCAATATGCAGTAATATGAGTCCCAAGAACTCCCAATCCACATGATCATATGCCTTAACAAGGTCTAATTTACGTACCATTTCCTACAACTTCTTGGTCTTTAACTGTGGAATATTTCTTGTGCAACTCCCACAACATCTTGTATCTATCTATTTTCTAGGAACCCAAATTTTTCCCTAGATATATGTTGGATAATACAGGTTTGACTCTTTTTGAAATAATCTTTGCAATAATTTTATATAAAAAATTGCATAAATAAAGGGTCTAAAATCACTGAATGAGACAGGTCTGTTTACCTTAGGAATGAGGGCATGTCACATCCCCACCCTTCTACCGGCGAGAGGACACGACTATAATGCGAACATTTTGGGAAATCTATCCCCATGAACATAAAATAAAATGCATTGAACTTAAACATACACAGATGCATAAATGATTATCAAACAACAGAAGCAATTTCATTCATTCACAACATTTAACATGCTCATATGGATTTATAAAACAAACACAGTTGCAAGGATTTAAACACAAGAATACTTATCTTAGAAGAAGCTTGTCATGTAACTAGCTACATCGCTACAACATTCCACCCAACCATAGGCCAGTGTGCTCATCAGTCACTCAGTACCACTGCCACCCTCGAGGTGGGCATGATTCCATAAGGAATAATGGGAAACCAATGGGCTCACATGTAGCCAAGGATACACAAAACTCAACCAAACCAACAAATTTGGGTTTATCAGGCTAACAGGGAGCTAGAAAGGTTGAATGATAAAATAGTGATCTCAATCCAAGAGCTATGGACACTTGCACCAGAACTAGCCTGACTTCTAAGACATCCACACACACCCAACATAAGGAAGCATCCCCTTGTCTGCTATGCAGTCCCTCAGGCCATGCCTTCCCTTCCAGTGCTATTCAAGGGGTGCAGAGAAGAAATTCATTCCTCTAGCTCTGTCTGTGAGGCTCCTACACACACAAGGTTTATCAAGCACGCTCAAACCCCATTTCCACTCCAAAAACAATTCAACCCAAACAACAAAGGCATACACAACAATTTCCATATTTGGGATTGATGAAAATCAACATGGGAGCCAAAAATGAATTTGCAAATGGGTAAAACAACCCCCTTAGCAACAATTTGAATTCCAGATTTGTTTATGGCCATAACTTGGCCAAAATGAACTCAATTGGCACCCAACATTCGTGGCTATGTTCCCCCCATTGGTTGTGCAATTCTAAAACATGAAATTCCGCAACCGTGGAGAGGTGAAAACAACATAAAAACACCTAGGAGTATTCCCATCCATTGAACATTAACAAAAACATTTCCCAGCCCTGGGAAAAATGAAGAACACAACAGAGAATGTGAATGGTTAATGCTAGGAGCTCCAAAATCGTGGGGGAAGACCAAAACATGAATGCCTCCAAGAATGGGCAGCATTTTTGGGCAATAACTTGCCCCATAAGTCAAAATCACATTTCCCAAAACTGATAGTTTCCCAATTTCGAATTTGGGTTGTCATACCTTGCCCATCCCATGCAATAACCAACTCAACCAACTTTTGGTGGTAATAAATGTTTGGGTGAATAANCCCCTTATCCTTGGGAAATCATGCTTCCATTGTTTGTTGCATTGACATAGCTGGTTGTGGTTTTTTTTTTATAATTAAATTGCATATTTACATGATGTCCAAAATTATAATGTGTCGTCTAGCACAAAATACCATTAGCACCAATTTAATTGCTGAAACATAAAAAGGATAATCCATGGTAGTCTTTTTTTCCTTTAGCTCCACACTACGATTAATTACAATATATACATCATATGCATTTAATGTAAACAGGGTCCAAACCGGGGTGTTACATTCCCCTCCCCCTTCACTAGAACTGTCCTCAATGCTTTACAAAATTGAACAAAATGCTACACTAGCATTGCCTCAGTGCACGCAGAATTGAACAAAAAAGGATGTGCCAATCGCATGGCATCCTCCAACTCCCACGTAGCCTCTTTAGGACCATAGTGATCCCATTGCACCTTTACCTACCCTATGGCTCGATTCTGGAGCATTGTGACCTTCCTGTCAAGGATGCACATTGGCTCAATTTGGAACTCTCCCTTGGGTTCCACTTGAATCACATCCCAATTTATCACATGGTTAGGATCATGTACAAATTTCTTAAGCAAAGAAACATGAAAAACATTATGAGCTCTAGTGCTAGTAGGAAATGCAAGTCTATATGCAACTGGCCCTATTCTTTCAAGAACATCAAATGGCCCACAATATCTAGGTGACAACTTGGCACAACTTCCAAGCTTCAAGGAACTCTTCTTTGCCCTCACTCTGAGGTAAACATGATCCCCAACATTGAACTCTCTATTCACCCTATGCTTATCTGCATAGATTTTCTGTCTATCTTGGGATGCTTTCAGATTCTTCCTGATCTTTACAACCTCTTGCTCCATTTCCTTGAGCAATTCTGGACCAAGCACAACCATGTTCACTGGATTATCCTAAGTCACTAGTGTCCTGCACCTCCTGCCATACAAAGCTTCATATGGACTCATCCCCAAGGATGCTTATTCTCCATTATTATAAGAAAATTCTACCAAGTGTAAATAGTCTTCCCACTTTTTTTGTTTGTTCATCACATACATACGAAGCATGTCTTCAAGTACCTGATTCACTCTCTCTCTCTCTGCCCATCAGTCTGAGGATGGTACATAGTGCTGAAATTCAACTTGGTACCCAAATCTGTAAATAAACCCTTTCAAAAATTGGAAGTGAACTTGACATCTATGTCAAAGACTATTGCATTAGGCAATCCATGCAATTTGAAAATATCTTTCATGAATATTCTTGCAATGTCATCAGTCTTATGCATAGACTTAACCAATATAAAATGTGTTTCCTTTGTCAACTTTTCCACCACAACCATGATGGAATGATGTTGTCTCCAAGTCATTGGCAATCTTGTAATAAAATCCATGGAAATAACTTCTCATTTCCATTCTAGAACTGGAAAAGGATGCAACAAACCTGCAGGGTGTTGATCCTCAGCCTTTACCTGCTAACATTTCATGCACCTTGAAATGTACTTAGCCATGTTCTTTTTCATTCCTAGACAAAAATACTACTTTATGGTTGTAGCAATCATCTTCTGATATCCTGGATGACCATAATATGGAGCTTGGTGGATCTCATCCATAACCATTCTCCTCAAATCTACTACATTTGGAATATAGACTATGTTCTTACAAGTAAGAATTCCATCTTCTTCCAATTTATATCCCTCATATCTCTTCTCAAGACTTTGCTGCAACAATTTGTCTTTTACATGCTCATACAATTCATCTCCAATAGTATGATTAACAATCTGTTGTCTCAAATCTAACTGGAAAATACTAAGAGATGCCACATGCATTTCCTCCACATTCATGCTGAGTGCATCAACTACCTTATTCTCTTTTCCTTTTAAGTGCTTAATTTCAAAATCAAATTCACATAAAAACTCCATCCATCTAGCTTTCCTAGCATTTAATGTTGGATGATCAAACAAGTACTTCAGACCACAATGGTCTATCCTTCGCTCAAATCTTCTTCCCATCAAGTAATCCCTCCACATCTTGAGAGCATGTACTATGGTTGCAAGTTCTAGGTCATAAGTAGCATAGTTCTTCTCATGCTCCTTCAACTTTCTTGACTCATAACATATCACGTGGTTGTCTTGCATAAGGACTCCTCCAAGCCCTTGACCGCATGCATTGGTACACACCACAAAATATTTTTCTGGGTCCGCAATCTTTAAGACTGGTGCAGTTGTGAGAAGATTCTTCAACTGCTAGAAGCTTTCTTCAGACCTTGGTGTCCAGTCAAACTTTATTCCCTTCTTTTGCAAAGAAGTGACTCGATGTGCAACCTTGGAGAATCCCTCAATGAATATCCTATAGTAACCCGCAAGTCGCATAAAAGATCTTACATTTGTCACATTTCTTGTAGTAGGACAATTCAGAATGGCTTCAATCTTCTCAAGGTCTACAGATATGCCCTCATTTGAGATAATGTGACCCAAATAATGAATCCTATCTCTATACAAGTCACACTTTCTCAACTTTTCATACAACTGATGCTCCCTAAGCAATTGCAATGTCAATCTTAGACGTTCTTCATGCTCTTCCTCATTCTTATAATAAATAAGAATGTCGTCAAGGAAAACAAGAACAAACTTGTCCAAATACCTATTGAAGACACTATTCATAAGGCACATAAATGTAGCCGATGCATTTGTGAGACCAAATGTTACCACTACAAACTAATAATGCCCATACCTTGTTCTGAAGGTTGTCTTATCAATGTATTCATCCTTTATTAGTACCTGATGGTAACCAGACCTCAATTCAATCTTGGAAAATAGCTTTGCTCCTCTCATTTTATCAAAGAGGTCATCAATCATAGGCAAAGGATATTTGTTCTTCCCTGTAACCTTGCCCAATTTTCTGTAATCGATACACAACCTGAGTGTACCATATTTATTCTTCACAAATAGAACTGGTGCTCCCCAAGGAGACACACTCGGCCTGATATACTTCTTCTCCAACAAATCTTGTAGTTTCATCTTCAGCTCTATCATTTCTGGTGTGCTCATCTTATAGGGTGTCTTGGAAACCAGTGTTGCTCCTGGCACAAGTTCAATTGTGAAATCAATGTCCCTCTTTGGAGGAAGCCCTGGAATATCATCAGGGAACACATCCCTGAATTCATGCAACACCTGATAGTCCTCCAACCTAGAAGTTTCATTCTCTATTGCCTCCAAAATATGAGTTGAAATCTGCCTAACTGAAATCACCTTTGGAATGCCTCTTACAACTCTTGGGTTCCCTTCTTCATCCATGCATTCAAAATTATTATTATAACAGTCAAGCCTTACCCTGTGAGCTTCTAACCAATCCATTCCAATAAGAACATCATAGGAACCAAGTGGTAGAACATTTAGATCAACATAAGTGACCAATTGTTGTAATATCACAGATCACAGAGGGTTACCAATAATACACATTAAATCATACAGACATAACAGATATAAGAGACAAGAACATAGATGTAGAATAACAGATTATATTATATCATGAGAGTCCAAACAAACACAAAACTAAACCAAGTTCTCATCTAGCTCAACATCCTAATATATATGAGTTACAAACAGTTACATATAACTATCTGTCAGTTCAGTCAATCGACATGACCTTATGTGGCTGACCTAATCTCTAATTAGTCGGCTCACCAACTAGCTCCTCCAACATCTCCCACAGGAACAAAATATTTCTTCGTCCCAAAGAAATAGGGGAGGTACTCAAAAAAATTTACTGTTTGAGATAGTTATTCTATTGTTCGTTTTTCATGGGCTATGCAGTCGGATGTTTGGTCGTTTATGTATGCATACTTCAACGATTGCTTCTACTATAATGGCCAGTTGGTGTTGAAATTCTATCCAACTTTGTAGTACTTTTTGGATGTTGATGGTCAGCGTTGTGATGCTTGATAAGGTCGACATCTTCTCCTTAATGGAAAGGTCTACTATTCTTTCCATGTCGGGTCCCATGAATTGGTCTTTTTATTCTACTGTTTCCAGTAGACTTTTCATCTGTAGGCAGATGGTATCTAGTTTCTCAAAGCTTGGGAGTGCTTGTTGCACCCACTGGTGTGCTTTTCTTTCGAGTCTCTGTAGTTTGGCTATCTCCAGCACAATTTTATCTTGTATTTTATTTCTCAATTCTTCTTTAGTGCTTTTTCTCTTTTCCAATGCTTGAATCTGTTCTCGAGTCTATCGGGTTTGCTGAAATACTTGCCCGTAATAAGTAGGCCAGTCCCATAGTACCTCTTTTGTGATTACAAATTCTTCCATGTGGTCTTGCAGCACTTTGCAAGCTTCTGAAAATGTTGTGTACTATTGAATTAATAATCTTAATGTCTCTTCTTTTTGCTCTTCTTTTGTATTTTGCATATGTACTTGTAGGGTTACCACCACACTCTCAAACAGTTGATATGATTTTTCTAGTGGCTTGTCGGTTCCAACTTCCATAGGCCCTGGTATTATAGATTGAGCTAAGTTTCTGCATTTTAACAAGAATTCGACTTGCTCATTCTCAATGTCATCAATCTCCTTACGTCTGATCTGGCTTCTTGTTTTTGCTTCAGTGGCCAGAGTTTCTAAGAGTTGTCCCAAATCTCCGTCCTTTAGCTTTGTTGCATTGATTGCAGTAGTCGACCCAAGTTGGCTAATGTGGACCGTTGTCGACTGTGATTCTTTTTGGTGTTCCTTCTTCTTTCTGTCTCTTTTCCTCTTTTGTTTATGCTATTGTGCCTGTTGTTGTGCATGTGCATCTACAAGGGGTAGACTCTTCTATGGTTGATTTTCTTATGGTGGGTTTTCTGGTTGCTAATCTGCAACAGTCAGTGGATCTTGTAGTTGGATTTCTTGGGTGAGATCTGTAGTTGGATGTGTATCTGGGAGATTTTGTGCAAAGGGTTTAGGTACAGATGGTTATAGATTGGGAAGTGGTGGTGAAGATGGTGAATGGTTAGGTGTAATTGGTGTAGTGGGGATATTGTTAGTTTGTGTCAGTTCCTCAACTTGTGGTGGTGAATCATCTAGGTTGTCAGAGAATAGGTTGTCAATCACCCAGCTGATTTCTTCCAGGTTATCTTCCTCCACATCTCTTGCTGGCTCATTGGCAAATGGAGGGTGTGGAATGTCGACAGGGATAAAAGATGAAGTTCGACTTGCGACAACTTGAGATGTCTTGTTGGGGTTCCTAAAAAATGTTGACTTGATAATCCCCACAAATCTTGGTTTCTGGGGTATTTGTTCAGGTTGTTGGGGGATGAGCTTCCTTGATCCACTAGCTTCAATCAGTGGACATTTGGTGGTAATCCTCTAGACAGAGGTTAGTAGTTCAGGCAATTTTTCTATGTATGCCTGGAAATCACTGTCCTGGTCGAACCTCTCTTTTAAGGTTTTTGGCATGGAATTTTTGTAAATTTCAACTAGGCTTATGGTGGGTATCTGTGGATTTTCTTCCTGTGTAATCTGGTTCAGAGATGGGGGTGGAGGTGTAGAAACTAAATTAACAATTTTTTTAGACGTTGAAGTGTTTGTACTTTTTACCTTTTTTGTTCAACCTTGCTGTGCTCCTGACTTGACAAAGCGTTTGAACTACATCTCGACCAAAAATTTGTTCGCTACCGTGTCTTATATGATGTCAACGACCATAGCTACTAGTTCATCTTCATATTCTGATTCTGAAAGGATTAGCTTGCGCTTCCCCTTCCCTTTTGTCTGAGTTGCCTTTTTTCTTGTGGCTGCTATTTCCCTAGTTAGTTTTCTGATTTTGTCTTTGGTTATAGCGTATTCTGGGTTTTCAGATTCAATGTCTTCCTCCAGTCCTTCTCCTCCCTCCTATGGTTGAACTGGACTAATACTTTTCTCAACTGGTTTGGTTACCTGCTGCTTTGTCGGTGTACTTCCCCTTTGGGTCGTTGGTGGTATGATTTCTAATTGTAGTCTGTTGGTGTCTTCCATTGGTGTTTCCTCCGACATGAAGGTGTTGATATGCACTTAGAGTTCATAGTCCTCTTCCTTCTCCTGGTTTTTCAATGGTTCTTCAATTGCTAGGTTTACTTCCTTAGCCTTTGCTGGTATGGATAAATTTGTGCCAGATTATCGAGCTAGCTCGTGGAATATTTCTTCGACTATTGGGTAATAGTTGAGAGGCTTTGATTTTTATTTTTCTCCTTGCATATACCAGACTTCAGTGTGGTCTAGCTCGAGTTGAATATGAGTTGTTTTCCACAAAATTCATCAGATGTTCTGAGGCACCCTCCATCTGGTTGTCTGGATTTTTAGGTTTTGGAACCAGTTTTCCAACAATACTTTTCCATTTGCTAATTCCTTCAATGTTCCATTCTACGCAAATGGCTTGAACCTCCACATGTGGAATTTTGTTGGTTCTTAGAACTACTTGTCCCCAACTGGGCATAAGTGGTACCTCTCTATCCAGATTATCAGAGATGGGAACCTTATGATCCCAGTCAACTCCTGGAATTTCTCACAGATAGTTTTGAGTATGTCAAAGACATACTGAGCGCATCTGTACACTTTTCCTATTTCTACTATTATGTCTACTGCTTCTAGCATATCGAGCTTCAGGTCGCTCCCTCAACCTGTAGGTGTGAGCCCTGTTGCTATGATTTTGGCCACGATTTGTGGTGTCTGGGCTTGTATCTGACTGATCATTAGCCCTTTTGAATTTTTTCCCAATGGAGTTCCAGTTAATCATTCTACCAGTCCTTCTTTTATGTGGAAAGGGACTGTGTATCCTTGGTTTTAAAGACTAGTCAGCTTGTATATAACTTCGCTAGTGATTTCTATTGGCCTGTCGAAGTAAAATTTCCCATTGTGGTATCGGCTGATAATGAATTTTACCATTGTTTCTTTCATTCCTCCAAAACTCACCATGAATGGTGTGTTCATGTAGTTCATAATGGAGTTGTGGTTTATCTTCTCTGCTGCTTATGTCGGTTTCTTTTTGACATAGGCCCATTCCTTGATTTCGACCCAAGTTTTCTCCCATGAGGTTTCTTGTACCTTGGTGTTCTTGATGTTTCTTAACCTTCTCATTAATGGGGTTTCAACAAATTGCAGTTCCTTTTTCTTTACAGCTGTGGCTTTGATTTGCTTCGGTGCCATCTCGTTGGTCTCTTCGTCAACTTTTCTTATAGGTTCTTATTTCTCAAATTTCTGACTGTTGAATTGTTCTATCTCTTCAAAATACGGTGAATGATATTTTTCTGGTCCGATATTTATAGGTGGAGTGGGTGACATTTCTGTTGATGGATGTATTAATGGCAAAAGTGATGGTCCAACATGGTCTCTGGAGTTTGCGTTAATGGCAATTTGATTTTGGTGCTCCTTCTGACCACAGTCATGCATTAGAGGAAATTTGGGAT
>LPNX010706945.1:331629-348281 GCA_001517045.1 Pseudotsuga menziesii | reverse complement strand
TTTGTCATTAAAAAAACTACTTTTTTTGTTCATATTTTCGACATATCTCATTGTGTTTTTACTCAAATTTCGATCGAGAGAGCTCATTGGATGCGGAATCAAATTCCACATCCAACGATCTCTCTCGATCGAAATTTGAGTAAAAACACAGGGAGATATGTCGAAAATACGAACACAAAAGGTAGTTTTTTTCTTTCTTCCTCCAAAATTAATCAATATTATTTTATTATTTTAACTATTATTTTATTATTTTCCTTAGGAGGCCCATTTTAGACCCCAAAATTCCTCTAATGAAGGCATGATTTGACCTTCGAGGTCGTCAGTCGATGTCAATTATGCGAATGGTCGATGGTGGTATGTCGATGGGTTTGATGTCAATTGTCAAAGTGTTGCTTATTATTTCTTTCGAGATTTCCTATCATCCTGGATTATGGCTGTTGGTTTTGTTTTGTTGTTTTTAGGCTTTTTAGATTTTTATAGTTTTTGTCTGACAGTTATGGTCGTTATATTTATGGTTTTTTTTTAACTTGTTTTAATTTTTGTATCATTTTAGTCAGGTGCCATTAACAAGTTTCTGAAATATTATGTCTTGTAACATCCTTAGTCAGACTGATCCGTTGGTATGAATCTCTTCGACAACGTAAGGTCCCATCCATTCTATATGTAACTTTTTGGGTTTTCCTTTTACTTGACTATTGTATAGTAAGGCGAGGTCCCCTACTAATAGATTTTTGTTTTTAATATTGCGATCATGCCAAGCCTTCTACTGCTATTTTTGGATTTCTTGATGTTGTAGAGCAATCAGTTGGTGTTCTTATAGCTTGCTTAATTGCATCAGTCGGTCCTTCCTACTTTCTTCGACATTAACATGTAAAATATCTGCTATGATAGGTGTTTGATGTCGAAAATGTCGTGGAACAATTGCTTCTTGTCCATAGACTAGTCGAAATGGTGTTTAGTCGGTCGAACGCTTGTATGTTGTTCTGTAATCCCATAGTACTGTAGGTATCTTTTCATCCCAATCATCTTTGTCGGTGTTGTAGATTTTTGTTAGACCCCTTGTTATTTTTTTGTTGAATGCCTCGATTGCTCCATTCGACTGAGGGTGATAAGTTGTACTACGTCAGTGGTCAATTTTGAAATGGTTTGTTAGTGCTTTGATGGTTTTGTTAATAAAGTGTGAACCTTGGTCACTGATTAGGGTTATTGGGCATCCAAATCTAGTAATTATGTTTTCGTAGATGAATTTAGCAGCTATCTCACTGGAACACATGTCGACTAGTTCTACTTCTGCCTACTTGGTTACATATTCTACTGCAGTTATTATGTACCTTGCACTTGTTCTTTTTGTTGGTATCGGGAATGGTCCTATGAATTTAATGGCCCAAATTTCAAATGTCAAACTTGGGTTTACTGATATCAAGGGTATCTCTGTACTAGCTAGAGGTCGACCCAGTCGTTGACATCTGTCGCATTAGCTCACAAACATTTTACAATCCTTGTATAGTGTCGACCACCATAGCCCTGACTGTTGGATTTTCTTGGCAGTTGTGTCTTCTTGAAAATTTCCTCATGCCGATCCATAGTTTGCTTTGATATTATCTCTTTCATGTTCTAATACGCATCTTTTGAGGATGTCATCTAGGCCCATTTTATATAAAAATTCATTTATGAGGCTATATGGTGCAGCTTTCATGGCTAAGATTTGTTTCTTTTTCATGCTCATGCCCTCTAGTGCTTGTCCATTTTCTAAGTATTGAGCTATTTCCTCTAATTTTGCTAGGACTGTTTCTATTCCAAATAAATGTGCATCCAATAGGTCGTCTTCGACTCCTGTTGGCCCCTCTCCTATGTCAATTCGTGACAAGTGGTCGGGTCCGACATTTAATTTTCCTGGTTTAACAACGACTTCAAATTTGAATTCTTGGAATAGTAGTAGCCATTGACAAATTCTCCCATGGTTTAAGGGTTTGTTTACAAGGTATTTTAATTCTTGATGGTCGGAATAAAAGATGAAATGGTTGGCTAGTAGGTAATGTCAATATTTCTGTAGTGAAAAAACCATTCCTAATGCTTCTCTCTCTGTTGTCGAATAGTTTCTTTCTACCTTATTTAGTTTTCTGTTGCTGTAAACAATGGGGTAATCCATTTCGTCATCCCCTGGTTGTGTTAATATCGCTCCTATTGCTAGGCCTGATGCGTCGATGTGCACGTGGAATTTGATCGACCAATTTGGGAACCTTAGAATGGGTGCCTTGACTAGCTTCCCTTTTAGTGTTTCAAATGATATGTTACATTCATCTGTCCAGTCAAACTATTGATCTTCTCTTAATAGTTCTTCCAAAGGGATAGGTCATATCTGAATAGTATCTTATGAATTTCTTGTAATATCCTGTATGACCAAGTAGTACCCTGACTTGTTTTGGGTTCACTGGTGGTTTTAAGTCAAGGATAATTTTTATTTTTGCAAATTCGACCTTGATGCCCTCTTTACATAATGTCCTAACAGTATCCCTATAGGAGTTAGGAATATGCATTTCCTTATGTTCAGAGATATCTAAATTTGTCGACATCGTTCCAACATGAGCCTTAGCCATTTGCAGTGATCTTTCAGTATCGAGTATATTGTCCAATCATCGAAAATATACTGCCATTGTTTTGTAGATATATTCTTGAAATGTTTTGACCACAATTCTCGAAAATACTACAGGTTTTTTAGACCAAAAGGAATAACTCTTGAGGCAAATGATCCAAATTCACATATGAATGTTGTCTTTTTCTGGTCTTCTTTGGCTATTGGTACTTGGTTGTAACCTGAAAATCCGTCTGTAAATGAGTAGCATTCATGTCCTGCGACTTCATTTAGGATTTCATCTACATAGGGTGTTGGGAATGGGTCTGTTAAGGTGACTTTGTTTAATTCTCTGAAGTCGACAAAGATCCTTAGCTTTTTCAGGTCATGTTTCTTTGCTTGAACAACCATTGGACTTACCCATTCCGATTGGTGAATAGGTTACATAATTCCTACTACAAGCATATTATCAATCTCTTTCTTGACTATCTCTTTGTATTTATGGGCTAATTTATATGGCCTCTTCTTTATGGGTCGAACATCATGTTTAATGTCGATCTTCATTTCACCCATTTCATGGACTACACCTTTGAGATATTTGTAGTCTATAGCGAATACATCCTAGAATTATTTTAGTAAGTTTACTATTTCGATTGTTTGTTCTTCACTCCAGTAATCGCCAATTTTTTCCATTTTTGGTCGATCATTGTTTGATATGTCAAATTATTTATTTTTCACTTTGGCATCTAACCATTATGGTTTTTTGGTTTCATTGATTGGTCAAATCCCTTCTTTAAACTGTGAAAATGTAGCAAGAAAGTCTGTTGCGGTCATTCGGCCGGTATCTTCTTTGTCGACTGTCTCAACTTTAAGTACTGTGTGAATTGGTTTTGTTGTTTCTAAATGGTATGATTTCCATCGAAAAATTTTCCCTTCCGGATTTTCATTTTCTATTTGTAGTCTTGTTCATTGTGGTATTGTCTTGGTTTGTATGTTATTACATGTTATTGACGGTCGATCATAATTTTGTGTTAGGGTGTTGTTCTCGATTGGTTCTATGAACGCCTTGATTTGTTTTTCAATTTTGACTAACTTTTCATTTTGTGGTATAAAGCTGAAGTCTTTGATGAAGTTATCTCTAAGTTCATGCCATAGAAATGTTTCACCCTGTGCTTCGTCCATTTTGTACCATTTATTTGGTAAGTCAGATAGCATCGATGGAAATAGGTGTGGCCATGTACGTTTGTCTTTATAGCCAAGTCTTTTCCACTCTTTTTTGCATGTTCTTATGTGTTCTTCTGGGTCCTGTCCTTGGATGAAGATAGGTATTTGGGATTTATAGGTTAGAATTTTTCCTCCGAATCTTTCTACAAAGAAATTCGAAGCTGTTGTCCATGTATGAAATCTTGATTGATGGGTATCCCACCATCTAGCAGCTTGTTCTGTGAAGGTTTCTACTAAGATTTGTAGTCGGCCATGTTCACCAATGTTTTTAGATACTTGCTCTATATGCATAACTGGTGATTCTCTTTCTTTGTATCTTGGGATTTGTTTGATACTTACATTCGTTGGTTTTATGGTAGGGTATTCCCTACTTTTCTTTTCAAATATTTTTGGGATGGTGGAAACTAGGAAACATTGTTGGACTGGTTTCTTCTGTACTGCCTAAATGGTCCAGCAACCTCTTTCTTGTGTCTCATAGTTTTTTACTTCCCAATCATATAATTCTGCGTCTGAGTTGTATCCTATTGAATCTTGATTTCCTAAGTGAAGTTCGCCATAGACATTGGGTTCTATGTAGTCTTCAATATTTCGTATTTGCTATAATTGTCGAATGTTGACTTCTTCATCAATAGGTTCTATCCAAGGTTCTCCTTGGGATGGATTGATAACTACTATGACTTTCTGTCCATTCCCCTTTAGCTTTATCCTTTCTTTATATAAATATATCAATGCTTTCATTTTTCTTCCCCGAGGTTGGCCTACTAAAGCTAGGAAGGAACTAGATCCTTCCTTGGGGTCAATAATTTCAAAGTCAACTTTGGTCAATATTCCTTTTATTGTCATATCGACATTTCTCCAAACTCTGATAGGTTCAATCAGACCTTGGTTGGCTAATTTGAGGTATATTCCTGACTCATATAGTCGAGGTCTACCCAATTGTTCCCAAGTGTCACAAGTCATAATATTTACTTGTGAGCCGAAGTCAAGTACAACTAGTTGAACATGGTATCCTTCGATTTCTAGGTCGACAAGTGGGTCAGAATCACATTTGTCCTTTTGGTTTAGACTGCATATGTTTTTTGTTTGTTTTTCTATATTATTGTTGTGTTTCATATTATACAATAAATCAATGAATTGAGATACCGTTTTATCCTCTTGTACTAAATGTATTAATGCTTTTTCAACTATCATCAAATTCTTCTTGTCTAACAAATTCTTTAAATATATTCATTTTGTCTTTATACAATTGTTTTTGTTTACCTGGTTTAGGATAATCGTTCTTTTATTTTATTTTGATTATGCGTGGATTATCACTCCCAGTTTTTGTCCCTTGTTGGGTTACTATATGCAGATTCTTCGTATTGATTACATCATGTTTTTGAATGCATGACAAGACATTAACATTTTTATTTTTATTGATTTTATCAAGCATAGTAGGGAAATCCTCTAATGAGTGATCCCCGACTCCACAACTAGAAAAAAATTTTAAATCGGTTTTGTCCTTGTATGGGTAGTCTGCATATCAATGACCTTCTTTATAGCATGTGAAACACTAGATGGTCTGACGTGGTCGGTTGTCGCGATTCCCAGAGAATCGATCTCGACCTCCATATCCTCCATGACGGTTGTCGAATTAGTGCTCATATCGATGACCTTCATATCTTTGATTATTCTATTTGTTTTGAGCATTGCTTCGCTGGTTGTTATCATTGTTCTGTGCAACCATGTTTTTCTGGTAGACTGCTTGGTAGTTTTGTCGATTCTTTAAGTTTAAGTGACAGTCGGCCGTGGCGTGACTTTTTACTTCACATATTACACACCAAGATGTTTTGCCATTTTTCATGTTATATGGGAAATCTTTGGTTGTGTGTTCTCCATGTTCTTGGCAGATGTTGTAGAAGCAATTTGTCTGAACAAAACGAATGTCCTATCGGCTGATGTATTGTCGACAGTTATCTTTGGTGTGTCTAACCGTTGAGCATTTTGTGCACCAGACATCCTAATTCTTAAGGTTCAGCTCTTTCAATGATTTCTACATGATTTCTAGTTGTTCTTTTAGTCTAGTATCTGTGGGATATGTCAAGAAATATTCATCCATCTCCACCTGCAAAGATTTAGTAAGCGCATCTTCGTACATTTTAAATCTCTCCAAGATTATGTGCCATTGAATTTTCTATGATAGACCTGCAAGAAACCACTAAATTAATAGTTGTTCATTAATTACATAATTTAGTTGGTTGAGGAGGTATTTCCATCGTTTGTCATATTCTTAGACAGTCTCTGCTGGCTTTTGCGATGTTGTTTTCAACTTTTTAGCTGCCAGATGTTTTGCATATGGATTTTTAAAGAAAGACAAGAATTGCACTTTAATTTCTATTTTAGATGCTTGAGGGATTCTCTCAGTAAAGGCCAAGTACCACATTCGTGCTCTTTTCCTCAAGGCATCAGCGAACTATGCCATATGTTGATCTTCAGCTGTAACCTGGTTCGCCTCCCATGTCAACTCACAGATGAACCAATGTCATCTAGGATATTTGTCACCCTCATATAGAGGGATATGCACTGATCCATGACCCATGTTGGAATCGTTGCTGCTATCTCCTCCAGGAGGTGGCATTGGTGGGGGTGGTGGTGGGGGTAGTGGGATGTTTTGCTTATCTCTTTGTGCAGGGATGTTCTCGACAAAACTTTTGTTCCTGTCGGTCATTTTTTTTGTCATTTCTTCTCCAGCAAGTAGTCGGTTCGGGTCGACTTCTCCTGTCGATGTCCAACTACACTGATTTGTCTATAGGTCCAACTGTTCTATATTTTCCAAAGTTGTATTTGGAAGGGGGGGTTCTCCTTCATGTGTCGGGTAAATTAAGTGGATACTTTGATTGGAAGGGTATGCTTGAATAGTGATCCATTTTCCTTCCTCCGGTTGACGAATCACTAGATGATTATCATCATTTACCTCATTGTCTAGTTACTCCATATACCAAACTCAACAGGTCTTAGTCTTAGGTCTTCTTTAACAATGGCTTGCATCTTGGTACTTGGATTTGTTGGAGGCAGAGGTCTTATCTCTTGGGGAACTTCTATTTGGAGAGCTTCACACTGCTCTATCCACAAGTCTTCTTTCATGGGTGATGCCTCTTCATCCACGCCTTCTTCCTGTCGGTCATGACCCGACTCTAGCAGATTTCTTTCCTAGTCTATCACCATGGTATTCATTCCTCTTTGTAGTGTTATAGCCCTTTCTCTTCTTTATTCCCTTCTTTTCAACCTCTTCTCTCTCTCTATTCTCTGTAAATCCATTGTACCTTTGTGTGTCACTGTTCGTTCAATTTCCTTTTAAGGTTGACTTTTCATTGCTGGTGATGGTATCTCCTTTCAGTCGACTAGAATCCTCTTCACTTTATAACCTCGACATATGACTAGCTACCCCCCTATAGCCTACCTGATGCTTTAGAAATCTCGTATAGTTCTATTTACTTGCTTAGGAAATATTCCCACTCCCTTTCAGTAATGAATTTCTCCCACTTTTTCTGTTTCTCCACCCAGTTACAATTTGGTGGTAGCTCATGTAGTGATGGACGAGGTTCTACAATATGACCCACTCCTTTTTCTATTAGGAATTTGAACAGTAGGGTTGGTAGGGAGCACAAGAATTGCTCGGTAAGGTTTGTATAGAATTTTTTCCGAATGGTTTCTACCGAAGTTCTTTCTTCTATGGCTTGCTCCTCGCAAAATTTGTCAGCGATCTTCTCAAACCACTTCGACAGGTTTGTTCACCCCCCTTGAATCAGTTTCTCTAGCAGCTCTTGGTCCTTAGTTGCTTCCAGCTTTTTCATTTAGAAGTTTTTTCAAAAGTTCGGGTACCGATTCTACAAACTTCTCATGAGTTTCAGTGAAGAATCTCTCCTTCGCTTGAGCAGCCATCAATCTATTTCTCCTCATGTAATTCTGGAAATAATCTGCTATCTTACACTCCCACCAGTTCTTAATCTCATGTTCTGATATCATTTGCTTATAGTTATCTCAGATATATACTGCCGGCAACAGAACCAATGTTGTAATCTCACAGATCACAAAGGGTTACCAATAATACACATTAAAGCATACTAACATAACATATACAAGAGACAAGAACATAGATGTAGAATAATAGATTATATTATATCATGAGGGTCCATACAAACACAGAACTGAACCAAGTTCTCATTTGGATTAACAACCTAATATATATGAGTTACAAATAGTTACATATAACTACATTTCGGTTTGGTCAACCGACATGACCTTATGCGGCCGAACTAATATCTAATTAGTCAGCTATTCGATGTAGTCTCTTCACAGACCTCCAACACCAATCCATTCATGACCAGTGGACATTTCTCTACAACTTCACTAACCTTTCTCCTAGTTCCAGTGGCTAGCTGAACTAACTAAGATTTTCTATGCTTTACTTTCTTAAAAGCACAAATCTCCACTACTCTAGGGGTAATGTAATTGTGAGTAGAACCAGAGTCAATCAAAATAGAAAAAAATTGCTCAACAATCTTACCTACAACTTCAACCACAGTTGACTAGTGATATGCTTGGCAATTCTCGAGTACTACATAAATACTATGGATAGCTCTTGCTGCTTGACCCACTATTTTTTCCTCTTGAATGTTGTAATATGGCCTTGCATTCTCATTCTCAAGTGAACAATTCTTGTGCATGTGGGGTCCTCCACATTTCCAACATTGGAGTGGTCCTCTGTTTTGTTATGGTTCTCTGAGATTTTCTCCCACCGCTCTAGCTGGCTGCTTCTCAACTTGGGATGGTTTCTTCTGTTGATTCCTGAAGTTAGAAGGTTTGAAACCTTTCTTCCTTTGATCAAACTTCTTATTCCTTTAATCCTTCTATGTCTTCTGGTAATCAATATTTCCTTTGCTTTGCTCATAGCAATACTTAGCCTTCCTTATTGCTTCTTCCAGAGTTCTAAGTTTGTAAAAATCAATTCTATCCTTGTCAGACTGAGGAAATCTACTCAGGAAACATTGGATCTTCACTTTTTCATCTTTGATGTACCTGACATACCTCAAAAGCTCCAAGAATTTATTTGCGTATTCTTCCATGGTATGTTGTCCCAATCTCAGCTCATGGAACTCTTTAATTTTTTCATCATAGTACTTGTCAAAAAGGTACTTCTTCTTGAAGTACTTCTGGAACTACTTCCATACAATATTTCTTTCATTGATATTCTTTACCTTCCTAAAATGATTCCATCATATGGATGTTCTTTCAGTCAAATTGAATATGGTTACTCTAGCCTTCATATTTTCGGAATAGTCTTGGACTTGGAAATATTTCCTCATCCCAAGAAACCAAGATTCATCTTCTTGTCCATTCTTTATCTCACCATTATAGGTAGGAGGCCTTGCCTTCTTAAATTCATCACGTTAATGGTGGTGGTAATGCCTCTTCCTCTCATTCTTATGAGAAGAAGAACTTGAACTGCTAGTGGATATTTCAGATTTAGATGACCCACTAGGAGATCTCATCCTTCTTCTAGTACTGCTCTTACTACCTTCTAGTCTTATTGTCCAGTCACAAGAGTTCATCTGGCTCTGTATGTCGGTCAAAATTTGTAGCATGGCTGCATTCAGTTGATTTTTCTCCTCCTGAGCCTTAACTAATCTTTCACTATCTGCCCTGTAACTTTGCATCTCCACCCTTAGGATTCTCATGGTGGCTACAAAATCTGGGGGAGTCTCTTGAATTCTCCTCCCATTTAGAATTTGTCTCAACATTTCCAACCCAGACATTTTCCCCCATAGCATATTCCTCATACTCATTGGGGTTTTCTACATCATTCATGCTGAAGGTTCTCATAGCTGAACCAAAATTCACTTTACCGAACTGCACTATCTAGAATACTGCCTTTGAAGGTGACTATGATTCTACAAAATGTGTTAATAACACAGTTGTTAGTTGCATACATTCACATGAATCATACATTACTTACCTGCATCTGGAAAAACTCATATTGATAACTTTTCCCAAAACACAAAATTTTCCTTCACTAACAATGACTGTCTCAGGGGGAGACGAGGGTTAAGGGGGCTTGCCCCCTTGTGGCTTCCCTGCTGAATTTCTCTATTTCGGAAAAAAATTTCAAAATTTTCACCCACTGTATCGAATTTTTTTTTTTACTTTCACTCACTACAGCGGCTCGATCTTCATTTTTCATCCACCGTCGTCAACTACAATTTCTTTTTCCAGCCGCCACCATATCGGCTCGACTTTCGGTTTCCAGTCATCGTTGCGGCTTTCTCTTCATCTTCTAGTCGCCACTATGTTGGCTCTGTTTCCATATTTCCTCCACCACCATTGCGGCTCGATGTTCACCTTTCACCCACCATTGCGACTCGAACATATTTTGTCTGCTGTGGCCGCAGCCTAGACTTTTTCTCTCACAAGCCGCTTCAGTGGATCTTACTTCATCTTTATTCCGCCACTATTGCTGCTCAGAATTCAAATATCTACCACTGTGTATTGTCTTGTTCTTTCTTCCTCAACCACTGCCAACACTTAGATTTTTTTTGGCATTTTTCCTTCCGCGTCAAATGCCGTCGGCAAAAATTCCTACTTCCACTGCCATCGTAGCGGCTTGAAACTTGTTCTATCCATTGTTGCGGAAGAACTTCAAACTTCTTCTCCCCAAGTCTTCTGTCACTGTAGAAATATATTATACTTTCATCTGTTGTGTAGAGGCTCAACTCTTCACTTGCTTGCCTCCAAAGCAACTGATATTGTGGCTCGAAGATCAACTTCCGCCCACCGCTAAATAATCTTGTTTCGAGTGACCCAGCCACTTCAGTGGCTCCCTCCTTGGTTTGTTTCCACCGTAGCGGCTCAAACAACAAATTTTGTCCACTGCGCCAGTAATAAGGAAATAACATAGCCGTTATTGGGACTCATCTTGGGCTTTCTCAGCCACCAAGGAGAGTTTCCACACTTAGGAAAATTTTCAAAAATTTTCTATCTGCTTCTTCTATTGAACTCAAAGGTAGTTTTCTCATGGCCCCTTTGAGTCCCAAAGCTACAACATAACTTTGATACCAATCTGTCACATCCCCACCCTTCTATCGACAAGAGGGCGTGACTATAATGCTAACATTCCAGGCAATCTAGCCCCATGAACATAAAATAAAATGCATTGAAATTAAACATACACATATGCATAATGATTATCAAACAACAGAAGGAATTTCATTCATTCAAAGCATTTAACATGTTCATATGGATTTATAAAACAAACACAGTTGCAAGGATTTAAACACAAGAATACTTATCTTAGAAGAATCTTGTCCCATAACCAGCTACATTGCTACAATGTTACACCCAACCATAGTCCAGTGTGCTCATCAATCACTCAGCAACACTATCACCCCCAAGCTGGGCATGATTCCACAAGGAATAAGGGGAAACTAGTAGGCTCACAGGTAGCCAAGGATACACAAAACTCATCAAAGCCAAAACAGTTGGGTTTATCAAGCTAACAGGGAGCTGGAAAGGTTGGTTTCTAATCTAGTGAGCTCAATCCAAGATCTATGGACACTTGCACCATAACTAGCCTGAATTCTAAGAAATCCACACACACCCAACATAAGGAAGCATCCCCTTCTTTTCTATGCAGTCCCTCTGGCCATGCCTTCCCTTCTAGTGCTATATAGGGGGTGTAGAGAAGAAAGTCATCCCTCTATCTCTGTCTGTGAGGCTCCTACACACACAAGGTTTTTCAAGCAGGATCGAACCCCATTTCCACTCCAAAAACATGTCAACCCAAACAACAGAGGCATACACAACAATTTCCAGATCTAGGATTGATGAAAATCGACTTGGAAGCTAAAAATGAATTTGCAGATGGGTAAAACAACCCCCTTAGTAGCAATTCGAATTCCAGATTCGTTTATGGCCCTAACGTGGCCAAAACAAACTCAATTGACACCCAAAATTTGTGGCTTTGTTCCCCCCATTGGCTCTGCAACTCTGAAACATGAAATTCCCCAACCGTGGAGAGGTCAAAATAATAGAAAAATGCTCAAGAGTGACCCCAACCACTGAACATTAACAAAAACACTTCCCAGCCCTGGGAAAAATGAAGAACACGGTAGAGAACGTGAATGGTGAATGCCAAAAGCTCCAAAATCGTGGGGGAATACCAAAAACGTGAATGCCTCCAGGAATGGGCATCATTTTTGGGCAATAACTTGCCCCATAAGTAAAAATCACATTTCCCAAAACCGATAGCTTCCCAATTTCGAATTTGGGTTGTCATACCTTGTCCATCCCATGCAATAACCAACTCAACCAACTTCTGGCAGTAATAAATGATCAGGTGAATAAGACAAGAAAGGTAGTTGAGAGTTTTGATGGGTTCTCCCTTTGAAATTTGGCTTTTCCCCATTGGGCCCAGAGGTGTGAATACCCCCCCCCCCATCCTTAGGAAATCATGCTCCCATCTCATTATTTGTTGCATTGACATAGCTAGTTGTGGGTTTTTTTAATTAAATTGCATATTTACATTATGTCCAAAATTATAAAGTGTCGGCTAGCACAAAATACCATCGACGCTGATTTAATCGCCAAAACATAAAAACAATAATCCATGGTGATCCTTTTTGTCTTTAGCTCCACACTACGATTAATTACATTATATAAATCATATGAATTTAATGTAAATGGGGTCAAAACCAGGGTGTTACAAGGAAATATAAGTGGGATTTAACCCGTCATAGATTGTACTGAGTAGTTTTGGACTCTTCAACTGCAAGCAATATGTCTGGGCCCATTATATCAAAAAAATCAAGAAAGAGTTCCACGCTCCAACCACCTAGGCCCGACCTCTTTGACTTTGCTAAACCTTTTAAAACCTTCTCAATCTCCTCAAGCAAGATCGAAAGATGTGTTAGTGGACCCTCTTGAGTAAAAGAATATCCGGGGAAGTTCTGGATCAGATCCATCTATTCTATACTAGCATTAGTTCCAGGATCTTAATATAAGGCATGGAAATGTATGACCGCTTCAGCTTCCATTTCCCCAAGGTCCCTAACCACAACACCATCCCCTCTTTTGATCTCCCATGTGGAATTTTGAACCCCCTTTTCTTTAGCATAATGGTGAAAAAACTTAGTATTAATATCTCCCTGCTCTTTAGTCTCCATTTTTCCTCCTCCTTAAGTAGAATTAAAACCCCAAACTTAAGTGTTATGACAATCATTTTGTGGTTACAGTGATTGTATTTTTTTATATGCGATGCGATGTTAATTAGTTGTCACTTCATAGTTAAGTGGATAATTTGGGAGAGGTCTCATCTTTGTTATTAAAAATAATATATTTTAGCGTATAATTTTGAGATTTGGTATTTAAGGTAAGTTTCTATTTTTTTAATTTCATGGAATTTATGATAATAAATTGAGAATATTTATATTATCGTTTTTGGATTGACAGGGATTTATTTCCTCAATATTGTTCAACATTTCTATTGGGTGTTAACCTCTATTGCAAGCAGGGTAGGAATTTCAAATGGCGGACACCCATCAAAATTGTCAGTAACTACAAAAATTTGAAAGGTTTTTTATATTCTAAGCTAGATTTTGACGGTTTTTCTAAAATCTTAGCTATATATGATGGGTAAATTGACCCCTGACGAGCATTTACCCATCAAATTACATCCCTCGTTGCAAGTACTAGTGTATAACAAGCACAAGCATATTTTGATGATTTGACGTTTCATTTGTCATGTGGTTTTTTGAACACATAAACACTTGATTTCCATATGTATTTTTTGTATATCATTAGTTGTTTAAATTTTTACTTTCAGAACTCATACAAAGCCTTAAATGGATGCTAGAAAGATATTTGAATCTCTATAAAAAAATGGTTTATTTCAAATATAAACAAACATTGACACAAGTAACAACAATTACAATCCTACTTTCACCATCCTAACTATTGAATATTACATTAAATAAGTTGTAAAAAAGAAGGGAGCTGCACTTTATAGTTTCAAATATATGAGATGTGTTGTGTAACCTTGAGTGGCTATTATTAATTAATTTAATTAAGAAAGAATTGAAATATTACATCTAAATATATAAACAATCCAAAAAAAAAAAATTTGGTATAAAATAAAATAAAAAAATCTTGTACATATTTAATATGTAAACTATCATGGATATTCACTTGTTAATTCATCACAACATATTTTACGAGTTATAGCAAAATATTACAAGGTTACCATCTATTCCTTGATGTTTATTTATAATTAAAAGTAAAATAATATAAGTGTAGGGTTGAAAACATAGTCATTAGCCTAGGTGGTTGTCAGAAGGAATGTGATCTTTCCTGCGTAGGTTGAATTCTCGCAAGTGACATATTGAGCTCTTATATGTGTATATTGTTTTTAAGAAATCCTCAATCTTATTTATAACCTAGTTTACTCAAGGAAATGTGTTTCATGGAAAATAAAATAAGGCTCAAAACATAGAAATAAACTAAGAATAGAAAAAAAAAGTTATAGCTATAAAATAACCACGCCATTAACATAATTAATGTAAGATGTACCTTAAGACATCTAATATGAGAAAACTTGACTACAATATGAGGAATATGCTTCTCTTATCATTTCATATAGAAATTCAAGATGTAAATAAAATATGGTCTCATTATAGTGTTATAATAGGCATTGTGGTTTGAATGGTTACTAAAGGGTCTTCCTCTTCCTCATATTTACTTAAAATATCCCACTCCTTTTTCATGGAATTCTCATAAGGACTCTAATTTAGGTGGTCATTGGACCATTGGAATATCTTGATGAGTATAACATTGTTACAGGGGTGGGAACCTTGTTCATGAATTTTGACACAAAAAGCATCAGTATTTATTGCTAAAAAACCACAAAAGTTTCAAGACCCCAAGTTACCAAAATGAGTATCTACCCCTAAAATCAACCCTTCGAGTACATGGTTCTACTTTTCCACTTAAAAAGTACCAAAATAAATGAAAAATAGTTATTCATTTAAGATTATACTTCCCCGTTTTGGGAGGATTTTGGCCCCTAAAACACTTCACTAAAGACGATGAAGAAATATTTCCACAACTTTATCCTTAAAGTACTACATGGAATTCCCTAGAAGTTATCCTTTTAATACAACCTACAAGAGTTGTTATTGATCTTGCTAGTTGTCCTAGATGACTTCTACAAAATTCTGTCCTCTGTTAACTCTACATGAGCTTCAAGTTGTAAGTCATATATGGTGGGTATGATATGCCATTCATTTTCCTGATACAACATGGGATGCTCAAAGAATTTAAGAGTCTCCACATTCACTACTAAGTAAATGTGCATATGTAGGAGTAATTGAGTCTATAGGAATTATCACCTATCTATTAAAGCACTTCAAAAGGATTGTATTTCAAAGCCTTGATATTATTACTAGGATCCTATAGACTTTAATTATCCATGTGAAATTAGACCCGGTCTCCTACCTTGAATTTATTCTTGATTTTGTGTTGGATATTCCCAAACTTATACTTTTCCTATTATTCTATGTCCCTATACCTGAAAATGGATCTACTTGATCTTATCAATCAATCTTTCATACTTTTATTCTTCTCTTATGGTGTTTTCACTCTCTCCGTGTTCTCCATATACAACACATATAGACAAAGGTGGAAAACATTTAAAGAAAGTTTTGAAATGGGATTATTGGTGGATGTATGGACTAATATTTTAGCATAGTGTTGATTACAGATCAAAATTTAATCCTACATTCTTGGATGATTTTGACTATAACCATTAAAAGTGGAACCGATGACACATTTTCCACTTATGTCTTAACATTTTTTTTGGGATGTGATGCTACTTATCTCTTCAAATTGTTGTCTATATTATGTTGGAACATAAGGTCTTGATGGTTCACCACACCTATGGATATTCTGGACATAACCAATCGTTAGACAATAGGAAACTAGATGACAAATCTAGTAGAGATCTGACTATGGCAAGTTGGAGGGATGAATGAATAGTCAGTTGAACAACCAACTAAAATCTAATACATTGTGGATTCTACAGAAATTGTTTGGACCAACAACCCTATTTGTGGACCATATCTTTATTAATTTTATGTAGTTCGTTATATATGGAAAATATAAATAGGTGACCCTATGGGTCATTTAATTTATGTATTTGAGATATATATCATTCCCATTATGAATCGTGATGTTATGATCATGATGCAATGTACTTAAGTGTTGTAACAGTTTCTTTAGACACTACCTCTTATCTTGGAATAGTGTTCCCTTCTTTTCTTTTCATTTTTTTCAACAGTTTGTCACCGAGAGGTTTCCCCAACATGGTATCAAAGATCAAGGTTTTGACTAATCCATGTTGTCTACAAAGTGTTCTGAGACGAATCTAGGGTTGATTGACTCTAGGAAGAAGATTTTTCAGCTGACACCTTTTCCAGAGCTTTGATTATAACTATTAGATTAGGTGGATGGATTGAAAGATAGAACATGTTGTTCTCAATGGACACAATTATGTTATCTATGTGAAAGATATGGAGACCATGTTGAAGAGAAAAGGGATGTTGCAGTTCACAAAGACTATTATTGTTGACCTGATGGATACCGATGTTAAGTTTTCCATAAACATAAAGAAAGATGAATTTGTGGGTGTTATGATGACCTACATTTCGAGGGAAATTCAATTTCTTAAAAGTGGGATTGATTTCCCTCGTATATTCTTGATCAAGATGAAGTCTCTATTCAACAAGACAAATGAAGGTGAAGTAATGCAAATAGAGAAAGAGTTGATGTC
>LPNX010706945.1:302234-331168 GCA_001517045.1 Pseudotsuga menziesii | reverse complement strand
AAAATGTGACAAATAAGCATTCTTAACTCATGCAATGCCACCTCAACCATGGGGGATGAGGTCATCTACTAGAATGTAATTGGTTGATTTTTATAGTACATTTTAGTCCTTTTGAGGCCCATTTTTGACCTCAAATTCTCTCTAATGTCTAGAACCTACTTCCTTTTATCATATCGAGGACGATTTAGCTCATATCAAGGAGCTATAGTAAAATTGGGTGAATGTGGCAAGTAATTTCTGAAGAAGGATGTACACACCATATGTTGTCTTATGTTCTTCCTCTTTAGATCATATCAATGAGCTATTTTTGATGAATTACGAGACACCATATGATGTCTTATACTCTTCCTTTTGGCCAATTGGATGTAACGCAAGAAATGTGGTAAGGATTTTAACTTTGATATTTTATGTGATTTGTTGATCAAATATCAATGGAAGTTTCCTGAAGAAGGGAATCTTGGGGGAAAAATCCAGACTCATTTGTTAAAAAGTAAGGCCAAGTATCTATGGAAATTTTTAAGGATCTGTACTTATTTAAAAGTGTATAAACCTTGGTGAATCTTACCAATTATTAAAATGTCAACTATAAAATATTTAAAGATTTTTTTCTAAAAAAATTTCAAATTATAAGTATTTTATGTATTTTATATAATAATATAGTGATTTCTAGAGTGAAAAATTTTTACCCTACCAAAATTGGACAAAATAGGGATTCAAAAAATGCAAATTGGCAATTATGTTTTTTGGAAAAAACATGGAAAATATCCCATAGTCTAAATTTCGCCCCTAATATTTTCCTTGGGTCAAGCCAAACCTTACAAAACATCGTTGGAAATATCATCGACTATAATGTATCAACCAACCTACAGACGGAAATACCAAAGAGTCATCATCGATGAATATGGATCGTAAGAAGATGACTTGTCGGTATTGCACAGAGGTGGGACATGTTGAGAAAAATTATTGGAACAAGACAAATGAATTAGAAGGAAAGTTCAAGAATATGGAGGACATTGCTTCAACTAGTCAATAAACAAATCAACCTCTTGAAAACTATACCTTCTACGTTGACATTTCCCAAGAATTACATCCTCACACCAGTATGATTCAACGTATAGTGGATTATGGATATAATCATCATATGGAAAAGGATGCTTCTCTATTATCTCCCTTAAGTGGTGCTCTTGAAAATAATATTTATGTCAGTGATGATTATGCTCTCATTGTTGCTGGAAATGGTAATGTTTAATGCCAACATGGTCGCATATCCAACTTCTATCATGTATCAATTCTAAGTGCAAACCTGTTTTCAGTTGCTCAACTAATAAAAACCAAGAGAAAATATTGAATTTTGGTGAAATTGTTTTATTGTAAAGGATTTGAGGCTTTATGGGGAAACTATTTCTTTAGGTATTTTGGATCCCACATATGGACTTTATAAGTTACGTGATCCTCTCTTCAATGATTCTTGGATGACTAGGCTGTTTGTACTCATTGCTCAAACTAACAAAAAAAGTGGAATTTGGCATGAACAACTTTGTCATCTAAAATTCCATAGTATGAAGATGATGGTAACCCACAATGGTTACTGATTTCCCAAATATTGTTCCAACTGATGGATTTTGTAAAGGATGCATGCATGTAAAGCATCATTAGGAACCCTTTGATCCAAGGAAAGCATGGCATACACAAGATCAACTGGAGATGGTTCATAGTAATCTTTGTTGCATGAATAAATCTTCATTAGTAGGTGAAAAGTATATTTAAACATTTATTGATGATTTCTCTCTCTTTACATGGGTTTATTTCTTGAAAAATAATATTCAAGTCATTGGAAGGTTCAAGGAATTTAGATCAGTTCCTGAGAAGCAGTGTGATCAACCCATTAAATGTTTGAGATCAGATAATGGTGGTGAATATGTCAGATGACAATTTGAAGAATATATCTTGCACAATGGTATCTCTTGGCAAATATATGTCCCTCAAAACCCAAAGATCTATCCCTCAAACCCCTCAATAAAATAGTGTCATGGAGAGGAACAATCAGAGTTTGGTAGAAATGGTCAGGTGTTTGCCACAGACCAAAGACATATCGACAAAATTTTGGGTAGAAGTTTTCTACTGCTCAAATTATCTCCTAAATATTATACCAACTGGAGTAGTTATTGCCACGAATCCATTTGAGAAGTGGAATGGTAGGAAACCCTTTGTCATACATATCAAAACATTTGGATGTGTTTCTCAGGAGCATATCGGTGATAATTGAAGAAATAAATTAGATGCAAAGAGCCATGCCTGCATCACGATGGGATACTCTGATGAGAGAAAAATCCTACAAACCTTTTGATCCTGTCAAACAACATATCATATTGAGTCGAAGTGCAATATTTGATGAGATGACTTTAGCAAATAATTTTTTGAATTCTATCCCAGTGGAAAATGATCGAGTTTATATTCTTGTTGAATATGGATCGAGTATAGCCATCTATGGATTGTCATGTACCCATTCCCCGTTATCATGCAGAATTAAAAATTTCATCGACAACCTTTATTTTTCATCGAAACACTAGACATGGACGCGAACCACTTCTCGACACTTACAACACTGTCATGCTCCCTCTTGTCTTCCACTAATATGTTTGATGATATGCAAGGAAATATCTCAAAGGAGATTGAACGGCGGAGAGAAATCGGGACAAAAACCAACGATCACAAATATTTCTGCATCTGGAAACAAATCAATGGCTAAGAATCCACCCACAAAAATCAACGGTGCGGAAATCCTGAGTTGCAGGATCAGAAAGTTACAAAAATTGCAATCTCACATCCCGCATTGAAAATAGATCAACGACAAAGAATAATCCCGCAAGAATCGACGGTGCGGAAAAAATGAGTTGTGGGATCGGGAAATATGGAAATTGCGATACCGCGATCCTGCATCCCATATTCTGCATTCTGTATTCCCACATCATGCATGCAGAAACGACCGTTGCAGAAATCAAAATTTGCGAAGCCGCATCCCGCAATTCGTAGAAAAAGAATTGTAGAAAGGAATTTGCGGAGGTCCAAATCTTCCAAAGGATGTCTTCCACATCTCACTTGCGGAATCAACCATTACGGAAGAAGGTTTCTGCTCGAAAATTCGACCTGCTAATCAAAGTCTTTGAATAGACTTGGACATCTAGGCCAACATCAATTTGAAATTATAACCCTGCAACTTAGTTTAACAATGTATTGAAGGAAACATACATAGATGCCTATAATTGCAGTTATTCAAAGGAACAATTCATCAACTCAACACATCCAACATGTTCATCATATTTTGTCAAGAAATTACAATGCAAGAAATATAATTGCAGAGATTAACAAGGACAAGAACACTTATCTTGAGAATAAGTTGTCCCACAAATAGGTGTGTCATTGCAACGTTCCACCCTACCATAGGCCAGTGCGCTCACCAATCTCTCAGCAACACTGCCACCCCTGATCTAGGCATAATTTACTCAAGGAATAAGGGAACACTAGAAGACTCATATGATAGCCAAAGGTACAACAAAACTCAACCAAGCCAACATAGTTGGGTTTATCAGTCTACAAGGGGAAACAACCAACATATGGGTTTCATAGGCCACTTAGCCAAACCATCTCATAGTTGGTTTTCATAGAGTGTTCATAGTCAATCCAATATTCACCTTAAGGACCAGTCAATCCAATAGATGGGTTTATCATATTGTACATAGTCAAGCCATCTCATAGCTGGGTTTATCAGGCTACCTAGCCAATCCAAAATTCACATTTGGGTTTATGAGACTATCCAGCCAAAGGTTACTCACAACTTCAAATGCAACAAGACACAACCAATCCAACATATGGGTTTATCAAGCTACCAGCCAAGCCATCTTTCGAGTTGGGTTTATCAGGTTTCTAAGGAAATGGGCATGAAGAACTGCTAAGCTAGTGAGATCAACTACAGAGCTAAGGACACCTTCACAAGACCTATCTGGCCCACCTTCCCCACTTCCTACACACCCAACACAAGGAAGTGTCCCCTTCTTTGCTGCACAGTCCCTCAGGCTACACTTTCCCTTCTAGTGCTCTTCAGGATGTGCATAACAGGTTCACCATTCACTCTTATCTTATTATGAGGTCCCACACTAGGTTTATCGAGCACGTTCTATGTCTCTCTCACTCCTAATTCTTGTACATTGTTCAGACCCAAACCAGGGGGCACAACACAACAACCACAGGGAGACTCCTCAACACAGGCCTTACTCTGAAACATGAGTAACAAGGTCTCATACACTCTGTATTTCAAGTTAACGCTGCAACATAGCAATCACTGTCTTGCCAAGGAAAATACACACTTGCAGAACATGAAGGATACACACAAGAAGAACTCAGCTACCCAAGATCCCCCCCCAGCCTGAATGGAGAATAATGACGATCAATGAGCAAGACATCCCGCAGCTCCCAAAACATGAATCTAAAAATGAAGACGTAATGCGTGAGTCAAATTGGCATACGGTTCTGGGTGTTTTTCTTTCCCATGAAGTCAAAACACAACATTCAAAACTATGTGCTCTGCCCAATTCAAATTTTTCCATAATCTTCCCCTTCCCTGCAATAAATACCTCAACCACATTCTAGTAGAAATAAACGGTTGGGAAGAAAGACAACAAAAATGGTAGTTTACAGTTTTAATGGGATTTCCCCATGACACATGGATTTTCCCAAACTGGTTCAAGGTTAACATTCCCTCCCCCTTATCCTTAGGAAAATCATGTCCTCATCTCATTTTCCATTGCATTGACATAGTTGGCTGTGGTTTTTTCATTAATTTTCATATTTACATGATGTTTACAAACATGCTTTCCTTGTCACATAAACCAGAGGCATCAACCATGATCGCCTATATACCAAACATTAATCAATTACAGGGCCTTGGCCTTGAGCTCCTTTTCATGGATCCATATAATATTTACATCATATACATTAATGCAACGGGTTCAAAACCGAGGTGTTACATTCCCCTCCCCCTTCATTAGCATTGTCCTCAATGCTTTACAAAATTGAACAAAAATGCTACACTGGTATCTCCCTCAGTGCTCCATATATTCCAACAAAAATGGATGTGCCAATTGCATGGCATCCTCCAGCTCCCATCTAGCCTCTTTAGGACCATAGTGCTCCCACTGCACCTTTACTTGTCCTATGGCTCGGTTTCGGAGCATGGTGACCTTCCTATCAAGGATGCACATTGGCTCGATTTGTAACTATCCCTCGGGTTCCACCTGAATCACATCCCAATTTATCACATGGTTAGGGTAATGTATATATTTATTAAGCAAAGAAACATGAAAAACATTATGAGCCCTAGTGCTAGCTAGAAATGCAAGTCTATATGCAACTGACCCTATTCTTTCAAGCACTTCAAATGGCCCACAATATTTGGGTGACAATGTGGCACAACTTCCAAGTTTCAAGGAAATTTTCTTTGCCCCCAATCTAAGGTAAACTTGATCCCCAACACTAAACTCTCTGTTCACCCTATCTTTATCAGCATAGCTTTTCTGTCTGTCCTGGGATGCTTTCAGATTCTTCCCGATCTTTACAACCTCCTGCTCCATATCCTTAAGCAATTCTGGACCAATCACAACTCTATTCACTATATTATCCCAAGTCATGGGTGTCCTACACTTCCTTCCATACAAAGCTTAATATGGACTCATCCTCAAGGATGCTTGTTGTCCATTTTTATAAGCAAAATATACCAAGTGTAAATAATCTTCCCACTTGGTTAGTTTGTCCATCACATACATGTGAAGCATGTCTTCAAGCACTTGGTTAAATCTCTCTGTTTGTCCATCAGGCTGAGGATGGTACGCAATCCTGAAGTTTAGCTTTGTACCAAAATATGAAAAAAATCCCTTCCAAAAATTGGAAGTGAACTTGACATCTCTGTCAAAGACTATTGCCTTTGGCAATCCGTGCAATTTGAAAATATCCTTCATGAATATCTTTGCAATGTCATCAGTCTTATGCGTATACTTAACCGACATAAAATGGGTTTCCTTTTTCAACTTGTCCACCACAACCATGATGGACTCATGTTGTCTCCAAGTCATGGGAAATCCTATAATGAAATCCATGGAAATAATTTCCCATTTCCAATCCAGAATTGGAAAAGGCTGCAACAAACCTACTGGATGTTGATTCTCAACCTTCACCTGCTAACATTTCATGCACTTGTAAATGTATTCAGCCATGTCCTTTTTCATTCTTGGCCGAAAGTGTTTCTTTCTGGCTGTAGCAATCATGTCTTCCGATATATTGGGTGACCAGAATATGGAGCTTGATGGATCTCGTCCATAACAACTCTCCTAAAATATGCTACATTTGGAATGTAAATTATGTTCTTATAAGTAAGAATTCCATATTATTCCAATTTATATCCCTCATACTTATTTTCAAGGATTTGTTGCTGCAATTTGTCCTTGACCTACACAAACAATTCATCTTCAACAACATGATTAACAATTTGCTACCTCAACTTCGATTGGAAAACACTAACGGATTCCACATGCATTTCCTACACCTTCCTACTGAGTACATCAGCTACCGTATTCTCTTTCCCCTTTATGTGCTTTATCTCAAAATCAAACTCACATAAAAACTCCAACCATCTAGCTTTCCTAGCATTCATAATAGGCTGATCAAACAAATACTTCATACCACAATGGTCTGTCCTTAGCTCAAATATTTTTCCCATCATGTAATGTCTCCACATCTTGATAGCATGTACTATGGCCGCAAGTTCTAGATCATGAGTAGCATAGTTCTTCTCATGTTCCTTCAACTTTCTGGACTCATAACATATCACATGGTTGTCTTGCATAAGGACTCCTCCAAGCCCTTGACTGCTTGCGTCAGTACACACCACAAAATCTTTATGTGGGTCTGGAACTTCCAATACTAGTGCACGGGTGAGAATATTCTTCAACCACTAAAATCTTTCTTCACACCTCACTGTCCATTCAAAATGTATTCCCTTCTTTTCTAAACAAGAAACCTTGGAGAATCCTTCAATGAATCTCTTGTAGTATCTTGCAAGCCCATAAAAGATGTTACATCTGTCACATTTCTCTTGTCATCTGACAATTCATAATGGCCTCAATCTTCTCTGGGTCTATAGATATGCCCTCATTTGAGATAATGTGACCCAAATAATGAATCCTATCTCTGTAAAAGTCACACTTACTCAACTTTGCATACAATTGATGCTCCTTGAGTAATTGTAATGTCAACCTCATATGATCTTCATGATCTTTCTCATTCTTAGAATAAATAAGAATTCCATCAAGGAAAACAACAACAAACTTGTCCAAATACTTGCTAAAGACAGTGTTCATAAGGCACATAAATGTATTTGGTGCATTTGTGAGACCAAATGGTACCACTACAAACTCATAATGGCCATACCTTGTCCTAAAGGTTGTCTTGTGAATGCCTTCATCCTTGATTCTTACCTAATGGTAACCAAACCTCAAGTCAATATTGGAAAATACCTTTGCTCCTCTCATTTGATCAAAGAGGTCATCAATCCTAGGAAAAGGATATGTTTTCTTCACATTGACTTTGTTTAGCTGTCTATAATCAATACACAACCTAATTTTACCATCTTTCTTCCTTACAAATAGAACTAGTGCTCCCCAAGGAGACACACTCGGTTTGATATACATTTCCTTGAACAACTCTTGCAGCTACATCTTCAGTTCTAACATTTTGAGAGTACTCATTATGTAGGGTGTCTTGCACACTAGTACTTCTCCTGGGACAAGTTCAATCATGAAATCAATGTCCCTCTTTGGAGGAAGCCCTAGAATCTCATCAAGAAAAAAATCCCTGAATTCCCGTAATACCTTAAAGTCCCCCAACCTAGGAGTTTCATTCTCTTCTACTTCCACAATATGAGCTGCATACAACTGGAAACCCTTCCTACAAAATTTCTTCAACTGCATTGCTTAAATCTGCCTCATTGAAATTACCTTTGGAATGCCTCTTACAACTCTCGAGTTCCCTTCTTCATCCATGCATTCAAAATTCTTATGGTAATAGTCAAGCTTTACTCGATGAGATTCTAACCAATCCATTCCAGTGAGAAAATCATAGGAACCAAGGGGTAGAACATTCAGATCTACATAAGTAACACATCCATTCATCACCAATGGACATTTCTCTACCACTTCACTAACCTTTCTCTTAGTTCCAGTGGATAGCTGAACTAACCATGATTTTCTATGTCTTACTTTCTTGAAAGCACAAATCTCCACTACTCTAGGAGCAATGTAACTGTGGGTAGAACCAAAGTCAATGAAAATAGAAATAGATTGCTCAGCAATCTTATCTGCAACTTCAACCATAGTCGACTGGTGGTCTTCTTAGAGGTCCTCCAACGCTGCATATATGTTAGGGATGAACCTCGCTACTTGACCCATTGTTTCTGCCTCTTGAAGGTTGTAAGCTATCCTTGCACTCTCATTCTTGAGTGGACAATTCATGCATATGTGGGATCCTCCACATCTCCAACATTGGGGTGGTTCTATAATCTGTTGTGGATCTCTTGGATTTTCTCCCACCACTCTGGCTGGCTTCTTATCAGCTTGGGATGGTTGCCTCTGCAGATTCCTGATGTTAGAAGTTTTGAAACCTTTCTTCCTTTGGTCATACTTCTCATTCTTTCTGTCCATCCATGTCTTATGATAGTCAAGTTTGCCTCTGCTTTGCTCATAGCAATACTTAGCTTTCCTTATTGCTTCTTCCAGAGTTCTAGGTTCATAAAACTCAATTCTGTCTTTGTAATACTGAGGAAATCCACTCAGGAAATGACGGATTTTCACCTTCTCATCCTTGATATACCTAACATATCTCAATAGCTCCAAGAACTTGTTTGCATACTTCTCCATGGTCTTCTGTCCCAATATCAGCTCATGAAATTCTTTGATCTTGTCATCATAGTACCTATCAGAGAGGTATTTCCGCTTCAAATACTTCTGGAACTATTTCCACACAATTTTCCTTTCATTAATCTTCTTCACTTTACTCAAGTGCTCCCACCATATGGATGCTCTTCTAGTCAAATTGAAAATGGATACTCTATCTTTCATATTTACTAAATAATCCTGAACTTGGAAATATTTCTTCATCCCAAGAAACCAAGATTCAGCTTCTTGACCATTCTTTATCTCACCATTGAAGATAGGTGGCCTCATCTTATTAAACTCATCACATGAATGGTTCCAATAATGCATCTTCCTCTCATTCCTATGAGAAGATGAACTTGAATCGCTAGTGGATCCTTCAGAGTTAGATGACTCACTAGGAGATCTCTTTCTCCTTCTAGCAGTGCTCTTACTGCCTTCTGGGATTAGTGTTCGGTCCCCAGAGTTCATCCGCCTATGAATATCTATTAGACTTTGCATCATGGCTGCATTGAGCTAATTCTACTCCTCTTGACCCTTAACCAACCTTTCATTGTCTTCCCTATAGTACTGCATCTCCACCCTGAGGCTTCTCATGGTGTCTGCAAAATCTGGGGGAGTATCTTGAAACCTCCTCCCATTAGACTCTATCTCAGGATTTCCAACTTGGAAATTTTCCCCCATAGAATCCTCCTCATGCTCATAGAGAGCCTATGCATCATTCATGTTGTAGGTTCTCATGGCTGAGCCAACAACCCACTTTTTTGATATGCACTACGACTCTGCAAAATGTGTTATCAAACACCATTTTTTAGATACATAGTAAATCAAAATTAAAACCATTGACTTACAGTCACTTGGCCTATCTAATCCCAATGCTATAACCAACAACTCTGTTAACTATTCAACTCAATCCTTTCAGGCCCAACACTGCAACCCACAGTGTTGATACCACGTTGTAGTGCTCGCACCATTCTGTAGATACCACTCTGTAGCGTACTACAATCTTGGTATCCAAGAATATTCTTATCCCTTGCACTATCCATATGGGTCCATCTAGGCCCAATGCTACAACCAACAGCTATGATACCATAATGTCACGTACCCATACCCCATTATCGTGCGGAATTAAAAATTTCATTGAGAACCTTTATTGTTCATCGAAACACCAGGCATGGCCGTGAACCACTTCTCGACATTTCCAACACTATCACGCTCCCTCCCGTCTTCCACCGATCAATTCAATGATCTACAAGGAAATATATCAGAGGAGATCAGACAGTGGAGAGAAATCACAATGAAAATAAAGATCACAAATGGTTCCACATCTGTAAACAAATCAATGGCTGAGAATCCACCCACAAAAATCAACGGTGTAGAAATCTCGAGTTGCGGGATCATAAATTTATGAAAATTGCAATCTCACATCCTGCATCAAAAACAGATCAACGACGAAGAATAATCCTGCAAGAATCTACGGGTGGAAAACTTGAGTTGCAGGATCAAGAAATATGGAAATTGCGATACCATGATCCCACATCTCATATTCTGCATTTCTCATTCCCGCATCCCGCATGCAAAAATGACCATTGCGGAAATCAAAATCTGCGAAGCCACATCCCACATCCCGCCTCCTGCAAGTTGTAGAACTAAAATTGCGGAAAGCCATATTTCACAAAAATACATCTCCGCATCTCGCATCTCGCATCCCATAAGTTGTAGAAAGGGAATTGTGGAAAGGAATTTGTGGAGGTCCAAATCTGCCAAAGGATGTCTTCTGCATCCCACATCTTGCTTGTAGAATAAACCATTGTGGAAGAAGGTTTCTACTTGAAAATTCAACCTGGTAATCAAAGTCTTTGAATAGACTTGGCCATCCAGGCCAGCATCAATCCAACATTCAAACCCTGCAACTTAGTTTAACAACGCATTGAAGGAAAAATACATAGATGCATATAATTGTAGTTATTCAAAGGAACAATTCATCAATTCAACATATCCAACATGTTCATCATATTCCATCAAGCAATTACAGAGCAAGAAATACAATTGCAGAGACTAACATGGACAAGAACACTTATCTTCAGAAGAACTTTTCTCGCAACCATCTATGTAGCTGCAATGTTCCACCCAACCATAGGCTAGTGGGCTCATCAATTTCTCAGGAACACTGCCACCTCCGGG
This sequence comes from Pseudotsuga menziesii, assembly GCA_001517045.1. Classification (NCBI taxonomy): domain Eukaryota; kingdom Viridiplantae; phylum Streptophyta; class Pinopsida; order Pinales; family Pinaceae; genus Pseudotsuga; species Pseudotsuga menziesii. Next base: position 320,006 of record LPNX010706945.1, on the reverse strand, counting down.
TTGGGCATAATTTCCTCAAGGAATAAGGGAACACTAGCAAACTCATACATATCCAAGGGTGCAACAAAACTCAGCCAAGCCAACATAGTTGGTTTTATCAAGATGCAATGGGAAACAACAAATATATGGGTTTCACAGGCCACTCATTCAATCCATCTCACAGTTGGGTTTTATAGACTATTCACATTCAATCCAGCATTCACCTTAAGGATCAATCAAGCCAACATATGGGTTTATCAGAATGTACACAATCAATCCATCTCACTGTTGGGTTTATAAGGATACCTATCCAAGCCAACATTCACAGTTGGGTTTATCATACTTTCCAGAAAAAGGTTACTCATAAGGTGAAACGCAATAAGACACAACCAATCCAACATATGGGTTTATCAGGCTACCAACCAAGCCATCTTTCCAGTTGGTTTATAAATTTTCTAAGGTAATGGGAAGGAAGAACTACTAAGCTAGTGAGCTCAACTACAAAGCTAAGGACACCTTCACAAGACCTATTTAGCGTGGCTTCTCCACTGCCTACACACCCAACACAAGGAAGTGTCCCCTTCTCTGCTCCACAATCCCTCAGGCTACACCTTCCCTTCCAGTTCTCTTCAGGATGTGCATAGCAAGCTCACCATCCACTCTTATCTTATTGTGAGGTTCCACACTAGGTTTATCAAGCATGTTCTACATCTCTGCCACTCCTAATTCTTGTACATAGTTCAGACCCAAACTAGGGCGCACAACACAACAACCACAGGGAGACTCCTCAACACATGATTTACTCTGATACACGAGTAACAAGGTCTCATACACTATGTAGTTCAAGTTAATGCTGCAACACAGCAACCACTATCTCACCAAGGAAAAAAACACTTGCAGAACGTGAAGTAACACATAAGAAGAACTCAACTTAGCAAGAGCTCTCCCCCCCGAATGGAGAATAATGATGATCGATGAGCAAGATGTCCTGTAGCTACCAAAACGTGAATCCAAAAATGAATACATATTGCATGATTCAAACTGGCATACATTTCTAGGTGCTTTTCTTTCCCATGAAGTCAAAACATGACATTCAAAACTGGGTTCTCTTCCCAATTTGAATTTTTCCATACTCTTCCCCTTCCCTGAAATAAATTCGTCAACCACATTCTGGCATAAATAAATGGTTGGGAAGAAAGAAAAGAAAAAGGGTAGTTGACAGTTTAAATGGGATTTCCCCATGACACATGGATTTACCCAAACTGGTTCAAGGTTAGCATTCCCTCCCCCTTATCCTTAGGAAAATCATGCCCCCTTCTCATTTTTCATTCCATTGACATAGTCGGTTGTGGGTTTTTCATTAATTTGCATATTTACATGAAGTTTACCAACGTTCTTTCCTTAGCACATAAACCATAGGAACCAACCATGATTGCCTATATACCAAACATTAATCAATGACAAGGTCTTGGCCTTGAGCTCCTTGGGCGTTGGCCTTGAGCTCCTTGTCATGGTTCCATATAATATTTACATCATATACATTAATGTAACAGGGTTAAAACCGGGGTGTTACATGGATTCTCGACCTGATCAATGAGTTATCCTCTTGATTCAACTAATGCTCAGTCCATTGTGACTGTTGAAGTCAACAATCTGACTTCCTTGAGTCACACGATGGATTATAACTGACCTACATCACCAATGACAAGCTTTCCTTGGTGACTGTTAACGAAATTGAAGATGTTGGATCAGATGTTGGAAATCCTAGTACTGGTCGATATACTCGCAGTCAGACATAATGTGGTAATGTTTCCTTAATGGAACATGTTATCGACACCTGTGATCATGATACTTTTGATGATGCTCAATATATACCATAATGGGAAACTATTATTTCTGCTAAAATTGATTCCTTGAAGAAGAATCAGACGTGGGAACTTGTTCCCCAACAACAAGGGAAAATTTTCATGAAGTGTCGATGGGTCTATGGGACCAAGTTTTTATCCAACTATGTTGTTGAACACCAAAAGGATCATCTAGTCACCAAGGTATTCTCATCAAGAAGGATTTTCCTATGCCAAAAAAAAATCCCCTATTGCAAAGATGAATTCTATTTAACTAATCCTTTCTCTTGTTGCTCATTTTGGTTGGGAGATTCATCAAAAGGCCATTAAAAGTATCTTTCTTCATGGAGATCTGACTGAAGAAATATATATGGAGCAACATCCTGGTTCTCTAATAGAATCTAGTTTTATTTTTCAACTAAAGAATTCATTGTGTGGTTTTTTATAGGCACGTTGTGCTTGGTATGAGAATATTGATTAGTTCTTTGTCAATATTGGCTTCAAACGTTGTGAATTTGATCATAGTATTTATGTATTACATGTTCATGATGATACTTTAATTGTGTCATTATATGTTGATGATTTAATAATAAATAAAAATAATGGCAATCTCATTTTGGTTTTGAAGAAGAAACTTGCAAATACCATTGAAATGAATGACCTTGGTATTTTGCATTTCTTTCTTGAAATTCAAGTTTTACAAATGCATGATGGTATATTTCTTTCTCAACCTAAATATGCATTCTATATTTTTAAATGATTCAATTTGGACAATTGTGGTTTCTATAGAGAGACAAGGAGGATAGTATTAAATATCCCATATAGATTTTGTAATTATTGGTTCCATGGTAGATACAGGTCTTAATGGATCCATTTTCAAATGATCTTTCATGGATTAATTGGTAAGTCGTGTGCCACACCTTATTAGTTGAGAGTGAAGTTGTTGAAAGCCTACAACTCTCCATGAGTTGATGTCTCTATGTGTCGATAGTTTGTTAGTAGTTTGATTTATCTGACACATAATCGATCGAATCTCTCCTTTCCTATTAGTGTTGTTTAACAATTCATGGAAGATCCTCACTAAAGCACTAGAAAGTTGCAAAGAGGATTTTTCATTACATTAAAGGTACTTATCAAACTAGTATCAAGTATTGTCACAACTCTGACCCATTACTTAGGTACATTGATTCTAATTAGATTGGTGGCATTGATGACCAAAAGTATACTTCTGTCTATATTTTTTACGGAGTTATGGACCCCTAGTCTGGTATTGTAAGTAACATAAGATAGTCTCTCTTTTGGCTACAGAAGCTGGGTATTATGGTTTTGTCAATGCAAGAACAAAGGAAGTTTGGAACTGTCAGCTTCTCAATGAGCTTGTATTTCCTATTCATGACTCTAGTGTTATTTACTATGATAATCAGGATGTTATTCAATTTATTGATATTCCTGTCACTCATAGCAAGATGAAACATGTTGAACTCCATGTTCATTATCTGATACAATTGGTATAGGAGAATATTGTCTCACTTCTTTATTGTAGAATAGATTGTCGGGTTATTGATATCTTTACTAATCTTTTTCCATAAGCTAAGTTTGCGAAAATTCGGGCACTACTTGGGCTTAACGAATATGAAATTATGGGAGGGTGTTTAGAACAAGTAATTTCACCTTTTAAATCTCTAGAGAATTGTGTTGATGGGGGGGTGTTGGAACCTAAGGTATTGATGGTTAATCACACCTCTAGATAGTTTGGAGAGAACTAGTCGTTAAATTATAGGCGACTAGTGGAGTAGTTGGTTGGAGGTCCAACCAATAAATTCGGAGGGACAACTAAAAATTTAGTAGAAAAAACAACTAAACTCTGGGACATTGTGGATTCTATAGAATTGGTTTGGACTAACGATGTTATTTACGGAAAATACATTTCTTACTTTCAGATAGTTGATTATATCTAGAAACTATAAATAGGAGACCTATGGGTTGTCCAATATAGGTATTTGAGATATCTATCATGCTCATTATGCATTTTTATGTTCTGATAACAATATGTTGTTCTTAAGTGTTGTAATGAAGTCTTTAGAAACCACCTCTTATCTTGGAATATTGTTCCCTTGTTTTCTTTTTTTTATGCTCAATAATTCATGGCTTAGAATTTTCCCCAACATATTCTACCAAACTGTAGTCCAAAAAACATTAACAAAATTGGTATCTTTGTTTTAGGTGATGCCTCTATTGTCCCAAAGTGCACCTATACTCATTCAAAGACCATGATTAGTTCATAGTGTCCCCTAATAGTCACTTTATGTGGCATGAAAATGCACATTTTATGAATTATATCCACTACCACAAATAGTTAGCCATGTCCCAGCTTAACTCTTGGAAAACCACCCACAAAATCCATTTAGATGCTCTCTCATGGCCTAATTGGCATAGGTAAGGAATTCTATAAACCTAGTTCCCTATTATTTGGTTTATTGAAAAAAATAAAATATGCATTCTATAGTATCTAGTTGCATATAATTGTATTATGTTCCAATGCCAACACCAAAATAACCTACTTAGATTTGTGAGCCTCATTGATATGGTTGAGATATTTCTCCTTTGGTAGACAAATATTATATGTAATATCTTGAGGGTAAGTCCCAAACACTTGTGACTTTGGTTATTTTGCTTTGTTGAGTTGGAACTGGGTGCCAAGACCATGGACACCTCATGAGATGGACTTTATTTTGATTGCAATAATTAGTATTATTATTAATATTTAATTCTTCTTCTTCTTCTTCTTCTTATTATTATTATTAATGGAACAACATGACAATAATGTTTTTGGGGGGTTTTGCAATGTCATATGAGAAGGGGTTGGGGTTAGAAGTTGCATCTCCCCCCAACAATACTCTTACCCACCAAATTTTATTAATTTGGGACTATGGAGGTCCTAAAACCCATAATTTATGTCTTGCATGCAGTATTTGTGCCCCTTAGGTGAGAATATTCCTCATTTAGATGTTGGTGGGGACCACATTCACTTCACACATGAGATATGTGCCTAATTGACTAATTATGTTCAAGGAATGCACCTAATTATGAGTCACTAATAGTTAATTTCAGTTAATATTGAGTTAATGTCAGTTAATATTGAATTCCAAAGATAGATTTGGCCTCAACACTTGCATAGTTTTGTAGTAGTCTAGTCTATTGGTCTAGGAGACCAGTTTTTCTTGTTTCTAGATTTCCTAGTAGGGATATGGGGGTGGTCCATGGTATTTTTATCCATATAAAGTGAATTACCTAGTAGGGATTCAAATTGTGGATTTAGGAGGATAGTTTTTCCCTATTTTCAAATGCTCTAGTGGGGTTTCTGTTGATGTATTTGTAAGTTCAGAATGTATTCACTTGTATATCTTATGTATTGTACCTCGATATTCCTATTTGGAGAATCAATAATGTAAACAATTCATGTAAAGCCATAGAGGGTAACCCTCCTTATTGATCAAGTGTTAAAGTCCCCGTAGTTGTGGGGAACTAGGGTTGTTAGAATCTCCTAGAGAAGTTGGCCCTAGTGAGTTAATGTAAGTTGGGTCATTAGTACCCTAGTTGTGGTTACTCAAGCCTACATAACTGAGTTAGGATTACTCGATCCTACATAACAGAGTCAAATATTAAGTGAACGAAAGAATATAAATAGAGAGTAAACCTCTTTATTTATCATACAGTCACATACACTCACTCAACTGGGGCACATGAGTGAGAGAGGAGAATCTCTCTCATGTGAGAGAGAGAGAACATCTGTTGGAGTTCATCTTTTCTATCTTTGGGTTTTACTACTTCCATTGGTGCTCATTCTATCTCTGAGGAAGTTGCGGGGTTTTCTCCTTTATGGTTTCCCCGAGGAAAATTCTTTGTGTCTCTTGTCTCTTGTGATTATTCCTGTGCATGTTATTCTCTCAGATAAGATCCTAAGATCCTATTTCTTAAATGATAAAAATATAACGTGGTATCAGAGATAAACTGGGAAGAAGGCACTGTGCAGCTATAGAAGCTATGGATTCTTAATTTTTGGGTCTCTCTCCATAATCCATCACAAAAAGGAGGCTACGGTGACTCTCCATTGAAGGGAGCATCTTTCTGTCGAAGCAGAATTTGATTCTGGGCATTTTTCAGTTTTTGGTGCAGGAAATTAGGGCTTCTTACAGAAGACAAATTTTTGAGTAAGCCCAGCATAGGATTTATCTCCTCATCAAAATCGAATTTTAGAGACCAAGGTCGATATTTTTCATTGGGTAAAACTCTGGAAAAGTCAAACCTTAGTTTGACCCTAGGCCTGAAAAACCCTAAAATACTAAAATAGGTAGTTTTGGTACATTCACTATATCTCAGGATTGAAGAAGTCTCAGGGGCTGAAAGATTCACAAGATGAATATCCAATCCTGATGTATCCTATGTAAAATTTGTAGCATCATATTCGCTATATTATGGGAGATATGTTTCCTCCAAATCAGGGTTCCATCCTTTTCCAGGATTCATCCCTAAACAGGACACCTAGGGAGAATTGCTATATCTCGGAATAAAAAGATCCAAATGAAATTTCACAAGATTTTCCATATAGGGAACAGACTATTTTTGTGGTAAAAGTTTCAGACCCTAATGATGAAACAAGGACATGTGGATGTCCGTACAAGTTCTCTATGATGAACAGTCATGAAATAAGTCACCTTGGGAAAATTATGATAAGTCCCAATTGGTGAAACCAATTCTGATTAAAACTACGGTGTTTGAAAGAGGATAGGAGAGGATACCTTTGTATGAAATTTCAGAAATAGAGGAGCAGTAATTCTGTAGATATCACAGAAATAGTATCAGGAATTTCTGCATAAGAAATTGGTAAACTAGGGCTTCCTGTTCCAGGAGCTTCCCTCCACTGTTTTCAGAAAAGGAGTATATTGGATAGCTCACTGTGAAGAGGTGCATATTTCTATACAATCAGATTTGAAAGATTCCAAGTTTTGAAAATTAGGGTTTCTCTGACAAACCCTAGGTCATCTAGCTCCGGAACCAGGACGGACACCTCAAATTGGTAAGATCTAATCTTTTGCTATTTACATTTGAGGTTCTCATTTCAAAATGACTAATGACACCAACTTGGTGAAGCTTAAAACTTCTAATCATGGAAGTATAATTTTTCACTAGTTCTTAAATAAAATGAATTGGACACCTACATAAGTGAAGAGGTTCCAGTTCCAGAGGGAGATGAGGCTAAAAGCCTTACACAAGAAGAACTTGATCAGGGCCTAGAATATCAGTATTTCAGTAAGAAAGGTCTAGGAGATAGAGGGAGATGAGGCTAAGGATAGATCCAAGAGAATCATTGTAGATTCTATTAAATATCATCTCATCCCTCATGTGTCATCCCTGAAGACACCAAAAGGAAGTGTTCGATGCTATGACGAAGCAGTCAAAGAAGAATAAGAAGTTTTGATAACCACCTTGAATGGTCTCCTAGGATCATGGAATTCATTCATTCAAGGAATATGTGAAAGAAGGAAGTGATTAATTTCAACAGACTCTAGGAAGAAGAAGAAGCTTGACCCATAATAAGAGGAAAGCAGATGGGAGCAACTGAAGATCAAGCTCTCACGATTCAAAGAAGATCCCTCAAGCAGTGAGGAATATGAAGAATTCAATTCTTGAAGAACCTCTTATCCATATTGAGAATTTGGATAAGAAATGATGATATTATGAATAAAGAAGATGCTGAAGGCTCAAGAACGAGTCTACCCATGAAACAAATAAATATAAGTATTCAATTGTCATTTCATGATATTATTTTGTTATGCATTTGTTTATATTCAGTTGATGTGTTATGCATGATAGAATGTTTGTATTAATGATAGTATAATACTAATATACATTTGATGGGTAAGTATCTCATGGTGCCATACAACTCTCCATTGCTAATTATCTAGAATGAAACCTCTTTGTTGACAAATTGGATTAGTGCAATCTCAATGTTGTCCTAGTAGAGATGGAAGGCATCTAGAAATTTTTCATGACATATGGATGAATGTTGTATTGGCTAAAATAGTTGCATGATTATATCTTTATGCATCAGAATTTTCCACTGTGAATATGCCTTATGAAATGTTTCTAACTATACAAATCCATTTGACTTGTAGGAAAGATCACGTACAATCACCTACAAGAAAATAAGGATGACACTTGTTTCTAAGAACAAGTGACGACAGTTCAAGAAAGAATCCAAGATGAAGAATAATATGACGATACTTTCAAAGAAAGAAAGAGGCCTCAGAGACACTCTAGTTATGTGACACTATTGAGCGACATCATTGATGCAGAGCCTTCCAGCTATGAAGAAGTATCCGAGAAGAAAGGGAAGGAGAATACTAATTCAAGAAGAATGATGTCTAGGATGCAGTATCAAGACCTAAAGGGAAGTTTTTAATGTCTTCCATATGGATCTACCTAATCTAGCATGTAGTAGATGGAAACATCGTGGGATATAAGGCCATATTCATAGCACGAGGATTCTCATGGAAATAAGGCATAGGATACAAAGATACATTTGAAGCCACTGGAAGATAAGACACATGACAAGCATAATCATGTGTGCAAATGAAAGAAGGCCTTGTACAAGCTTAGAAGAAACCCATGGGATAACACATAAATGAGGAGCTTGAAGATCACCTAGAGTGATGAAGATCTTAACCTTTGCTACAAGGTTGAAGATGAAAGCCTATAGAGGATGACAAGCTCACATATGGGTGCGAGAAGAAATTTTGAAAAGGTTCAAGATAGAGGATCTTGGTATCTAATGACCCTAGATGGATACATAAAATATTAGTAGCAGAGGAAGCTACTTTTCACTCTAGTACATAATGTTTCAATACATAGAGTACGAAAGGCAGAAGGAGAATGATGCTCCACTTCAGAGGGAGTGACTACAGAAGATCCTGAGGTTTGACATGGTATGAAAAGATGGACAACATACTGATGACTCTAGGCTTTACTGAGAGTAAAGCAGATTCCAACCTTTGCTCCAAGGTTGAAGGCAGAAGACCAGTGATTCTCCTATTATATGTTAATGACTTGTTCCTGATAGAAAAGAGGAACTCACTAAAATGCAAGAAGAAGACTTGTTTCCAAGTTCGAGTAAAGGGACTTGGGTATGATGCACTACTTTCTAGGCATGTAGGTGTGGCAGAATGTAGATGGAATCTCCCTAGGACAAGGGAAATATGCAGTAGATATCCTGAAGAGGTTCATGATGATGGACTACAAGGCCATGACCACACCTATGGCATCAAACCTGAAGCTATCAAGTGATGCTTCATCAAATTCGGTTGATGCCACTATGTATAGTCAGATGATTTGTTCCTTGATGTACCCGATGAATATTAGACCAGATATTTGCTTTTCTATGAACACATTGAGACATGTTCACCTGGTGGTTGCAAAGCATGTAGTGAGGTACATGAAGGGTACAGTTGATTATGGGATCAAGTATAAAGCAAATCAGAAGATTAACCTGGAGGGTTATGTGGATTCGAATTGGGAAAGAAGTGAAATTGATAGAAAGAGCACTTCAGGGTACTTCTTTAGTATGAGATCAGAGAGGAGTAGTGAAGATCTAGTATGTGATCCAGATCCAGATCTCTCAAAAGACAGAGTTCTAGCATAGCTGATTAGACAGGTTGTCTAAGCATAAAATCCTAGTGAAGCTCATAGGTTTCTCATAAGTAAATGGTCCTGTAGGTCTTCCTCAGATGTAATTGGTCCTAGCAAAGCTCACAGGTTATCCTTGGACATAATTAGCCTTGATGTGATTCTATGCTAGAAATGGCTAGAGTGAAGTTCGAGTAATTTAGGGAGAAGATTGGTGTTCTCTAGATTGAGGTTTCCTCCAAGGGGAAGTGATGAGTCTGTGAGCCCTTCTGACATGGTGGCAGGCTAGGCCTCCCATGGTAAAATATAAGTGCTGAGACCTTCTGACATGGTGGTAGGGTTGGTTCCTCCCATGGTCAGATGTAAGTGCAGAGCCTTTCTAACATGGTTGTTGGATGTGTTCCTCCCATGGTTAGATGTAAGTGCAGAGCCTTTCCGACATGTTTGTTGGATTTGTTCCTCCCATGGTCAGATGTGAGTGCTGGGCCTTTCTGACATGGTTGTTGTATGTGTTCCTCCCATGGTCAGATGTAAGTGAAGATCCTTTCTCACATGGTTGTTGGATGTGTTCCCCCATGGTAAGATATAAGTGATGAGCCTTTCTTACATGGTCGTTGGATGTGTTCCTCCCATGGTAAGATATAAGTGTTGAGCCTTTATGACGTGGTTGTTGGATGTGCTCCTCCCATGGTCAGATGTGAGTGCTAGGCCTTTCTGACATGGTTGTTGGATGTGTTACTCTCATGGTTAGATGCAAGTGTTGGACGTGCCTTTCTGACATGATGGTGGATGTGTTCCTCCCATGGTAGATGTAAGTGTTGGTTGGGCCTTTCTGACTGGATCAGATATAAGTGCTGAAGAAGATGAAGACCTACATGGAGGCTAGGCCTACAACCAACATGAAAAAATGATGGCTCTGTAGAACTTCCTATGACGAGAAGAATTGAGAGATAGCACCAATTGATCGAGATAGCAGAAGTAGTAATGATGATGATGATCCATACTTGATGTTGATCCAGTGATGATCTAGACTTGATATTGATCCAGTGATGATCCAACTTTGATGATGATCCAGTGATGATCTAGCTTTGATGATGATCCAGTTTCGATGATGATCTAGTTTTGATGATCATCCAAAGAAGAAGACTTGTGTTGACTTATTGTGTGAAGAGAATACCTTCCTAGTTAAGAGGGAGTGTTGATGTATTTGTAACTTCAGAATGTATTCACTTGTATATCTTATGTATTGTACCCTGATGTTCCTATCGGGAAGTATCAGTAATGTAATTGAGTCATGTCATACCCCGATGTTCCTATTGGGAGAATCAATAATGTAAACAAGTCATGTAAAGTCATAGAGGGTAACCCTCATTATTTATCAAGGGTTAAAGTCTCCACAGTTGTGGGGAACTAGGGTTGTTAGACTCTCCTAAAGAAGTCATCCCTGGTGAGTTAATGTAATTTGGGTCATTAGTACCCTATTTTTGGTTACTCGAGCCTACATAACAGATTCAAATATTAAGTGAACGAAAGAATATAAATAGAGAGTGAGCCTCTCTATTTATCATACAGTCACATACACTCACTCAATTGGGGCACATGAGTGAGAGAGGGGAAGCTCTCTCAAGTGAGAGAGAGAGAGAGAAAATTTGTTGGAGATCATCTTTTCTACCTTTGGGTTTTACTGCTGCCATTGGTGCTCATTCTATCTCTGAGGAATTTGCGGGTTTTTCTCCTTTATGGTTTCCCCAAGGAAAATTCTTTGTGTCTCTTATCTCTTGTGATCATTACTGTGCATGTTATTCTCTCAGATAATATTCTAAGATCATATTGCTTAAATGATAAAAATCTAACAGTTTCAAATTTGTGTTTTTCCCCAAGTGGTCAGAAGAGTTGTTTTAAGAGATGATCTAACATGAGAGGGGGATAATATTTTGTGGAAATATATTCCTGTTTGTGCTAGAACCTAGGGGAGATATGGATAATATTAGACAAGTGTCTAGGACAAAATTATCTCTAATTTTGAATGCCCCAGTTGAGATTCAAGCTGAGAATTGATCTTGGAGGCCAGAAGTGACGCTCTGGGAGAGGGGGATAATCCCAATATTAACCAATGATTTCCTTTTTGGGATATGGGGAAAATTCCAAGAAAGGAATTGCATCAACAATTAGTGTAATCCTAGAAGAGACCTTCTAGTGTGGGATTCTAGAACCTCAAATCAGTGGATCTTTTGACAAGAAAAAATATGCCAAGTAGAGATAACAGGATTAGAGGAAAGTTGTCATGTTTCCGCCAGTTGCATAAAAAATAATATAAGCACATATGACCTTTTATTTTGAAATGTATGAGTATTATGATGTATTAGGAAGGTTTCATGTGTATATTTAGTACTAATTTAAATGGTATATTTATCATTTACCAACCCATATGTTGGATTTACAACCTTCCGGTAGAAATATGTTTTCTTATGTTATTATTTTGTACTTTAATTTGTAAATTTAATTATGACTATGAAATATGATATAAGGAGAGACATATGGTTGTTTATTACTACCATATATCAGCTTACTTTATGATTTTTAAATCTGATCTATGTGTAAGGAAATGGGCTTTCAATATCTCAAAAGAAAAGACAACAAAGGGCGTGATGAGCGCATTGGCTAAGCTCTATGAAAAACCCTTGGCTTTCCAACAAGGTATTTTGAATGAATCGTTTATTTAATATGAAGATGTCAGAAGTTGGATCTATTTCTAACCATTTAAATGAATTTAATATGCTTAGTAGTAAACTAAGTTCTGTAAAACTGAACTTTGATGATGAAGTTAGGGCTCTTCTAATCTTATGCTCATTGCCATAAAATTGGAATAGCTTGGTCATGGTTGTAAGTAACTATGTACATGGTTCAAATGCTCTTAAATATGATGATGTTGTTGGTGTTATTCTTAGTGAGGAAATGTGAAGAAAAAGAACAGTTGAGACATCAGGTAATGTGTTGACCATGGAGAGCAGGGGAAAACAAAAGGAGAGAGAGGAAGGATCCCAGGTAATCGCAACAAGTCTAGAAATGGAAGATCCAAGTCCATATTTGTAAAGATAGAGAACTGGTATCGAAGCAATGGTTTGGAATATATTAGTGCTTGTTATATTGTACTTGGTTTTGAATTAATTATGGGGTGCATGTTTAGTGGTACCCAACACCCTCGCGGTATTTTTGGGTTCCTAGTTAGAGTGTAATTTCCTCGGGTGCTAGAAGCACAAGCTATCCCTCTTATGTGTAGAGAAGGGATGTTGCATCAGGTGTGGAATGAACCAATAGGTAGGTATGAGGGTGGTAGGTGTACTTGTTTCCTAACTTGATGTAGATCAGAGAGGTTGAGTCTTCGAATGGGGGAGGAATGTGATATTGCTTAATCTCAGTTGTGGGACCAATATTGATGAGACATTTATGTGAAGAGAATCCCTAGATAACTGACAGTTACAACAGTTAAGGAACCATGTAATCTAGTAGATTGATTCCTCTTTATATGGACATCAATGACAAGGTTGGATGCAAGTACAAAAAGAGAATGGAAGAAAATGAGCAAGAAAGCAAGCATGGAAAAGTAAGAGGATGAAGAAACTAATGGTGATGGTGTAGTCACCATGAAGACACATGAAAAAATTATGGAGAAACTTGCATGTAAATGGGCATATGGATCTAAAACCTGGTAGGGCATGCATAGCCCTAGTAACTCACTAGTAAATTCAGGAGATAGACCTAGGTGATAAGGGGGTGTATGTGATATTCCTCAGTAAAACTTTGAGCGGGGTTGGCGATTACTCCAAGTCAAGTTTAAAGGGGGGATTGTTAGGGTTATTCTTTACTTGGGAATGAGTCAAAGGTGTTTTAGGTCTATCACATAGTTTTGGGCACATGGTTTCTTGTATCCCATTGTATTTTTCCATGGTATTGCATGTAAATGAGGATTTATAAGGCTTGATGACTATCCATTGTAAAGTGTCTTGGAGGTGAGTGTTGTTTATCTCACATGGCTCGACTTGGCTGGTTTAGGTCAAGGGCAATAATATATCTATTTTGGTAGTTTTTCCCAGTTTTGGGTTTTCCACATAAACATTGTGTGTCTATCTTAAATGTGTTTCTATGTGGATTTTTGTTTTCACATTATTTATTATATGTATGCTCATTGAAATCATAAGAAATGGTTAGCATTTGTTGTGTTTATGAACCTACTTTTAGTTCAATTAATGTAGTTCAAAATAGGATTGTTTGTACCATGTTTATTTATATTGTTATCAGTTATTTTGGGGTTTGTAGGGTCTGTCATGTGGTTGTACATGGAATCCCCATATCAGGTCATTTATTGGGAATTCTTGATATAGATTTCCTTAATTCTATGTATTGAAACTAGATGTTAAATTTCTACCTGAATTAGATAAGTAATAGCCTAACTAGTTAAACCTAGTAAAGTTAATTCATTTACCATTTTACCATCTTGATTGATTAAACTTATCCTCTTTACTAAATCAGATCACAACCCTATTTATCATAGGAGAGAGAACCTATACCCTTCATTACCAAGTTACCTAGGTTTCGTATGTTACATTATCCGACATATAGACCAATTGATCCTAGATATGGTAGTGATCCTTGATGTCACTTGATTCTTAATGAAATTTGGATTATGTTATTGAAATATATCCTTGAAGTCCTGGTCTTCTATATATTCCTCTTTGTATGTATCATAGGAGAAATGAACCATATGCACAAGAGTACCCAAAGCTATGATCTTGGATGTGGATGTCCTTGAGACTATGTCTAAAAAATTATTAGTAATACCTTTCTTATAATTGAAGCTTACTCTAGGCCTACAAATATTTTAGTGTCTAGTGATCAATGTGTATAATAGTCTACCTTTTTTTTCACAATAACATGCATTTTTTATATCATAAACTTGGTTGTAGTGTAACAAATCAACTAAAATATACATAAGAGTTTAATTTTTAAATACAATTGGGCTATATTGAGTTGAAACATTAATATACACTCCTTCGATAAACACCAATAAGATGCATAACTATGAGCTTTCCTATCACTTCTATAACTATATTGGTGTATAAATACACCAAAAATCAAGATACAAAAGAAAAACATAAGCCAATTCTAAAAAAAGTGGTGCATGTTGTGGGATTCCTCCATGTAGACACCCTCCTACTCCTACCTTCCCTCTCTTTGAAAATAGCCTTAACCAATTATTAAAATAGATGTCTACTACACTATGGTCTCTTATTTGACATTATCCATTTCTAAAGCCTCTAAAAAAATTGGTTTCCTTATTATTCATTGGGTTCTCAAGAAAATACCAATATCATGTTGTAGTGCATACCATTCCTCTACCATTTTTTCCATCCTAGGGTTGTTCTCTTACATTTTGGTTTCCAACTCATCCATTTTTTCTCTTTAAATTATACCTAATTGGTTAAATAATTGATGTCTCTTCTCATTCCATCCACATAATCATGCATTTTCCTTAAAATTGTCTTTATATTGGAAATGCTATCAGTCCTAGAGTCTCCAAAGAATGGGAAAGTAGTCATTAGACTGTTTCTATTTGAATTTTCAAAATTAATACTATAAAACTACAATACTCCAAGTCTCCTCGCCTAATTTCCCCAACAAAAATCACTTTTAGTTCTAATAAATCCTCCCAACCTATCTCTTTGGAATAACGTAATATGTTTGAACCAATGACAAGTTCAATTTCTCCCATGTAGCAAACAATAGGACGAAGAAATTTGAAATTTATCAATAAAATTACTTTGAACAAGGACATACAAATATACCCATAAATGCTACTATGGAGACCAAATTGGACAAATATGATACTCAAACAACTAAATAAGGAGAGGTCACACTTACCACTATTTAGATATCCCCAAAGTTCATGTTGCAGATACTAACTACTTTTCTCTCGAGAACAAATGTTAGAAAATTCATTTTTTTCTTTGAACTTCACCATCGCATATGTGATGAATATCCCACCTTGACAAGCAATCCAATATACATGGGATTTAAAATCTTGTATATATCCCACCTTCACAATTGATCCAATATGCATGAGATTTAAAATCATGTATCAAGTATATCTCACCACAATAAACAAGATCAAGATCACTATAAGAATTGAAATCTCCCTCATGTGAGTGGAATAAATATGCATCTCGTTTAATCTTGGTAAAATTCCACATGGCATCTCGATTCATCCTTAAGAGTGGTTCTTTGGCCCCAATTCCTTTTGCACTATAATATTTTTCCATGAGAGAAGTTTATGGAAGCCAGTTGATGCTTGAAATATCTTAATTTTTAATCAGAATCTTTTGTCGAAGTAGGTGGCCTTATTTTCCATTTGATAGTCTTTCTTATTCTTATTATGACATATATAAAATATATTTTTCTCTTAAAAGGTGTCCAATTTCCAAATTATCCTTTGAATTACTCTACTCAATCTCACTCCTCCTTTTAGATTTCTTAAACTAGCTTCACCATCATGAGTGAGTCCCGAAATATCAATACCATTTTAATTTGGAGGGATTGAAGGGCCAATAACACTTGGTACATTTTGTATACCTCTAATTCATTGTTTAACGCAATCCCTACTCCCCATGAATTTTCAGCCTTTAAAATTCCACTAGAATTGACTCACCCTTTGCACCTACCACCCCAAGGTTACACTTATATTACCTATCAAAGAAGATATCATGGTTATGTTAAACCATAACCCATTCCTCCAAAAATAGTTCTTAAAGATCCAATTCCTAGCTTAAGGCATGTTGAGGCTTGTATGGTATTATTTTGGAATGAAGGGGACTCCCACTCATAAACTATTGATCCCATGAGAATTCTTGAATAGTGAGGGTGTATTTTTAGGGAGATATATCAAACTATTTGAATGTTTCTATCATTAAATCCTTTTCCCTTGAACCTATTCTAAGAATACTTGAAAATGCAGAGAAAAATATTGACTTGTTTCATGCAATCCATAAATTCCAAAAATATATAATTTTTGGTAGAGTTTCCCATATTATACTCAGCCCAATATACATGTATAATAGCCTACCTTCCCATTATATATTTTTTCCATTTCTTAACACCTTGCACTAGAGCATATGGCTCCTTGTTGTATGTGGGATAGGTTAAGACTATGTGATGAAACAATTTAGAATGATCATATATTGACTTACCTCCTTGCACCAAGACTGCTCCAATAGCATATCCACTTGCATTAGTTTCCACTTAAAAAAAATATGGAAACTAGTCAATACAAGAACTAGTGTTTGACTAATCTTTCATTTCATCTCTTCAAAATCCTTTCGTTGATTCCTTACCAAATTGAAACTCTTGTTTCTCACTATTATGTCATGTAGTTTTGCAGCCACAACTAAAAAGGATGTTATATAATTCCAAATGTACTATGTTTATCCCACAATGGTTTTAAATCTAATGGTGTTAGTAGGAGTTGAGAACTTCATTATGGTCTTCCTCCTTTTTAGGAACAATATTGAGCTTCCCTCCACCAATCACATACCCCATCTACACCAGATATTGTTGGTAATTATATAGTTTCTTAAGGTTTTCTAATAGTTAATTTTTTCTTACTGGAGTCTCTAATACTTGTAGTAGATGTATGGTGTGACCTTCCTAGGTATATCTAAAAATCAATATATCATCCAACTACACTATTACAAATGAATCTAGAAGGGGTTTCAATATGCCATTCTTCAAACACATAAATATAGTTGAATCATTACATAAACCAAAACTAATTACCAACCATGATATATATAAAAATCAACCCTCATCTTGAATTAAGTCTTATAGGTGTCCTCTTATTTGATTCGTAACTGGTAGTATCTTGATTTGAGATGCAGTTTTGTGAAGTACTAGGCATGCTACAATTGATCTAAAAATTCATTGATACTGGGTAGAGGGAACTAAATATTGAGAGTGATATTATTTATATATTTGAAGTTGATACACATTATTCATGTACCATCCTTCTTGAGAAATTGTATGATAAGTGACCCACAAAGTGAGACTTACTTGGTTGGATTATTCCCTACAATAATGTCTACAATTTTTTTGTCACTTCATATCTGTTGGGACGCAAAAATGTCCATTTTTTCATCCACTTTATCTTCCTATATTCCTCACATTTCATCATCCCATTAACCTTTTATCATACCATTTCCATACATATATGTCGGTT